>OZ023255.1:19118700-19206376 GCA_964007305.1 Netelia melanura
AGGACCACCCCCATCCCTCCCCCTCCCCAAATAGACCTCGTAGAAAACCCCGGTGCAAGCACTTGCGTCGGAATCATCGATTTCGTCGTCGTAATCGTCATCTTCGTCAGCGTCATTGTCATCGTCATCTTCGTCAACGTCATTGTCATCGTCATCGTCATCGTCACCGTCAGCACCAAGAATATCCTGAGGACACCCCGATGGTTCAAATTATCACCAGAGGAACTCCCAGGACGTCCAAATCAAACAAGAATTCACCGGCACGCTCTCACACTCAAATGCACCCGCCAACTATAAAACCAGTATCGTCCCGTATCTCGGTTACATGTCATCCATCGACAGTAATTCGAGTTACGAGGAGATGGCAGCAGCGCGCGGCGAGTATAATCGATTACCATTACCCGTAATCCCGATATCCCTGAGAACGACCTGTATTACCGACCGCCTACCCTACTTACCTGTATTCCCGATAGATCTCCCTAATCCGTCCCGAAATTATCGATTTCCCATGTTCCGCAATACCGCTAGATCCGTGTCGCTGCTGACCAATTACAATTAGACTGACCCGGCCAATCACGAGGCCGTGAAAAATCCTCGCACTTACGAAGGACTGCATGGTCCGCACTTGGAGTTCGACCACCAAACGAGACAGCGAAAAAATTATAAGTGAAGTAGAGCGAGAGATAGCGAAAAGTTAGAGAGAGAGTGAATAGTTTGGAGAGTATTGCGAGAAGTGTGAGAGTGGAGAATTGCGAGAAGTGTGAGAGTGGACAATTGCGAGAAGCGGAGAGTGCGAGAGGTGAAGAATTGTGAGAGTGAAGAATTACGCGGAAAGGATTAACATCGAGAGAGAGAAAGCGAGCGAGAAGAAAAGGATTGACACCGAGAGATAGAACGAGAGAGAACGGATCAGCTGTGGAAACTGCAACGAGTAAGTGTTTGCATCGTTTCCTATCCAGAATTATTTTCCGGCACGCAGTGCATATTTTCCCTAATTTTTGTTACTCAAATTGTTTAGAGAATTCATTTTTTTCTGTATTTCTTTTTGTGTTCCCTTGCGTTTTGAGAACCCCGATATTAAGCGTACTTCAAATATTATAAGTTCGAGAAATAATAGCGTGGAACGGTTGTGCGCGCGTAGACTAACAATAAGTGCAAAGCCGGTACGTCCCCTCTCCCTGTCTTCCCCTCTCCATAGGTCGTCCGCTCCGACCGTTACGAGTGATACTACTACTGGCGTGTTTGTTGTTGTGTCGTGTTGTGCCGCTGTCCTTCAGGCAGCGTGCAAATTAAAATATCGTAACCCAGGATTATTAGAGCGTCCCAAATATTCTCCCGATCACCCTATATGTCCTTTCAAATTCAACCGACCAGTATTAATTTCCCAACTTTACGAGACTGATGGTAATTAATAAGAGGCCAAATAGAGTTGGAGAATCCATACCCTGAGCTTCCCTTTTTTTGTTTCCCATAAGATCGTCCCCGTACCGCCGTAGTTAATAAGAGAATAAACGATTGTGAATTTCATTTTTGTTGTTTTGTTAATTTTACGAAAAATTAACTGGCGCCCAGAAATACATTTTTTTTTGTTGAATTTATATTCTTCCCGGAGATCGTCCGCCGACCGCAGTTATCGAAATTAAATTTTTTTTTGTTGTTCTTATTTCCGTTTTTTTTCTATAATAAAGTTTGCGCCATTACTGTTTATTGTGTGTTGTTAGCATTTCTTTTTCCCCGTTTCAGGACCCCCTTCTCCCCCCTTACCTTGTAGTTCTACCCACCCGTCGGCGTGACAATATATATATATATATATATATGTTATATATATATATATATATTTATTGAAACGGCAGAACGTTTCAATAAATTTATTTGAGTGCGATGGCTCGACGATTATATAGTGTGAGAAGGTTTTTGGTGAGGGAAAGTAATTTCTCTTTGAGGCCTGTTTTTTTGTATTGGTAACGAAGTCGTTTATTCTCTTAGTTTCTGAGATTCTGAATTTTCAATTGGGGCGACTTCGCCTTTATTTTCTATATAAATTTAAATGAACGTAAAATTCCAGTGTTTGGATATTATTGGTATTTAATTCTATTAGTCGTGGGTTGGTATTCCCGCTCGGCTTGGCCGTCTCTGTAGATCGTAGGTGTGCCGTCAAAACCTTGATTACCACCTCGATCGCCGTGTCCTCTCCTCTCTCGTCAGCTGGTCTGGCGACGTAAACACAGGTGATCGCTCCTCTCCCCGCCTGTCTGTTGACGATGCGTGTTGTTGTGGTTACGTTACAGGTCAGTGCTCTTAGGCAGGACCTTTACTGCTCGTTCAATGTATTTTTCGTCGAGCAACAATTCTTTTTCAGAATTCTTGGGTTAAATCGCCGTTTCGCTCTTATTCAGAGGTCAATGCCGCTTACCAGGTTTCGTCTCTTCTTCAGAGCACCCACCCGGGTAAGTGACCAGCTATTAACTGATGATTTATCGTGATTTTTCCGGCCTTTTATACTAATTAGGCTGCTCGCCTATAGGTCGAAGGATTTTCAGACGGACCAATCAGCTGTTTTGACATTGGTGCCGTGTGAATCTAAGTGCCGTGTGCACTGGCGACGTTCGATCTTTCGATGGTGGGGGAATTTTGCTCGGGTGTATGAGACAATATCGTCTCAATATATTTACAATAAATATTCAATAAAGAGGTAATATATATTACATTGGCAATTGTTAGCATCTTTTTATTTTCTTCTTCTTCTTCGTCTTCTTCAATGGTTCAGCTATGGAAGACAGAGATAAATATATAGCGTGAGAGAGACTCGTATATGAGGCATTTCGCATGAAGTCATTCAGCCTAAAACATAAACGTTTTTTAATCGTCTTGAAATTGTTATGGTCGATAGTCCTATTGATAGTGAAGCTTCAGCAACAATTTTAAGGCTCTAGCTCAAATAGTTGTCTAGCAATAGGGGCTCAAATGTGTACCATATTGGCCGTCGTGGCAACATTCCCAGGTTTGTATCTTCTCGAAAAATATAGCGATTTTAAAAATTCAGGAGTGATTTTTAAAGCATTTTCTGCGTACTTTAAGAATATATTTTTTATTTTTAATAAAATTAATAAGTTCATAACAATTTTTTAAGGTTAATGTTAAAAATGACTTTTTCTCAAAGATCGACATCTTCGATTTTTATAAAAAAAATTTATAAAATAGTAGGGTTCTTTCTGAACAAAAAAGTATATAATGTCCAAGATGGGCCGGACCTTAATTTCGGAGATACAGTAGGATTTACGAGCGAGCGGGCGCTTCACGTAGTGTCGCGCGGCGACCCTCCAGGCTACGTTCGGGCTTGAGCGACAGCGGTGGCGGTGGTAAAATTAGTTTACCGTATCACCAGGTATCGCTTACAGACATCAGCATTTTATGAAATCTGTGATACGCGAGGATCAAATTCGTGACGGCGCGTGCCTTTGCGCGAATGACCACTTCAAGGATTTCTGAGAAACAGCTCATCATTAAAATATGTGGATTATAATTATTGTCGTGCGAAGGTCAAGAATATTGAGACAAAGAACACACACATTTAAAAAAATATACTTTATTTTTAACCCACAGTTATGGTACAGTTAGCGGGTGCGAGAACAGCAACCTTGTACACAAGGCAGAGTTTTAACACTAAATGTATTGCGATTATTAAAGGAGCGCAGTGTCTCAGTGGATAGAGCTTCGCGTTCGCACGCAGCGGACCGGGGTTCGATTCCCGCAGCAGACACCAATGGAAACAAAAATTTTCTACGTGTTTTTTCTGCAATCCTGGCGGTTCGGATTCCACCAAAACAAATGCCCAACAAGACCTCACTGTGATGAGTGGGGGATCGGTGCTCGGCTGTGGTGCTCCCGCAAGGCGGTTCTCATCGCGCGGATGGTGACGCCTTGGTCGGGCACGGGCAACCCATAGCATCACAGGTGAGGAGGTGCCGGCCCTAGGCGACTCTGGTGGACGTGCTTGAGTTTACTCGCATTGACGCTGGGGGAGACTAGGTACGTACCGACCTGTATCGGCGGAGGTTTTCTGCAGTTTCCCTCCGCCCATGGCGAATGCGATACAGGGAGAGTAAAGAGAATGCGAAGCGGCTGCAGCCGTCAGAGCAAGGGGATGACAGAGAGAGAGAAAGCGAGAAAGAGAGACGACAGATTGTAAAAACCCGAGAGGGTGTGCAAGTAAAACTCCTACAAATAAAAAAAAAAAAATATTGCGATTATTATAATGGTAACCACCGCCCACACAAGCACCCTTGTTGAGCGCATTATTCATGGGTTTAGATTTATTACACTTATTCATATACTCATTGTAGTAGTCATACACTATTTTATAGTTCCGTGTTAAATCGGTTGACAATTCACTCCTAAACATATTAATACCAAGGCCTGTAGACAAGAAATGAAGAAACATAACGCAATAATGTCCACAAGTCTGTGATTCAGGACCCTGAAGCTGTATAGCATTGTAGCTAAAGAATCTGCTGTTCTGCCGGAGACGTTGGAGATGCTGCGGGATGATTGGTGGTAGGCCGTAGCTGTCGAAGTACCATCCTCGTCCATCTCGATCGACGTACATGGCGACCCAGTGGGCTCCGGGCTGCTTGTGGCCATCGGTATTGGCGACAATCGCTGCTGGTTTCGCCCACACCTTAGGGATGCGGTCTGCCGGGCATACGCCTACAGTGCGGCTCTTTATACCGCGTAGGGCCTGCATAAGCTGCTCGGTGTTCATAATAGACAGCAATTATAGAGACACTAGAGATGTTTAACATCGGTTGTTTTTCCCTCGTCGCGGCGCTCAACAGCTAGTAAGCTGATGTTCCAGGCTGTGGTGGTTCTGTACTCCCACAAGGAGCTGGAGCGATCATTATGAGAAAGCCACTTTTTGATTCTTACAGCATTGTTGAGCGCACACGTGAACGAGCAATTTTTACGCAGAAAACCGTGATACACACAACGAGTATTGCTCTCAGGAAGATGACGAAATGACGAATCGTCGTCTTCTTCTTCTTCTAGATTTATAACGTAGCAATCCGTTAGCTCCGTTAAATAAGCCGCTTTATCAGCTCCTCTTGTGAACAGACGATCAGACCGTGCTACAATTTTCTTCAATGAGGCTTCGACTGCACGTAACTGCGTCTCACCCTCGGACCACTCGATACCATGATGATTGGTTTGTAACCAGGTGTTTTGACGTTTTACACTGGGTGGTAGAATGTTATAAGCGTAGGGAGGCGCTACAATCCAGTGGGCCAGGTACGATGTCTTTACAGAGACCACGGCAACTTCTTTAGGTATAAAATGATTATATTTATCCTTCAGACCCTGTATATCAATGACGATGTTCATGGTGCTTCTCGATCGTCGTAACACGGCGACTTTTGAATACAGACTAACGATAAATATTGCACGTTCTATGGATATATGACACTCCCCCCTCTATAAGCCCAGCGACCTAGCCACTAAAATCCACAGTTACTTGTCTGGAGGAGTCGATCTCCAATACATTATCATATTCAGCATACACAAGGCAATTAACCGTTGGTGTTAGGGCAGACGCGAAACGTACTTCTATTCTCACACTACCATGCCTCAGAAGATTCCAATGAGTGCTACTATTGGCCGAGAGATCGGGTGTAAGATCAAATGCAAAGAGGCAATAACCATGAGGGTACGTTGTGCGTGTGATACAATTACCCTCATTGAGAAAGTGTATGCCTGTACCCGAGAATAGTGTATGGTATGCATCAGCATACATATCAGCATCTGCGAAGTCTGGCTGTAGGGGCTTTGACGGTATTTGAAATCCATCGGCGTACAAAGAAAAATAATTTATATTGTAATTCTGAAAATTGAAAGGGTTCATTTTACGGTCACCATTAAAAGCCTTATTATCGACAAAACCGACGATTATACGTTTAGGTAACTGGCCAAGTAAGACATTATCAAGCGTCTCACCGTGTATCCCCGCATGTAGCGATATCGCTTTAACCTCGACTCGCGTCAAAGGATATTTCGCTGTACATTTAGACAAAGCTCTTGCATGTGCCAAAAGTATACCCGGTGCTACCTTAACACGCCGTATAAGTAGCGATGCCTCCGTAATACGGATGGTACAATCTTTCGAAGAACTCATGAGACAAAAAGCGTTATTAGATCGCACGAGACGTAAACGCATCTCAACGCCGTTTAGCAAAAACCTCTACTGATTGAAGATATCGCAATGCAAATGACCAAGGAGATCGACCGTTCGATTTTTACCTAATACGTTTCGTCTGTTTGCAAGCCCGCTATTATTATCTTCTGTATCATCCATTTTACCCGGCGAATCATTATACCATAGAGTACTCGTGAGATGCGAGCTCTTAGCACCAGGCCCGTAATTCAAGAGGGTTTCAATGTATGCCCTATACGCATAAACATTGTTAGGAGGTGATACCAGTTTCTGATTAAAAAATACATCGATCTGATTGAACATTGAGTGTAATAGGTTATTGACCGGGCCTACTTTAGGGGACGGTGCATCCACTTTGTCAGGGGGTTCTATCTTAACACGCATACTAAGCATGGTGTGTGCAAGATCAATGTACTCATCTGGGTCGGTGGTAGTGTAAATAGCTCAAGCTCCGACTTAAGGCACTCACACGAGTGTGCGTGTAAGAAAGCCATTTTTCCCAGATTATATTAGGCAAAAATATCCGCCACTGTTCTTGACTTCTTGTAACGACTCGTAGTTGTCTGTTTTGTTGCTCTTCTTTTCACAGTTTTCTTCTTCCCCTGCCTCTTTTTCGCAGAGCCCGAACGTTTTCGCGACTTCACGGTCTTCTTCCGTTTTTTCACACCGGTACGTCGTGATACGTTCCCGGCAAGAGAATGGATCAGTTTATTAATTTTACCGGTTTTATACCCCGAACCCTTCATGAGCGTACTAATGTTTTCTTCAGCCTAACGCTTCAGATTCTCCCCTGATTCGTGCAGACGTGTGTTGAATGTTTCTCGAGGGTGAATACCAGAATCCATGATATCCGTAGCCACGTTCATACCTGAGCGAAGCGCCTCTTTACCAACCGCCCGAGCACCTTGTTTCAAGAAAGGTATTATTCGTCGGAAGAGACCTCCGAGGAAACTCCCAATACCGTGACCCCTTTGATTCGGTGACCCTATATACACATGCCTGATACCACCATAACCGGTACCCCCCCCCCCCCCCCACCCGTTTGCATATCAAAGCATTCGTCATAATAAGCCATTTTAGACTGGTTCAGGCTAATCTGTACGTTTGAACTGTAACGTCACTGTCAACGTCCCGTACTCGAATGGTATCGGTTTGCCAAACTCATCCCTTATATCAATCATTATTGTTTGAACACTAGTACGTAATAGAGGAATATAGCGTGGTGGTCAGAAACTTCTTATCTTCACCGACCCGTAATTACGATTATCAGCGGCAACAATTGGTACGTCTCGTAGCAGCGGTGCATGCACATCTCCTGTGATATAGGGCTCGCAGATATCCGTGTAAACGTACATCATATTTGGGGTCCCATGGGCCAGGTTGGCAGGTCTCTGAGCAGTGTACTCGCTCTGGACCACCACAACCTTAGGCTCGGTGAAGCCTAAAATCTTGTTCAACACGTCGGAGAAGTAGAATGAGTGTTCTACATTCTTACACGATTCACAGATACGCGTGACCGCCACATATCCGTTGCGACAATGCTTAAATTTCAGATGACCCGCAACACACGATGCCTCGTTAATAGCCTCGAGTAATGTGTCTATGCTGAGGTACACACCAGGCGGTACACAGACGCGTTCTTCCTTAAAGTTGATACTTGCCATAGTACCGGGTGCTACTATGTTCGTTATGACATTCATAAAGTTCCGTTCACCATCGGGCGGTACATGCAAAATCGTCGTTGGTATGTGTATTTCAGCTAGAGAAACAGCCCAGCTGCCGTAAAGAAAGATGCATTGGAGTAAATGCGTGGTATACCTTGTTGTCACATTATCGGGATAATAATTCATACTACTATTACTAGGTAAAACCATGTAAAACTCCTCCTTCATTTTGCTGACAGCTGTTTAGACTCCCTCCCTGACAAAAACCTGGCACGGAAAAGTACGTTTCAAGTGCGTGCCAAGTCCGTTTCAAGTACGTTTCGTTGAGGGAACACACTTGAAACGTACTTTGTCTGCAGAATAGCGCGTTTCGTTATACGGTTGAAACGTACTTTTTTGCGTGCCGTCGACACAGACTTCTCCCAGAGAATAGTGCGTTTCAACCGCGTTTCTCGTTACACAGTTGAAACGTACTTTTTCGCGTGCCGTCGACACGAAGTTCTTCCACAGAAAAGTGCGTTTCAACCGTGTTTCGTTACACGGTTGGAACGTACTTTTTCGCGTGCCGTCAACACGAACTTCTCCCAGAGAATAGTGCGTTTCAACCGCGTTTCTCGTTACACAGTTGAAACGTACTTTTTCGCGTGCCGTCGACACGAAGTTCTTCCACAGAAAAGTGCGTTTCAACCGTGATTCGTTACACGGTTGGAACGTACTTTTTCGCGTGCCGTCGACACGAACTTCTCCCATAGAATAGTGCGTTTCAACCGTGTTTCGGTACACGGTTGGAACATACTTTTTCGCGTGCCGTCGACACGGAGTTCTTCCACAGAATAGTGCGTTTCAACCGCGTTTCGTTACACAGTTGAAACGTACTTTTGCTCGTGCCGTCAGAATGCAATTTGGGTGAGGAATACAAAACGCCATTTTAAACTCAATTTTTAATTCCATTTATTATCATTTTATTGTGGCGTTTCTGCAAAGATGTTTGTAAAAGCCTTTTTGTGTGAAGCGGCTTAAAATAAAACGAAAATGTATCTACTCAACAGAACAACCGTATGGTATACGCGCAACATAAAAACTGTTTTGTGAATGCATAAGCAGACACGGCTCTGCTATCATTGCAAGGTCTACACATTTCTTTTCACCAAACGATTGCACCTTTCTTATGTGTACAATCTCCATAAAATCGTTTCTTAAACATGGGTGTTTCTCCAACTTTATGGTTTGCACAACAAACATGACCTTAGCTCTTGTTACTTTTACAATTTCTTCGATGACAGCAAATGTACCATCAAATAAGAATATACATGAGTCATTATTCTGTTTACCTTTGCTGTATGAGCTTGTAGAGAAACGTTTTTTTTTATAAATCATTCTGTTAAAACTAACAATAAGACAGTCAGTAGCCTCGTTACGCCGAATATATTCGGAAAAATTTATGGCATTGTCAACATTAGAGATGGTCCAGAGGTTACCTTTACCAACAAGAAGGCACCTGTTGCCAGTTGGCTCAAACCTTTGTAATCTTCTGTAATTTAATATATTTTCAAAGAAACTTACAGTATTTTTGGTGTGCGCCATTTCTGTGCATAAAAGAGGAAGCGACTTGAAAATTAAAAACTTGCGAGCAATTTGGACAGCAACTGAAAAGGGACTTTTGCAAAGCTGTAATAGGTATCTATTTTCCGACTCGTACAAAAAACTGTTGTGGGTCCACAAAGGGCCAAAGTCCAGAACCCCCCTTGATATATGCGATAAAAGATGGATATTATAAAGCATATTTTCTTCTCCAAAATATTTTTCAAAAAAATATATATAGAGCATGAAAAGTCTGTGAGCTTCCTGAATATCTGACATAGGAATACGTTTTTGAAGAAGTAATGCAATTCCCTTACCGAGCATAGAAAAATGTACAAGGTACTTATCTTTTAACAATCCCTTTAAACATGGAATAGCATAAAATAAAAGCCAAATTCGGTATTCACTTGCTCTCCATTGGGTACGTTCACTCATTGCGCGCAGCTCTCTGATCACTGTAGTACTGGACTGTATACCTTTAATTCTTAAGTCGATTAGGTTAATCAGGTGTTTCATACCCAGTCTTTCATCTGACATACCTAGCCACATTTTTTTCCGAATAGACTGCAGAATTAATTCAGTGTGTGTTTTTGTTGCGCCTAGCAATACGGCATGCATATAGTCAACAACGAACTGAGACGTTATGTCAAAGTAATTTAATGACATTAAGTTGCATGAGCCCTTAACTCCACGGAAAACTCTGTCCTTATCGCTGACTTCATGCCTTCTTTTGTAAACTTCTAATAAGTCTTGTTTTAGACTATCAGAACTCCTCAGCTCAGCAGGTTCTGATACAAGGTAACGTGCGCCACCTCTGACATATTCGGTCTGCTTGTAACAGAAAGTGCAGCCATATCCTGCATGAAAACTTTGAAAATTTAAAATCTGGTATCTTGCAACAGAATCTGCCACACAGCACAGCGGAATAACAAGGCTTTTGACATTTTGACCATTGTAAGTCCACGAAATACCTTCACTTGATAATTTGTTGGCTGATTCTACAAAGGGTTTTAAGAAATATTGTTGATTTGGATCCTTTGAACCAGCATACACTCCTGCCATAATTATATAATTATTTCTTTCTTCATAAGGCAATTCATTGAGCGTTAAATAAATAGGCCAAATAGTTTTGTTAGATGATTTTCCAAAAGCAACACCATCAGTAAAAAATGTATACGAAAAGTTGTATGGTGAGGACAACACATTTCCATGTGAGCTTAGCTTTCTGTATACATTACCATCATATATGTCACTTAACTCACTTTCTTTGGTCTCCCTCGAAAATCTGTGGTTTAATATATAATCAACAAACTTGTTGTCTTTCAAAAATACCTGAAGCTGCGATTTTATTGAGAGAGAAACAAAGAAATTTGAAGGGCTTAGAGCATTAACTTTTATCTCACAGATATCACAGAATTTTTGTTTATCCTTTACTTTTTTTTCTTTGCTGTCGCTTTTGTTTGAAATTTTTCTTTCTCCTAGGTAAGAGTTGCAGTCACTGCAATAAACGTGATACGATATAAAGTTTCTAGTATTAGCAACTTTCAAATGTTTGAGATATGCTTGAAAAGTCGATGGAATGGGAACTTCTTTAAAAATACTCCCAACCATTTTTAAAATATCAATCTGAGCCACCCATGACAAGCCGTGACGAAGACCAAGAGCTAAGGTCATAAAAACTATATCATCAACAGTTGAATCAGTGCAACCACACAAATGAATAGACTTTCGCGCTTTTGACTTAAAGTCATTTTCTGAACTGTCCTCTTCCTCCTGTATCTCTGATTCACATTGATTTTCAAAGGGTTGCGGAGCTGGAGGTGTCGGGGACTCATTGTCAGATGATTCACTTAGTTCAGGGTCAGACACAGGAACATCGGATTGGCTCGATGGCGATAATGGAACCGTGTGATTATTAGCATAAGGATTAGAGGTTTTCTTTGGTCGTTTCCGCTTCAGGTGCTGCTTGTGTGGTATTGAATTTTTGCCAACCTAGAACATGAGAGGGAAAGTTCTCTTTACACTGAAAAGCATATTTAATGGCGCTTCCATTGTGTGTAGTAAAACAAAACATTAACACATGACATAAGAATAGACTTTTTCAAACTAAAAGCAAACTAAAATAACAGACCATTCAGTTAAAAAAAAATTGTTAACCCTTAGCGCCCCGTTGGCTCTGTTGCAGAGCCAAATGCTTTTAGTATATCGTTATGCTTAAGATGATATAAGAGAAGAATAAATATTGTGACGAGAATTTAGAGCTGACTGACACTTGTCCAAGTATACTGAGAATGCACATGGCGCATTGTTTCTAAAAATATTACACCATGGTGAATGACGAAATTTTTTATTTCTCTGTTATTTACAAGAGGAAAATGCATATTTATAAAAAAATAAAATCTAAAACATTTATAAGCACTTGTAATTCGTCCCACTCAAAATAAGACTTCTTCTCAGGCACTCTGCTGTAAAAATGTGCTGGAGTTGCTGGTACAAAAATGGCCCAAGCGCTAAGGGTTAATTTGTCCTATTATTTAATAATATGTACCTCATTATCAGTATCATTGTTTGAAGGTGACATGCGCGAAAGTTCTGCGTGTCCATGTGAAATCTTGCCAGCTTCATCAAGCATCTGATTTCCTGTGTCTAACTGTAAGTGTTGCTCTGGGGCAGGTCTATTCGTCTCATTACTGAGCTGCAGCTGGAAAAGCGGCATGCATTAAATTGAAATGACGGAATATCATAGTATAATCATGGCTGGATCCCAAGTACAGGTTTCCGTTGTGAAGTGTAAAAATATTTCTGCACTGACACAAGCGCTGTACCTCATATGGCTTATCCTCTTTTCTTTAAATGCCAAAAATAAATGTAATTACCTGTATCCTATGTTTTTTCCGTCTACGATACTGGAGTGTCGACCGAGGGATAGGTCCTCCAGTTAAAAGATATCTCTTGTAGGTCATTGCACGCAGTTGTCTTTCGATTTAATTAAATTTTTTTAGAGTTGTGATGGCAGTACACAGTAGGTTAGGTTGGACCAGCACAGCAGCTATACGATAAAGTACACAACAATACGGGTGGCAAAAAATATCGATGTCGATATTTTTTCTCCATGCTATTTCGTGATGCAGACCAATGCACTGATCGCGTGCGGTCAATAGGATGCTAGCGCAGTTTCCCACAATACAATTTTATACATTTCTCAAATAAGTTTTTAAAATAAAAACACTTGTGTATGTAGAACTATTTGTTAGCGACCGAAGTAGGCATTTGAAAGTCGCGCGAAATAGAGGACGCTTCAAGCAAAATCGACGAGCTAATCAGGACGCCGAGAGAATTAAAGAAATGGCGGACCTGGGCTACAGCCAATACGAAAGAAAGTACCGACCAATGGGAAAATGCGACGCGAAAAAAAGCGGGACGCCGGGAGCGATGATGCCACGGTCGTATATGCATAAACCATTATCGCAGTGCAAGCAGAGTAGAAACGTTGTCGCAGTGTTTAATAAGTTCGGCGTTTATACGTATATTGTGTCTCCAACTTCGGCTTCCCGCTCAAATTATATAACGACTTCGGCTAATTCCACGCATTATCTTACTTCTTTATAACGACCCCGGCAATTCTACCGATTTTGATAAAATACGACGACGAACGCGAGTGACAGGACTTCTAGTGATTGCGGAACAAAAAAAGGAGAACATACATTGTGCTACATTTTTCATCTCACCAGATCCTTGCCCAAACGGTTAGATTAATTTCAGTCGGTGATATTCATTTGAACTGGCCAGTACTCGTGAATTATTGTTTATTTTTTATATCTTTTAATTATTAGGGTGTAAACGATGGCCGAACCACGAAATTGGTGGGCGAAAGTAATGTTCCCCGCCTATGCAAACCGCAATAAGAGCGTCGTTGAAGTTCGAAAAATAAAGTTTCGCGTTGGTCCAAAGCCTCGAAGACTGAGGACACGATATGAACCAACGAGTCTGCAAGACTTCGAGCCCAATCAATTGTACCTCGTGCAAACCGCTGAGGATAGCCAAAACGGATTAGAATATCCATATTATTGTTTTATAGGCAAAATGGCAGGTAAGTGAAATAAATTAAGATTAGAGCTTACTAATTAGTGGTACTATGCCGTGTATATATCTTTTTTACCATTTATTTACGGCAGCCACAAAGAACGAACTTGACGATATTCAAGATTCTCGCATCAGTTGGCCATCGGTGCAGAGTGGGGACTACTCAGATCCGGAAACATCATGTGCAGAAGATGCCCCGGTTAATCTGAGTGGAGGTGCAGCCGTAAAAAATCAGAGGGATATACGTGTAAGTTGCTTGTATTTTAAAAGGTATAACCATCTGGATAAGCATGTCGAATCTGCCTCTATGAAATTTTCTACCGACGCATGAAAATAAATAAAATAAAAATAATTTTTTTAACTCGGTTCCTTCAGACATGCAATCGCCCAATTTTAACAGAAAACGTTTTTTATACTTCTCTGTATTCAGGACCTAAACAAATTTCTTTTTATTTGGTGCAGTATCGTGAACAAAATTAAAAACTGATTATTTTGTCAGTCTTTATAGCGGGTGCAGAGTTGATTGATCTCACAGGACAGCAATTATTTATTATCCAATAATAAAGGCCCATGGTGCTTTTTATCAATACCTGGGGGATTATTTCTGTACCAAATCCAAAAAATCACACCAAGTTTTAGCTCTTACAATTAATCTCAAATATTTTCCGAGTTATCACAAAAAAACTTATTTTCATTTTTTATTTTTTTAATAGTAAAAATAAAAATTTACAATTTATGATTTTTTCCCAAATATTACAAAATAAAAAACATGAAAAAAAACTTGTTTACGATATTCAAATATGAACCCAAATTTTTACAAAACAAATAAACATTGATTCAACTTTAAACATGCAATCACCAAACTTTAACAGAAAACATATTTTGTACTTCTCTATATTCAGGAATTTAAACAGCGTTGCACCAAGTCTATTTTTTTATAAGTTTGTGAGTATAGAGGAATATAAAATATAATATGTTTTCTGTTAAAATTTGGCGACTGCATGTTTGAAGTTGAATGGATGTTTATTTGTGTTGTAAATATTTGGGTTTATATTTGAATATCGTAAATAAATTTTATTTTCATGTCTTCTATTTTGTAGTATTTAGAAAAAAATCCACGTTTGCTAATTTTTATTTTTACTATTAAAAAAAATAAGAATACGTTTTTTTTTTAATAACTCGGAAAATATTTTAGATTAATTGTAACAGCGAAAACTTGGTGTGAGTTTTTGGATTTGGTATAGAAATAATTTCCTAAGTGTCGATAGAAATCACTATTATTAGATAATAAATAATTGCTGCCCTGTGCGATCAATCAACTCTATGCCCGCTATAAAGACGGCCAAAATAATCAGTTTTTAATTTTGTTCACAATGCTGCACCAACTAAAAAGAAATTTTTTGAAGTCTTGAATACAGAGAAGTATAAAATACGTTTTCTGTTGAAATTATAGCTTATACCTTATACCCTTTAATACATTAGTAAATTGTTCTTCTATAAAATTTATGTACTTTGTTTTATTTTGTAGGCTGCTACTGTAGTAAAAAAACGGGCAGCACATAACAAGGCCTTGGAGGAGTTGGAAATGCGAAACTTCTTTGAGATCCCTGCTACTTCCACGGAGAAACAACGGAGTGATCCATGGAAGGAAATTGAAAGATTACGAACGCAGCTTCGTAAGGAACAGGAGAAAAGGAAAGAGAGAGAAACAGAAATGCAGAAGCTGCTGGACGAAGCGAGAAGTCGCCAACCCGAAGCTACCTTCGACCCTTCCACGATGTTTGCGGCTATAGACAGGCAAATGAAGGTTTCATTGACGGAGTTCAAAAAAACCATAAAAGAAGAAATTAAAACTACGATTAAAGAGGAAGTACTCGCTCTATCATCAACCCTGAGTGAGTTCCCAATCTTGCGTCATGTGCAAGAATGGGTGGATAATATTCCAGAGATTGATTATTGAACTATATATATACTTATGAATATATAGTTCAATAATCAATACTGTTGAGTGTTGGTTACTGCATATATAGTTCAATAATCAATACTGTTGAGTGTTGATTATTGAATATATAGTTCAATAGATAGTTAGTTATGTAGGTTGTTGCCCCTTAGCCAACATTAATTTTTATTCGTCAAATTTAATCTGGTAAACGAAATACTTAATGTTCTTATTATTTATCTGTGCAGGTAATCATATTGCTGCTAGTGGCACAAGTAGTATTTCCAGTGACTCAGGTGTCAGTGAGAAGATGGTAAGTGCTAAAAGTTTAACAGTAATTAGAATTTGCAGAATAGTTTGTAGAGCCATATTTTTTATCGCTGTTTTCTTCTTTTTCAGATCACTTATGGACCAGGGCTGGTTATACGGGAGGATTATTTAAAATCGATTAAAAACATGCAGTTATCCAGACCCGAATTCATGAGCCATCTCCTCAAGGGGGTCTTTGGAGAAAGTTCTCACCGAATGAGAGTGAATGCTTCAGGAAATAACACCCTCAAATTCGGTGAGGACTTTCTCGCTAGTGCCAAAGGTAAGACATTAGTAAACTCGCTATTTAAAGCGGGACTCCACTGTAACGGTAAAAAAAACTTTTTTCATGAATTTTTTTAATTCACTCAATGGCTTTTTATTAATAATAAAATGCAAAAAATTGATTTTTTAAGCTGTTACGGTGGGGTTGCCTCTTAAATATGTGAACACATCTATACAATCCATCTCATACATTAATTCGTTTTATTTTTCAGTTATGTACCGCTCATGGCTCGAAAAATTTTATAAAGATGTCGATGGGCAGCGAGTACCCATGCACACCCCTGCGGATATCGAGGCACTTGTGAAGGAACTTCCTCGGAATTTGTCCGTCAGTGCCAGCAATATAAAGCCGAGGGGTCAAAGGGCTGTGAAAATGGCTGCGAAGGCGGCAGGCCTTGATGTGGAGGAGGCCATGGAGCAATACAAAGCAACCATAAAGGCCAAAAAACAGAAGACGTCCTCTGAAACAGGGGCTTCGACGGCACCCTCTACTTCAACTGTTACTCGGAAAGAATATATTCAAAGGGGCAGTCGAACGCTCATGTTTCAGAGGGCGTCTCCTTCCTCGGAGTCTGGGCTCTCGTCTGGCAGTAGATTGTCCTCGGATGACCGGCAGTTTTTGTTTAATCGGGATAGTGTATTTGCCGAAGCATCGGACATGTTCGGCGGATCCGCTGCTGTAATGGTACAGGATGTGCCATGCGACGAACAAAATGATTTATATAGTACCCCCGAAAGCGGTAAAGATTTTTATAACTTGTAAATACTAAGTCTTATTATAATAAATGTTATTTTTTAATTCTATATTATGTTTCGATTTGTAATGATACCTTGCCTCATAATGCTTTCATAAATTGTTTTGAATAATAAAGATTTTCAACCAATTAATGAAATACATATTTTTTGAGAAACGCTAATATTCATTTAAAAATTTACTGCGTGGAAAGCGAAATTTTTAAATGAATATTAGGGTTTCCTAGAAACAAATGTATTTCATTAATTGGTTGAATATTTATTGTTCAAAGCAATGACGCGGTAAAGTGCGTACCAAGCGCGTTTCAATCACGTTTCGGTACACGCTTTACCGCGTTTCAAGCGTGTGCTAAGCGCGTACCATGAACGCGGTAAAGTGTGTACCAAACGCGTTTCAACCACCTTTCGTTACACGCTTTACCGCGTTCCAAGTGCGTGCCAAGCGCGTACCGCCTACGTGGTAAAGTGCGTACCAAGCGCGTTTCAACCATGTTTCGTTACACGCTTTACCGCGTTTCAAGCGCGTACCGCCTACGCAGTAAAGTGCGTACCAAGCGCGTTTCAACAATGTTTCGTTACACGCTTTACCGCGTTTCAAGCGCGTACCGCGTACGCGGTAAAATGAGCACAAAGCGCGTTTCGAAACGTGCTTGGTACTCGGTAAAGTATGTAACTGAAACGTGGTTGCGTACGAATTTACACGCTTGTCACGTGCTTTAGCGCGTTTCAAAACGCACTTTGCACGTACTTGAAGCGTGATAAGGCGTGTAACGAAACGTGGTTGAAACGCGGTTGATTTTGTCAGGGCTCGTTTGTACTCTCGATAACTCAGGCTCATAAAATATACCGTCGATATCCTCGTCGTGGAGATCACGCAGTATGTATATCACAGGACAAATACTGTCCGATACACGGACAATCTTAAATAACTCGCTGCTCCAACCACGCTCGTAACCTTTTACGAAGGCAGCCTTCGCACTACTGATGCGCACGATGTCGCCCACGCTGTATTTGGGCCAACAATTCTCGGTTCTTTTGTAACGCTGTATCAGATTATTACGGGCCCTAGCCGCTGTAGCGTGTGTCACCGCGGCAGGAACCATTTTTGTACCGCTATGCGTGGAGTGGTTGTATGCCGAAACGATGTTCTGCAGAACGTCTAGGTAACGTTTTTTTCTAGAATACGTAAAATACCTCCGCATTCTTTCTTTCAGCGTTCTATTGAATCTCTCGACGATAGCAGCTTTTATATCAGGGTTTCGCGCAACACGGAACTGTATGTTCTTTTTCTTTAAGAGAGCCTGGAATACAGCACCGGTAAATTCTTTACCCCTGTCCGTCTGTAGGTAAAGGGGTGATCGACCGTTACTATACTTTTTAGATAAAATGATATCAAACGCGCTGGCTTCAGATGCAGCAGAGTTGTCACGTAAAGGCTGAACCCATGTGTTGTACCCCATAGTACAACGAAGGAATATTCCAATAGAACATTCCAGTAGAATTAAATAAAGATAAAATAAAGAGCGCTGTGACCATATATGGTCACACCGCAAGTAAAAGTCAAAAACCCCAAACTGCGAAATAGACCGTTTTAGGGTAAAGGCGCAAAACACGCCATCGAAACCGTCGTTGTGACCATATATGGTCACAACGACCAAAATGCGGAACATGCATTTTCTGCATAGCGACTCGCGGGAGCGACCCGCTATCGCGACAATTATCAGCCAGTCTTAATTGACGAGCGGAGCTAATCGGTTGGTTTTGATTGAAGCTCTTACCCTATTAATTTGCGTAACATTGTAACTTGTCAATCTAAAACTTACAATAAACTGTTATCTCATTTTACTTCACTGACTCGAGACTTTCTCCTTATTGGCTATTATCCCAAAATAAAATCTTATCGCGCAATACTAACATGTTGCCGATATAACATTGGTGGCAGCGGTGAGATAGCCAAAGTTTGCGAAGTAAATAACAAAAAGTTGTGCGCGAAGTGAATAGAATAATTGTTAGAAGCAGTGACAACTAAAAGTTATCCGATCTCCTACCAAACGCATTGCGTAAAAGGAATCGAAGAGAAATCAACACGCAGTCGTTGAGTTTCTAGTATAAATTGCCTGACATATTCGCGTCACGGCAAGAGAGGAATCCGCGAACAATCGAGTCGCCGGATCACAACCGTCATCCCGAGGATCGACGAAGCAGAGCCAACCGAAGACCATCCCAGCGAAGGAACGAAGACCGAAGATCCGAACGAGAACCAGCCTACAACCTACATCGCAACCAGCAGCATTCAACTATGTACAAGACCATCCTAATGTAAGTGGCGGCACACAAATTTTACAATTATAAATCAAAGCCAGTTAGGGAAACTTTATGTCCGCAGAAGAGCGTTTAGCATCTCTGCGTTTGCCGGGAAGGAATTATTTATCGCGATCAGAAAATTCAATATTCGACCGAGTGTTAGAATATAAGAGGGAGGAACCCCTTTGCGACGAATTATCAATCAAACGACGCAGAACTTCCGCGGTAAATTCCCCTGATACCTCCGGTGACACGGACGACGACTTCTCTGACGTCGTCGAAATAGTACGCGGACGACATTTTACGTTTACAGATTTCCCTTTACTCAACCGCCACGACCGAACGATAACAATGCCGGTCGACGATTTGACCCTAAAAGAGGCCAGGAGTTTAATCCAGCCTTTCGACGGGGAAAGGCCCGAAGCGGTCTACGATATCATCGAAGCATTCGAATACGCTTACGAAAGCGTTGACGTAAACGACCGAGCCAGTTTATTAAAGGCCATCTTAGCCACTAAAATCATTGGCCGGGCGAAACGTGATCTCCGATATAAACAAATCGACACTTTCGCGAAATTAAAAGAAGAATTACTCGCGCTGTACGGTACTCGCCGAACAGTAGCTGCATTACAGGTCGAATTTAATACCTGCAAACAAAAGCACAACGAAACCGTGTTAGCTTACGGCCAACGACTAGAAGCTCATTAGGAATTAGATATTAGGAATAATACTAAGCGATTAGAAGTCATGATGGAATTGGTCGACGCAAGCACCGCGAGCGAAACCACTGCCGCGGGCAAGAAGACAATAGAAGGCTACGTGAGACACTTAGCCTTACACAATTTTGAGAGAGGACTCAAAAGGGAATTTCAGGTCATAGTAAAGGCTCGTAACTTCACGGATCTCGGCACAGCCATGAAAGGCGCAATGGAGAAAGAAAAATCCGTCCAAGGTGGCGAATCAATCGCCAGACAAACGCATGTCCCCACCCACACGTCTCAAATCACGTGCCATAAATGTCACAAGCACGGGCATTTAGCACGCGACTGCAGGCGCACGCAAGTCCGCATGAGTCTGCCTGCACCAGGACCGAGCAGAGGAATCCTGAAGGTAGACGTCATTTGTCACTACTGCAAAAAGCCAGGACACGTCATAGCGGAATGTCGAAAACGGATCAGAGACGAAGGGATGAAGAAGGAAACAGGACCTTCGCACAAGTGGCAAAACGATTATGGGCGAAGGAACCCAAATGCTTGGCCGAAACAGCAAAATAATTTTCCGCCAAGAAATCGTGAGAATAAGCCCACACTGGGATCACTGGAACTCGGCACAATTACGATTGTCTCCGAAGAAGAAATTAAGGAGACTGAAAAACAAACAGAGACTTTAAAAATTTGCAACGTCAGTTCGCCCTGGATAGAAGGAGCAATGAGTGACTTCACCGTCGCCTCTCCGCATGCCCCAGCCGGTACGTTGACCTTAAAGGCCGACACGGGCGCGCAATGCTGCGTGGTGCGCAAAGGCGCGCTGAAACCCGAGACACCGATAACACCCTCGACCGTCCAGCTGAGAGGAGTCGAAGGCACGACGTTCAAGGCTCTCTGCAAGGCCACAGTGATACTCGATACCCGAGCTATCTCAATAGAACATGATTTCAATGTGGTGAGTGACTCCGTACCGATGTCAACCGATGGGTTATTGGGAATGGACTTTATGCGAGAGCACGACGTCGATATATTGGGAGGCAAGTTTATAAAAACCGAGAAGCGAGAACATCGTACGAGCTAAAACCTTAGAGAATATCATTGGCCTCGTGGAAAAGCGCGAATTAGCCGACGGGATCGTCGTCGGATCGTGCGTAACAGAAGCCGAAAACAATAACTGTTTCGTGAGCATTATAAATACGAACGACGAGGAAGTCGAGATGGCACGACCCGTCATAACACTGAAATCGCTGACGCTCGTTGAATTACCGGACGACGCCGAGTCCGAGCGAGTAATATACATAGTCGCCGCTGGAAGTAGGGCTGCCCGCCTAAGAAATCTGCGCAAAGAAATCGGCTCATCTCAACAAAGAAGAAAAATTCGAACTGTTAAAAATTTGCGAAAATTTTGAAGATATTTTCCATTTAGACGGAGATCGACTACAATACACCGATTTGGTGGAACATGAAATTCCCCTGAAGGAGGGAATACGACCAATTAAAGTACACCCGTACCGACTGCCTGAAACGCACAAAAGGGAAGTCGAAATGCAAACCGCTGAGATGTTGAAAGACGGAATTATCCGGCCGAGCAGGAGTCAATGGAACGCACCGTTGCTAGTGGTCGCCAAAAAACCCGACAGCGACGGGAAACCTCGAATGAGAGTCGTGGTGGATTTCCGTAAATTAAACGAAGCCACCGTAGGAGATTCCTACCCATTGCCTAATATCTTTGAGATATTGGACCAATTGGGAAAGGCAAAATACTTCTCCACGCTCGACCTCGCCTCGGGTTTTCACCAAATTCCGATCGCAGAGAATGATAAAGAGAAAACGGCATTTTCCACGCCGCAAGGTCATTTCGAATATACTCGTATGCCCTTCGGTCTGAAAAATGCACCGCCAACGTTCCAAAGGCTCATGAATACGGTTTTGGCAGGAATACAAGGTACTCGATGCTACGTTTACCTTGACGATATCGTCGTCTATGGCTCATCGCTGAAGGAGCATAACGACCGACTTCAAGATGTTCTTCAACGGCTTAGAGAAGCGAAACTGGCGGTTCAACCGAAAAAATGTAATTTTCTTCGAAAGGAAACCCATTACCTCGGGCACATAATAACCGAGGAAGGGGTGAAACCCGACGAAGAAAAAATCAAAGCGGTCAAGGAATTTCCATTACCAAGAAACGTAAAGGGAATACCGTCATTCCTGGGTCTCGCATGATATTACCGGAAATTTATAAAAAATTTCTCCCAGATAACGAAACCACTAACCATGTTATTGAAGAAGGACGTTCCCTTTGAATGGACAGCAGAACGAGATGAAGCATTCGAAACATTAAAAAGAATGCTTACAACGGCTCCGGTTTTACAATATCCGGATTTCGCTAAACCATTCCTGATAACCACAGATGCATCTGACAAAGCAATCGGCACAATATTATCACAAGGCAAGATAGGTGAGAATCTGCCGATAAGTTACGCCAGCCGAACTTTGAATAAGGCGGAACAAAATTATTCAACGACCGAAAAGGAATTGCTTGCCATCGTTTGGGCCGTAGGACAATTTCGACCATATGTATACGGAACTAAATTCACAGTGATCACGGATCATCGACCTTTAATTTGGTTATTCAGCGTAAAGGATCCAGGCTCAAGACTTATGAGATGGAAATTAAAATTATCAGAACATGAATTTATCGTGGAATACAAAGCCGGTAAAACCAATACTAATGCCGACGCGCTCAGCCGTATATACGAAACAACATGCGCACAGGCACGGGAAACCCGAGCCACACCGTCGCGCGTTGAGAGAGCCAGCGCGAAGAAAGACAGAGAGAGCGCGAAGAAAGACGGAGAGAGCAACACAGAGAACAGCGACGACGACGGTTCGAGCGACGAGGCCCCCGCGGACTCGTGCGCAGCGACCAAGGGAAGCGCGGCACGGGAGGGGGACGACCGCGTGAGCGACGCGAAGCCACAGCGTCTCCGCCACGAGAAAGAGAGAGATAGAGGCCGCATAGGCGTAAGCTGTCCCGAGCCCAGCGAACAAAAAATCATAATTCGCGAATACCACGATGCTCCTCTCGGTGGTCACCACGGAATGACGCGAACACTAGAAAGAATAAAACTAAAATACGAATGGCCCGGAATGAAAAGACAAATTGAGGAATACATATCCTCCTGTGGAGAAATGCCAAAAAAATAAAGTAAGAAGAATAACGAAGGCGCCCATGGTCATCACCGACACTCCGACGAAGGCGGTTGAGAAATGCGCCGTCGACATAGTAGGGCCCCTCACCGTCACCTCATCAAAAAACAAATACATCTTGACTTTCCAAGATTTATTGACGAAATATAGCGAAGCGATCCCTCTGCAAAATCAAGAAGCAGCGGAAGTAGCGAAAGCGCTAGTCACCAAAATAATTTGTCGTTTTGGTGCACCGGAGACTATATTGTCCGACCAAGGGACGAACTTCCGTAGTACAACGTTCAAGGAAGTTTGCAAATTATTAAAAATTCAAAAAATTCAAACGACCGTGTATCACCCGGAATCGAACGGAGCGCTCGAACGGTCACACCGAACACTGGCCGAATACCTAAAATGCTACATCGAAGAGGACCAAGAAAATTGGGGTGAGTGGCTACCATACGCGATGTTTACGTATAACACCACACCGCACACAGCCACTGGTTATACGCCCCATGAACTCGTCTACGGAACGCCAGCTATGTTACCAACGTCGATAAAAACGGAGCCCCGGCTCACCTATACCGCCGACGACTTCGCACAAGAAGTACGAGAAAGACTTCGAGCCGCATGGAGCAACGCTAGAAAAAATTTAGTACAAGCAAAATCTAAATCTAAACAACACTTTGAGGAAAAGACTCAAACCCCCGAATTTCAATTTGGTGACAAAATATTGCTACACGACGAGACGGTACGACGAGGACGGTCGGCGAAACTAACCCCTAAATGGACCGGACCGTACTGCATTACCGACAGACTGTCGCCCGTCACCTACATAATAACCAAGGAACGCAGGTCCCTAAAGGTTCACGCGAACCGTATAAAAATGTTCATCGAACATTAAACCCGCGACCAGGTAAATAGAAAATTTAACAAAAAAAAAACCCTCCCCCGGATTTATATCTATAATTAAAGAATAAATGACACCCAAATTAAAGGACAAATGAAATTACTAAAAGGAAAACAAAATTGTTTAAATAATAATTAATTAATTATTTAATTTATTAATTAATTATTAAATTTATTAATTAATTATTAATTTTATTAAATAATAATTAATTAATTAAATAATAAGGGGGACGAATCAAAATTCGCCACTGCGCTAAATAAATAAACAAACAATAAACCAGGAAAGAATAAGGATGGGGACGGAAAAAGAGGAGAGAACAGGAGAAGAAGAAGAGATAAGCATTGAAGAAATAAGGAAAGTAATTAAGGGAATGAAAGAAGAGAAGGCGGCGGGGGAAGATGAGCTACCGAATGAAGCATGGATGTGGGGAGGAGAAGAAGCGGTGGAGGTGGCATGGTAAATATGCAGAAGGGTGTGGAAAGGGGAAGGTTGGCCACAGGAATGGAAAGTAGGGATAATAGCACCGATAGTGAAAAAGGGAGAAGGGAGAAAAGTGGAGGAATACAGAGGAGTAACACTGATGCCGACAATTTATAAAATATATACAACAGTGCTAGCGAGGAGATTAGAGGAGGAGGTGGAGAGAAAGAAAATAATCCCACCGAATCAAACAGGGTTTAGGAGGGGGATGGGGACGGTAGACAACATTTATGTGCTGAATTATATTGTAAATAGGAAACTAGCGGAAGAGAAAGGTAAGGTAATAGGATTATTTGTGGACTTGAAGGCAACGTTTGATATGGTGGATAGAAGGATACTGATAGAGGCAATGGAAAAGAAAGGAGTAAGAATAGGGTTAAGAGAGAGAGAGTGGAAGAGGTATACAGAGAGACAATGAGCAGGGTGAAAGTAGGAGGGGAGATAGGCGAGGAGTTTTGGACAGGAAGAGGCGTAAGACAAGGGTGCCCGATGAGCCCGGTACTGTTTAATATTTTAACAGCAGACATGGAAGAGGAATAAAGGAAGGGAAGGTGGGGAGGAGTGAGAGTCGGGCAAAGGAGAATATGCTCCTTAGCGTATGCAGACGACGTGGTGGTGTTGGCAGAAAGAAAGGAAGAAATGGAAAGCATGATAAGGAGAATGGAAGGTTACTTTGGAAAGAAAAACATGGAGGTTAATGTGACCAAAACGAAAATTATGAGATTCAGGAAAGGAGGAGGAAAGAGTAAGGTAATGGAATGGAAGTGGAAAGGGAAGAGGATAGAAGAAGTGAAAGAATTCAAGTACCTAGGGTACGTATTCAAAAAGAACGGGGGGCAAGAGGGACAACTACGGGACAGGATCAGGAAAGCGGAAGCGGTAATGAAGCAGGTGTGGGGCATAGGAAAGAGGAAATTTGGAAAAAATTTTAAAAGGAGAATGTGGTTGTTCGACACACTAGTGTGGAGAGTAATGGGATATGGGGTAGAAATTTGGGGATGGGAGGAGAGGAAAGGAATAGAGAGCATGCAGGAGAGATACATAAGGTGGACACTGGGAGTAGAATGGAGGACGCCGGGATATATGGTGAGATCGGAAGCAAAAAGGGAAAAGCTAAAGACAAGAGCGGGAAGGAGGGCGTGGAGTTATGAGGAAAAGTTGAAAAGAGGTGGAGGAAGTGAAATAGCGAGAGATTTCTTAAAAGAAATGAAAGAAAGGGAGATAGAAAGCGAGGAAAGGTTGTCGAAATGGGAAAAGGAGAGAAAAGGGCTGAAAGAGAAAGGTAGAAACAGAGGAGGGGGAGAGGAAACGGAGACGGAAGCATACGAAAAGGTAGAGAAGGAGGATAAGAAGGAGCAGGAAGAAGAGAGATGGGAGAAAATCAGGGAGTCGAGATACAATAGATGGTATAGGGAAATACGGACGGAAGAAATTCCGAAATATTTGAAGGCGGGATGGGCAGAAGAAAGGTGTAAGAGGATAGCGCGATATAGACTAGGCAACGAAATGAGAGAAGGAAGATATTGGGAGGAGGAGGAAGAAAGGAGATGCAGAGTGTGCGGGGGGGGGGGAGGAGGAAGAAACGTGGGAGCATGTACTAGAGAGGTGTGAGGGAGAGCAGGAAGAAAGGAAGGGGACGGGAGAGAGGATAAGGGAAATACTGGAAGAAACCGGGGGAGGAGAAGAGTGGATGAAAAAACTGGAAGAAACAAGGAAGCGCAAGAGACGGGGGGAGCAAGAAAATGAAGAAGGGGATAAGTAAGGAAAGGTGTGAAAGAAGGAATGGAATGAATGGAAAGGAAACGGAAGTCGGAAGAAGGAGAGAAGGAGAGGAAAGAAAGGCAATAGATAATAAGAAAATGTAATAAGGAATTAAGAAAGAGAGAGAACGGTGGCGAATAAGAGACACAAAGGCGAGCGAGCGGCGGAGGAAAAAATAGAAAAAAAGAAAAAAAAAGAGCGAGCGTGCGAGCGGAGGCAGAGGCACTAGAAATAAGAAGTAACTAAGGAAATGTAAATAGATGTAAAAAAAAGAAAAAAAAGAAAAGCGTATTAGGATAAGGAAATGTAAATAGGATAAGAGAAGAGAATGTAAAGGAGAAACGGAAGCCTTGTAACCCGAAGGGGAACAATAAAGAATTACATACATACATACATAAACCAGGAATTAGGAGAATTTCTTTATTTAAGGGTCTGCCGAAAAGCCACATCCTTTTCCCCTCCAATACATAAAAATAAAATATATTTATAAAATATATCTATATAGATCTATATAGATATTTATAAGAAAAATAACGAGCACACTCGCATTATCCCGAAAAATCGTTGTGTCCACAAGCCGAGCACGGCGGCTGCAAGGAGAACAGCCGGCGGAGGCCAATGAAATCGGGGTACGGGTCCGCCTCGTCCCGAAATAGGCCCTCTCCCCACAGAGCGTCCAGAGCGCGCCGGTTCGCCTCACGACCGCGACGCACGGGCAAAGCAACCCTAACGAACGCGTCCATGGCCCTTGAACCGCCCAAGATGCTTTGAGGCCGCCAGAATCGCTGAAACACCAATGAAGAACAATGTTAGCAACAGTAAAAAAAAAAAAAAAATATTAAATTATACTATATATATAAAACAAAAAGGAGGGACAAGAGAGAGACACTTACCGTCATTCTCTGCGCATAATTGCGCTCGCACATTGCGGTTAGTCGTCTCCACGCTGGAGAATCCATAACGAATTTACTGCAGAATATCTGAGACACGTCTCCGTCGAAAGATGAAGAGTTAATGAAGCTCGAAGAGAGCTCCAGAAGACTTACAATCGATTCAAACCAGGTTAAAATTCATGAAGACCGCCCTACGCGATCTCAACGCCCCTTGTGTCAAACAAGCAACGACCGATTCCCTTTGTAAAACCCTAAACGGAACACTACTAGAACTAGAATAAAAAATTAATAGAGGTATAGAAACCGTATACGAATTATCGGGAAACACCTTGCGGGCAAAAAGAGGTCTTATCAACGGTCTCGGCACGGTAATTAAAGCCCTCACGGGAAACATGGATGCGGACGACGCAGAACGACTAGACGAGGAAATAAACGAATTAAAAACGACGCAACAAACATTTAAAAGTAACTTGAAAGAAAATCTACAAATAGTAGAAACGACCTTAGACATCCTCAACCAAACGGTTAAAAATATTGAAGGAAACGAAACCAACCTAAAAAATACTATAAGGAACATACAGCAATGCATCAATTACGAAATTTCGCACTTAATAATTCGACAATCACTAGACGAAAATATCAATAGTGTTAGCATAATCGTCGAATCATTGCTCGACGACATACGCGAATTAGAAAACTTCTTATCAGGACTCGCTCAGGGTATTATTACACCCGGCGTACTCTCAGGTGAAAAGATGGTAGAGTACCTCACAGACGCACTACCACACCTACCTACAGGACGCAGCCTACCAACCACTATTTCACGACAGAACGCACTCAAACTACTACAGCTGGCCGATATAAAAGCATACAGCAAAGAGAATGCAATAGTAGTAGTAGTACTGCGGCCACTATGGCGACCCCCACTCCTTTTCCCCCCACTCCGCGGTCGCCGAGTTCGCCGTGAGCTCGAGCGACCGCCGCCGATGGGGGGGGGGGGGGGGTCGGCATAGTGGCACGTTGTTTTTTTATTTGAATAATTAACCCTAGTGTTACACACACACATACACACACACACACACACACACACACACACACGCATGCACGCACGCCCACCCACCCACCCACTATATTGAGAACGGGTGTTAATTTGAAATGAAGGTGTAAATGAAAAATATTTACGCTCTCTACAAATTCTTCGCGACCCTCGTCAACGAGGGCCACGTTACAACACCCGTCGGAAGATGTTTGGCGAATCACGCCCCTATATACACTAACACCCACTATAACTGCACAATACATGTCTTCAGCAAGGTTTGCTAAACCTATACGCACACCATTACCGTTTTCTATATAATAACTGCGGAGACATTAGATGAGCTCGCGATAGATCGTAGCCATCGTCACCGTTCGCACATATATTTCGTTAAAATCTTTAAATTCAACGATCGTGCATTGAAACTGCGGCGGCATCGCTTCGACTTCCCACAGAGGGTACATAATATATATTTATAAAAGACAACTGTTTCATACGGTACTTGAATAAGAACTGAATTCTATACCTCAACAAGATCTTGCAGAACCCGTGTATCCCCCCTCCCAGCCGTCCTTAGAGCGATGTGGAAAACAATATCTGTTAAGAAGAAGAACACATCATCGCGAGGCATGCACACCTGCATCCGTCACGTACCTATGGTATATCTTGTTTATATCAGCACAAAACGCAAACGAATGTTTTCGTAGAATATACACCGCAGTGAGGAATGCACACCTGGGCTCATCACGTACTTACGATTCAGCATTTTTACATATATATATAATTACTAGTGTATGTATGAAATAGTTATATATATTGTGTGCTATTCCTGTTAATTTTATTAACTACCTGTAAATTGTCAAATACATCAATGATCGTATGTGCAAAAGAGCGCTCGATAGCTCTTTATAAAGGTACGAGAGAGCGTACAGATCGGCCTACGAATAGACGCACACAGAGAAGCGCTTCATATACGGTATACCTCGGCTCCAGACAGAGAGAGAGACAGAGACAGAGACAGAGACAGAGACAGAGAGACAGAGAGAGAGAGAGAGAGAGACAGAGAGAGACAGAGAGAGAGAGAGAGAGAGAGAGAGAGAGAGAGAGACAGAGAGAGACAGAGAGAGAGAGAGAGAGAGAGAGAGAGACAGAGAGACAGAGAAACAGAGAGAGAGAGAGAGAGAGGGAGAGAGAGAGAGAGAGAGACAGAGAGACAGAGACAGAGAGAGAGAGAGACAGCGCGTAAGAGCGAAAGAGACCGAGGGGCGAGTTCGCGAAGGCATCGCAGTATATATGACATGCAGCGTGCCTCACCTGTACCACTCATCTTCGCTTCGTCTATACCATGGATGAGAGAGATAGAACTATAGAGCACTCTCTAGGAAGACAGAGGCCGTGCTACAGGCTGTTTCTTTTTTTATTTTCTTTATACATGAATAAATATCGTTTTTTCGTGCTGCACCAGATGAAATTACTATATAATCCTTTCAATTATTATTTGAAATGATATATACGGAACTCTGCATATCATACGGTGTGACAGCCCGGATTTTTAATTTTTGCAATTTTTATATTTTTTCAGTAACTATCGAAAAAAAATGAGATTTTTAATTACCAATCGAAAAGTTGGGATTTTAATTGCCCGCTCAAAACACATCGGTCTTTCAAAAACATATCTTTTTGAAAATTTTCGTTTTTTGAGAGAGAGAGCTCATGAAGGCATACACTCTCACGCTCTCGCGTAAGAATGAGAGCGAGAGAGAGAGAGAGAGAGAGAGAAATACAGAGAGAGACTGCACGAGGTAACGAAGAGGAGATATTGTTAGCAGTATATACGGCTCGCAGCGTAGTTCCCCCCGCACCGTTCACCGCCACCTCGCCTATACTCTAGATCAGAAGGCACGCGCTCTCTATCTCTTAAAGGCGCTGTATGTATGAGAGAGAAAAAGCTATAGAGGTCTCGGTAGGAAGACAGAGACCATGCTACAGCCTGCTTCTTTTTTATTCTCTTTATACGAGAATAAATATCGTTTTTCGCGATGTACCAAATCGAATAGCTGCATAATCTTTTCAATTGTTATGAATATATATATTGAGACGGGTACCGTCTCACACCGCCACAACGGCCACGTTACCCCCACTTAGACTGGCCGGCGACAGTTAAATCCTGGAGTCGGTCAGTCAAATAACAGCTGATTGGACGGTCATCGACCTATCAGAAGGAAGATGACACACGAAAACAAACAAGGACAGACGAAATTTCGGTATAAAAGACCAAAATTTCGCTCTAGAAGTCAGATATTTCTCAACTTGCGAAAGCAGTCCTTGGCTGGGCCAAGAGGACCGGGACTTTAGGGCCCGAGATTTAGCACGAAAGTGTTAAAATTAAATCTCCGTCAGCTGGGGCAATCAGCGGGACGGCGAGAAATTAAAATCAGAACAGAAGTCTTATATTTTGTTCTGGAGCGTCGAGCAAGCTACACGAGTCAACAACTCGTGCGTAGCATCGCCGTGTCTCGAGAGAGGAGAGGAACGACGTGAAATTAAATCGAGAGCCAAAATATTATATTTTGCTTGACAATCAGCTGACCCGGGTCAACGACACGGGCATACGGGTACAGTGTCTCAAGCGAGGCGAGGGGCAAAGAGGAGCATCGCAGAAGCACCGCGAGGCCGCAACTATCCATCTCCGACTCGCGTATCAAAACAAAACACGTACACAGGACGATACACACACGTCTTTTCGGGTACCAATACGCTATCGGCAACGGTACACAGACGGGAGATCAGCCTCACACGTTCGGGGCATCGATTACCGAGGACTAGATCACGCTTATCATCGAATCACGAGACCAGAGGCCGTGGAAGGGGAAGGCTGATAGAACTGCGATCCAGGACTGGGAGGAGCACACGAAAATTCTCCTAGTTGGGCGTATTCGCCAAATATCAAATTTTTCATCAAAAGAAAAACAAAAAATTCTCAGATCTCTCTAAAAGCCCTTTCTTGACATTTAATACTTTTAAACTTAGCATAATTAGATAGACTGTAGTTCAAGGTTAGGTCAATAAATTATATTTTACCAGTTTTTGTTAAATTCCTTTGGAGTGATTTTACCCTCAACCACCTGCATGTATCACGACCCTCGGTACCCTCAACAAAATAAATAAAATTGAGGCGGCGAAGTCTCAATATATATATATAGGGGTCGTTGCACATAAAACGGTGGAAATGCCAGAATTTTTAATTTTTGCATTTTTAATGTCTTCAATGCCCATCGAAAAATTCTGCGATCGAAAAAAACATCTCTTTTTGAAAATTTTCGCTTTTGAATGTACTTTTAAAAAATATAGAAAATTATTGGAGGGTTTTTGAATGAAACTACTCATGAAACCGATATCCCTTGCACGTTTTAAGCAAGACGTGTCTTGTTGATCTGATCAAAAATGCATACAAATCAAAAGCATACAGTCGCCTAGCTTTTATACCCATCTTTTGATACAGAAGCGACAGTCTCAATCGAGCAGCGTAACAGCGTATTATATTTTATTGTGAATGATGGCAGACCGCGCCCTTCGTAAATGTATTCGCGATTTTTTGCGTTTTGTACAATTGCACAGTGTACAGATACGGCGTCGTTGCGACAGTCAGTGGTGTTACGAATTAAAACATTTATCGGGTGATAAACTCATCAATCGTTTGAAGTATCTTATATGGTGGGCTCCTCTGCGCAACATAGTGACGGCCTATAACAGAGGTATACTGCAGGGTCAGAGGGTGATAATGTGTGTGTACGAGGAGTTACAGAGAAGAGGCATTCAAGGATCTCAGAGCGTCCGTGGTATTGCTGATGAAATCAAGAGTAAGTACTTTTTACAAAATGTAAAAAATGAAAACGGTATAATATGACGGAAACGATATAATAGGTTATCGACAACTTTGGGACGCATCGAGTGATGAAGAAGCTGCTCTTGTAGAAGCTGCCTGCGCTGTAGACAATTTTGAGAAAAACACCGCGAAACGTAAGTATTTAGATCTCCTGATATTGTAAATTTTTATTTTGAAATAAAAAATCTATTTATCTAAAATCACTGATTTTTTAATATCGCAGGCTTAACTTTATTCTTATACTTTTGTTTTTATCCATTAGACATACCAGCGCAACCCTACGCGGAAGAGCAATGTGAACCGATTGCAGGTCCTTCAGGGCTATGGCAAAGACCGACAAGTACCAGGAAATATGAAGTAACCGATACGGATAGCAGTGACGAAGAAGACGACGCTCACGCTAACGTTTATGACGACCGTAATGTTGTCGCTTCATCATCGCAAGACGGTGATGAAGAAGTGGAAGAAGAAAATAGGGTTATTGAACAGCATGAAAATCAGCTATGGGAGTACCCAATAGAGGACGGTATAATGCACAATGATGAAGAGTCAACACTGTTAAATGATGATTGGTATCAGCATCTCCTGGCTGACACCGACTCGGGTAAATATAATTTGTTCTTATATCTAAAAAGTAATATGTTTATTGTAGTCAACAAATAAATGAAACGGTTCATCTACCATAGGTTATTCAATACAGGGCTTATTGTTTGATGATGGATAATCGAATTCTATTACATAAAAGGTACTAATAATATTGATAATAGCTTTGAATAAAAGCGTGCGTTAATAATGCAAAGATAATCAACCGTATATATTTTCAGAGACGCAGCTAGGCGCTGGGAAGAAGCGTGCTCGCACGGGTACAGAACCATTCAGGGATGTTCAACCACCCGGAAACCGGTTCGAAATCATCAGGGATTCCACACGTTATTTTAAACGTTTCAAGCTTCAAGGACGCGAAACTACGTTGCGAATCAGACCACCCCAGGCAGGCTTCTCTGTAATAGACTGGCTCGGCGGAGCATTTCGCGATCTTCTAACGGATATCACTAATACTTGTGCTGGTGGTGATTATGTCGGAATATCATTTACGGCGGACAGTTTAGCACATGGGCCGGTATGGTTATCCTTTCGACCAGCCAGAGACGATACGTTTGAAGATATCTGGCAATTGATAAGCAGCGTTGCTCAGAGCGCAGCCTCTCCGAACATCAATGACGCGTGTAACATAAAAACTTTATAGTCAGAGGTGTCGAGGGTCGTGGTAGAAAAGGTCTGACTCACTAGGCTGTCACGAAGAAATCGATATTATCAATCCGAAATTATGATAACTTATGTTTGCCACGCTCATTGGTAGCAGCACGCGCATACGCTGAACGGGGTGAAATACGATCGGGAGCCTTACATACTAGATGGCAGCGTATTAGACAAATTAACGGTTCACTGCAAAGAAATGAAGCTATTGATCTTACGATAACAGCTAATATCGCTGTGCCTGCAAACGGTTGCGGTGTGTATGAGATTACCCTGTATCAAGATTATTTACTACGTGATGGCATCGCTATTGTTGTATACGAGTTTCTAACTCTGGGCCGCCGTCAAAAGCCTTTGTTCGGTGGTAGAAAAAGAGTTTTGGCTTCGGTACGTACGATAAAATACACGTTACATGTATTGTATTATGAACGCTCGCATCATTTTCAGCCTATTCTGAATCTCAGAGGTGCGGTAGGTGGCAGGGATTTTTGCTCAAACTGTAATATACGCAGTCGTCGTGATGATCACATATGCTCCAAAAAAAACAGTCCTCGATGTTTTGGACTACCACCATGTGATCCTCACACAAATGAGACAATTAAATGCGTTGGTTGTAACCGTATTTTTTTTGGAGATCAATGTCTACAAAAACATAAGGCTGTCCCTATAGTCAGGAATCGTAGAGGGCTTAGCGTGTGCGAAACTGTTAAACGTTGTCGTTGGTGTTTTCAAACGATAAGACCTTTAAAACGAAAGAAGCACATATGTGGTGTAAAATATTGCAAAACATGTAAAGATAACAAACCGAATAATCATATGTGTTTCATGAAAGGGCTTCGCGCACATACAAACACACGTAAAGCAGTTTTTATTTTCTATGATTTTAAAACACAGCAGTGTACGTCTGTAAACGGTGACGTGTCCACGTTTGTGCGGGAGCCAAATCTCTGCGTAGCTCAGAGACTCTGTACGTTTTGCTGTACCGATGACTCCATAATAGAGCTATGCGATCATTGTGGTGTACACGAGTTTATTTTCAAACACAATCCTGTAGCACAGCTTGTAGAATTAGCTATGACACGTATCACGGGTTTTTCCCGTACTATCTGCATTGCTCATAACGCCGGGGGTTTTGATGCGCAGTTTATTTTGCGGTATTTAATCGAAGAAAAAAAGACCCAGTTACCATCATTAATTATGAACGGGACGAAAATAATTACGATGCGGCTTGAAAATCTTGTGTTTCTGGACAGTCTACACTACTTTCACATGCCTTTAAGCGCTCTACCAAAAGCTTTCGGTCTCGCGAACACGGTCGCAAAAGGTACTTTTCCTCATTTATTTAATAGACCTGAAAACCAAAATTATGAAGGCGTTCTGCCGTGCCTGGAGTATTATGTACCCGATACAATGCGTATAGACGAGCGGGAAAAGTTTCTTGAGTGGTACACGAATCTGAAAGAGAGTAATTACCTGTTCAATTTTGAGAAAGAGATTGTTAATTATTGCAAGACAGACGTTACGATATTAAGACGCGCAAGTATGGCTTTTCGCGATATGTTTATCGTCAGCGGTAATGTCTGTCCGTTCGATTAGTGTACGACGATAGCATCAGCCTGTTTTCGTGTTTTTCGCAAAAACTTTTTGAAAGATAACACGATAGGGATTATCCCGACGACCGGTTGTAGATGGGCTCATAACCAATCTAAAAAAGCAGTTTCATGGCTCGTGTGGATGGAATACTCTCTCGGCCAGCGAATTATTCACGCAGGACGGGGACGCGAATTTAAAATACTGCAAAATTTACTAGTAGATGGCTACTACAAAATAGACGACGTGTCTCATGTACTGCAATTTCACGGTTGTTACTGACACGGATGTCCGCATTGTTACCCTTTAAATCGTGATAAGAGACAAAGTGATGGTACATCGATGGACGAGCGTCTTGAAAAAACTGTAACTATAGCGGCTCGGATTCGAGAGGGCGGTCATATATTAACGGAAATTTGGGAGTGTGAGTACGATAGGCTATTAGAAGCTGATGCAGAAATGCGTACGCTCATAAAGGACCATCATTTAGTTGCCATATAAACTCTTAATCCACGCGATGCTTTCTTTGGGGGGCGAACAGAAAACATGGTAACGCTTTACGATGTACAGAATTCGGAGCAGATCCACTACGCGGATGTTTGTTCTTTATATCCTTACATCTGTAAATTTGGTAAATACCCCGTAGGGCACCCTCGCGTATATACGAGTGATGAATGTATGGACCTAACAGGTCCTAATAATAACGATCTTTCACGTGTCGAGGGTCTTGTTAAATGTCAGGTATTACCGCCTAGGAATCTTTACCATCCTGTGCTACCGGTTCGTATGCATCATCGCTTATTGTTTCCTCTATGTCGTAGCTGTTGCGAGAATATGAACCAAGAAACATGTACGCACGAAGAATCTTCTGAGCGTGTGTTCGATGGTTCGTGGGTGGTCGATGAGCTACGCAAAGCTATCTCATGCGGCTATATCATTATCAAAGTAAGCGCAATTTGGCAATATGAGATTACGTAGTTTAATCGTGATACTAAAGAGGGTGGCTTATTTGCGTCATATATAAATACGTTTCTGAAAATCAAACAGGAAGCCAGTGGTTGACCTGAATACTGCTTGGAAGATGAAAGAGCGCAGGAGCAGTACATAGCAGCGTTTGAGAACTCAGAGGGTATTAAACTAGATCGTGATGATATTACAAAGAACCCTGGATTACGATCCGTAGCTAAACTATGTCTCAATTCTTTTTGGGGTAAATTCGGTCAGCGTGAGAATGTACCGCAAACAACAATAGTTTCGACTCGTGGAAAACTCATGGAATTATTGACCAGCCCTGAGTATGAAATCACTGGTATTCTACCTATTAATAATGAGACACTGTACATTAATTACACAAAAACCGATACCTCTGTAATACCATCCGATATAACGAATGTTGTAATAGCAGCATATACAACAGCACAAGCGCGTTAGAAATTATATAGTTATCTCGAGCGATTGGGTCGTCGGGCTCTGTACTGCGATACAGACTCTGTGATATATGTATCGAAAAATAATGCCTGTGAATATGAGCCCCCGACCGGTCAGCTTTTAGGGGATCTTACCGATGAGCTATGTTCTTACGGTGAGGGTAGTTATATAAAAAGCTTTGTTTCGGGAGGCCCAACATTTTATTCATTTATTGTGCAACGCTCCGATGGTTCCGAAAGCGAAGTGTGTAAAGTAAAGGGCATAACACTCAATTTTACCAATAGCTCATTAATCAATTATAGATCTGTGCGTTCCTTTATAACTGGTGAGAGAGAGGCACCAATTGTATTACGCTACGATGCTATTAGACGGACGGCATTCCATCAGGTCGTTACGCGCCCCGAAACAAAAACATGTATGCCGTCGAGCGTCAAACGAAGACGCCATGGCGAGTATGGCTCGCTCCCTTACGGTTACAGGGCTTAGTTTATGAAAATTATATTATAAATGTTTTTGTAAATGTTGTAAATACTGTTAAACACTGTAAACCTTTATATTGTTACTGTAAAATAAAACTTTATACATATACCGAACATCTGAATACTTTATATATATATATATATATATATATATATATATATACTGTTGTATAGAAAATACACTCATTCGTAGAGATGGATACGCGGTGGAAGCATCCCTGGACTTCGATGATCTGTGGCCCCACGAGCTGTGGTAAAACTTATTTTGTAAAAAAGTTTTTGAAATTCATTTCGCAAATGAATAGCGAGCCGTTCGAGAGAATTATTTTCTATTATTCCGAATGGCAGCCAGCATACACAGAGTATGGTAAATCGATAGAATTTCATGAAGGTCTGCCTCAGAGTGCCGATTACGCGAACGATCCGCGTGCAAAGCTCATAATAATCGACGATTTGATGCGCGAGGCGTCGAACAATAGCGTTGTAGACCTTTTCACCAAAGGTAGTCATCATAAAAACCTGAGTGTTATTTTTATTACTCAAAATTTGTTCCATCAAGGACACGGTCAGCGCGATATTTCATTGAACGCCAATTATATTGTAATTTTCAAAAATCCTCGCGATCGAGCCCAAATTCAGCATCTCGCGCGTCAGGTATATCCGGAAAATCCACGATTTCTACAAGAGGCCTATCACGATGCAACGTCCAAACCGCATGGTTATTTGTTACTCGATTTGAAACAATCAACACCTGATAACTGTAGATACCGTACCTACTTGTATTTTCCCCGACGATGCCCGTCATTTTGTGTACATACCACGGAAAAAGTTAAAAAGCAATACCGACACATGTGAATTACCAGTTCAACGTGTGTAATGGCGACTAAACCATCGCCGCGTCACGAAAAATGTATATCTATATTGAGCGCCCTTCAGCAATCCAATACAACGCATCGTGCATCTGATACGCACAAAAAACAAAGAAGTGCTAGTCACGCCGTTTGTCAATGTGTGATGTACATTCTTAGGGGTAGCACAACCCCAAAGACATGTAGCGCAAAGGGGTTTAAAAAGGAGTGATACATCAGGACAGCCGGCAGTTCAGCAGACGTAATGGCGCGGGGTGGTTCACCGCTCTGCAAAAAATACGTTGCGATACTACGTGCTCTTCAACACTTGAATAAGGAGCAGCGTGAGGCTGTTTTACGCAAAGCAGATCCAAGTATTATCCGGTGTATTTGTGAGTGTGCACTGAATGTTCTGTGTGGGAATGTACCGCTGAAGATCGACCAGAGAAAAAAATTACGTCGTTACGCACTGGTTCTCCGTCGTTTAGCCTCAAAAAAAGGCTGCTGTTCTATCGAGTTTGATTGACGGCCGTGGATGATGGAGCACGCAAGAAAAATGGTACTCGTGCCTGAGGAGCATCTAACGCGGATGAGCACACAAAGTCATACGCCGCCTTTTTTTAATACGGGTGCGCCTCAAACACAGCTAGTGCGAGGTATTGACGCTACGCTAGCTCGCTTAGACACGGAGATGAATGAAATTTTGCACTCCAGCGCATACAAGGATGAGAGGGAAAAATGGACGGCGTACTTGACTGTATTACAACGTTATCTCCACTTCATTGATGATGAGAGAGCTCTGCAGTACCGCGAACTTATGCAGAATAAACACTATGTAGAGGCTGATTATGAAAGAAAAAAAGAAGAAGGCGAAACCGTTTACGGTATGAGCGATACCGCCATACTTGAGAGTATACCAGCTAAATTTCATGTTAAAGCGAGACTTCTTCTTCGCCGCCTGCGAGGCGCTCCACGATCCAATTTTTCTTGGGATTCTGACGGTGTCGTGTCGGTCAGCGGTAAACCAATAAAAGATTCAAATATTGTTGATCTCGTGAACGATGCTATGAGGGCTAGGAAAATACCTAACCCTGCTGGACGCAGTGCCGTTGCCAGAGTTCTACGAGCGGTCAAGACACCTCGGGAATATATTGGTAATGAGGAGTTGTGGGCCGAGTCTAGAGTTAACACACCACATCCGGATCACCCGATACGGACCAGTCAGCGTTTTTCAGTGGTGTTGAGAACAGATCACCAGCACGGCGGACACAGGGAGATAAGCAGAGAGGTGGCGGCTATCATATGAAGAAAATACGTGTAATTTGGGCTAACCTGAAATTATAATCATGAAAATCTTAGAAAACGCGTACTTTAATCCAGCCCATGAAGCATCGTTTTCAGGTGCTACCAAATTGTTACGTTTGGCACGTCAGAAAAAAATTGTCCCTGTGAAGGCAGTACAGTGGCTTGAAGCACAGGATACTTATACAAAACACAGACCCGTGAAACGTCATTATCCACGTCGTTTTTATAATGTCCGAAATATAGATGACTTCTGGGAGGCTGATCTCGTGGATCTTCGCTCGATTAAAGATTATAATGACGATTATGTTTATCTCTTGGTCTTTATAGACGTTCTTAGTAAATTTGCATGGGTTCAGCCTTTACGTGACAAGTCTGCTGCATCTGTAGCCAACGCGTTTGATCTCATTTTATCTAAAACATATAGTAACGGTCGATCACCCCTTTACCTACAGACGGACAGGGGTAAAGAGTTTACAGGTGCTGTATTCCAGGCTCTCTTAAAGAAAAAGAACATACAGTTCCGTGTTGCGCGAAACCCTGATATAAAAGCTGCTATTGTCGAGAGATTCACTAGAACGTTGAAAGAAAGAATGTGGAGGTATTTTACGTATTCTAGACAAAAACGCCACCTAGACATTCTGCAGAACATCGTTTCGGCATGCAATCACTCCACGCATAGCGGTATAAAAATGGTTCCTGCCGCAGTGACACATGCTACAACGGCTAGGGCCCGTAATAATCTGATACAGCGGTACAAAAGAACCGAGAATTGTTCGCCCAAATACAGCGTGGGCGACATCGTGCGCACCAGTAGGGCGAAGGCTGCCTTCGTAAAAGGTTACGAGCGTGGTTGGAGCAGCGAGGTATTTAAGATTGTCCGTGTATCGCACAGTATTTATCCTGTGATATACATACTGCGTGAACTCCATGGCGAGGATATCGATGGTATATTTTATGAGCCTGAGTTATCGAGAGTACAAACGCGGGAGTCTAAACAGTCGTCAGCAAAATGAAGGAGGTGTTTTACATGGTTTTACCTAGTAATAGCAGTATGAATTATTATCCCGATAATGTGACAACAAGGAATACCACGCATTTACCCCAATGTATCTCTCTTCACGGCAGCTGGGCTGTTTCTCTAGCTGAAATACACATCCCGACGACAATTTTGCATGTACCGCCCGATGGTGAACGGAACTTTATGAATGTCATAACGAACACAGTAGTACCCGGTAGCATGGCAAGCACCGACTTTAAGGAAGAACGCGTCTGCGTACCGCCTGGTGTGTACCTCAGCATAGACACATTACTCGAGGCTATTAACGAAGCATCGTGTGTTACGGGCCATCTGAAATTTAAGCATTGTCGCAACGGATATGTGGCTGTGACGTTTATCTGTGAATCGTGTAAGAATGTAGAACACTCGTTCTACTTCTCCGACGTGTTGAACAGGATTTTAGGTTTCACCGAGCCTAAGGATGTGGTGGTCCAGAGCGAGTACACTGCTGAGAGACCTGCCAACCTGGCCCATGGGACCCCAAATATGATGTACGTTTATACGGATATCTGCGAGCCCTATATCACAGGAGATGTGCATACACCGCTGCTACGAGTCGTACCAATTGTTGCCGCTGATAATCGTAATTACGGGTCGGTGAAGATAAGAAGTTTCTCACCACCACGCTATATTCCTCTATTACGTACTAGTTTTCAAACAATAATGATTGATAGAAGGGATGAGTTTGGCAAACCGATGCCATTCGAGTACGGGACATTGACAGTGACGTTACAGTTCAAACGTACAGATTAACCCGAACCAATCTAAAATGGCGTATTATGACGAGTACTTTGATATGCAAACGGGTGGGGGTGGCGGTCGAGCTGGTTATGGTGGTATTAGTCATGTGTATATAGGGTCACCGAATCAAAGGAGTCACGGTATTGGGAGTTAACTCGGAGGTCTCTTCCGACGAATAATACCTCTCTTGAAACAAGGTGCTCGAGCTGTTGGTAAAGAGGCGCTTCGCTCAGGTATGAACGTGGCTACGGATATCATGGATTCTGGTATTCACCCGCGAGAAGCGTTCAAAACACGTCTGCGCGAATCAGGGGAGAATCTGAAGCGTAAGAGGCTGAAGAAAAAATTAGTACGCTCATGAAGGGCTCGGGGTATAACACCGGTAAAATTAATAAACTGATCCATTCTCTTGCCGGGAACGTATCACGAGGTACCGGTGTGAAAAAACGGAAGAAGACCGTGAAGTCGCGAAAACGTTCGTGCTCTGTGAAAAAGAGGCAGGGGAAGAAGAAAACTGTGAAAAGAAGAGCAACAAAACAGACAACTACGAGTCGTTACAAGAAGTCAAGAACAGTGGCGGATATTTTTGCCTAATATAATCTTGGAAAAATGGCTTTCTTACACGCACACTCGTGTGAGTGCCTTAAGTCGGAGCTTGAGCTATTTACACTACCACCGACCCAGACAACAATCGAGGGAACGCATACAGTGTGTTACAAGCCGATCTCATCATTGACGGATGATTCACCGATAGAGTTTGTCATACCGGGTCAGAGTGATGAGTACATTGATCTTGCACACACCATGCTTAGTATGCGTGTTAAGATAGAACCCCTGACAAAGTGGATGCACCGTCCCCTAAAGTAGGCCCGGTCAATAACCTATTACACTCAATGTTCAATCAGATCGATGTATTTTTGAATCAGAAACTGGTATCACCTCCTAACAATGTTTATGCGTATAGGGCATACATTGAAACCCTCTTGAATTACGGGCCTGGTGCTAAGAGCTCGCATCTCACGAGTACTCTATGGTATAATGATTCGCCGGGTAAAATGGATGATACAGAAGATAATAATAGCGGGCTTGCAAACAGACGAAACGTATTAGGTAAAAATCGAACGGTCGATCTCCTTGGTCATTTGCATTGCGATATCTTCAATCAAGAGAGGTTTTTGCTAAACGGCGTTGAGATGCGTTTACGTCTCGTGCGATCTAATAACGCTTTTCGTCTCATGAGTTCTTCAAAAGATTGTACCATCCGTATTACGGAGGCATCGCTACTTATACGGCGTGTTAAAGTAGCACCGGGTATACTTTTGGCTTATGTAAGAGCTTTGTCTAAATGTACAGCGAAATATCCTTTGACGCGAGTCGAGGTTAAAGCGATATCGCTGCATGCGGGGATACACGGTGAGACGCTTGATAATGTCATACTTGGCCAGCTGCCTAAACGTATAATCGTGGGTTTTGTCAATAATAAGGCTTTTAATGGTGACCGTAAAATGAACCCTTTCAATTTTCAGAATTACAATATAAATTATTTTTCGTTGTACGCCGATGGATTGCAAATACCGTCAAAACCCCTACAGCCAGACTTCGCAGATGCTGATATGTATGTTGACGCATACCACACACTATTCTCGGGTACAGGCATACACTTTCTGAATGAGGGTAATTGTATCGCACGTACAACCTACCCTGCTGGTTATTGTCTCTTTGCATTTGATCTTACACCCGACCTCTCGACCAATAGTAGCACTCATTGGAATCTTGTGAGGCATGGTAGTGTGAGAATAGAAGTACGTTTCGCGTCTGCCCTAACATCAACGATTAATTGCCTTGTGTATGCGGAATATGATAATGTGTTGGAGATCGACTCCTCCAGACAAGTAATTGTGGATTTTAGTGGCTAGGCCGCAGGGCTTATAGATGGGGGAGTGGCATATATCCGTAGAACGTGCAATATTTATCGTTAGTCTGTATTCAAAAACCACCGTGTTACGACGATCGAGAAGCACCATGAACATCGTCATTGATATACAGGGCCTGAAGGATAAATATAATCATTTTATACCTAAAGAAGTTGCCGCGGTCTCTATAAAAACATCGTACTTAGCCCACTGGATTGTATCGCCGCCCTACGTTTACAACACTCTACCACCTAGTGTAAAACGTCAAAACACATGGTTACAAACCAATCATCATGGTATAGAGTGGTCCGAGGGCGAGACACAGTCACGTGCAGTCGAATTTTCGTTGAAGAAAATTGCAGCGCGGTCTGATCGGCTGTTTACAAGAGGAGCTGATAAAGCGGCTTATTTGACGCAGCTAACGGATTGCTACGTTATAAATCTAGAAGAAGAAGAAGACGACGATTCGTCGTTTCGTAATCTTCCTGAGAGCAATACTCGTTGTGTGCATCATGGTTTACTGCGTAAAAATTGCTCGTTCACGTGTGCGCTCAACAATGCTGTAAGAATCAAAAAGTGGCTTTCTCATAATGACCGCTCCAGCTCCTTGTGGGAGTACAGAACCACCACAGCCTGGAACATTAGCTTACTAGCTGTGGAGCGCCGCGACGAGGGAAAACAGCCGATATTAAACAGCTCTAGTGTCTCTATAATTGCTGTCTATTATGAAAACCGAGCAGCTTATGCAGGCCCTACGCAGTATAAAGAGCCGCACTGTAGGTGTATACCCGGCAGACCGCATCCCTAAGGTGTGGGCGAAACCAGCAGCGATTGTCGCCAATACCGATGGCCACAAACAGCCCGGGGCCCACTGGGTCGCCATGTACGTCGATCGAGATGGACGAGGATGGTACTTCGACAGCTATGGACTACTACCAATCATCCCGCAGCATCTCCAGCGTCTCCGGCAGAACTGCAGATTCTTTAGCTACAACACTATACAGCTTCAGGTTCCTGAATCACAGACTTGTGGACATTATCGTGTTATGTTTCAGCATTTCTTGTCTACAGGCCTTGGTATTAATATGTTTAGGAGTGCATTTTCAACCGATTTAACACGGAACGATAAAATAGTGTATAACTACTACAATGAGTATATGAATAAGTGTAATAAATCTAAACCCATAAATAATGCGCTCAACAAGGGTGCTTGTGTGGGCGGTGGTTACCATTATAATAATCTCAATACATTTAGTGTTAAAACTCTGCCTTGTGTACAAGGTTGCTGTTCTCGCACCCGCTAACAGTACCATAACTGTGGGTTAAAAATAAAGTATATTTTTTTAAATGTGTGTGTTCTTTGTCTCAATATTCTTGACTTCGCACGACAATAATTATAATCCACATATTTTAGTGATGAGCTGTTTCTCAGAAATCCTTGAAGTGGTCATTCGTGCAAAGGCACGCGCCGTCACGAATTCGATCCTCGCGTATCACAGATTTCATAAAATGCTGATGTCTGTAAGCGATACCTGGTGATACGGTAAATTAATTTTACCACCGCCACCTCTGTCGCCGCCGCCAAGATGGCTTACTGTTTTTGCAAATAAGCAAATATTGCACCAATTAAATTCAGTCTGCGTCTCTCTGTATACAGAGTAGGGGAATGGGGCTGCTTGATAGGGGGTCTGATGTATCTCCACTCCTTGATAGACAGACATCGTCCTCGAGTCTTCAAAGAAGTAAGCACCGCCAATTGAAAGTACGTTTAGACGTCTTTTTGCGAGATATTACAACAATTAAAGCAAAAATACACGCGATATCAGAGTTTCGTGCTTTAACAATAAAACTGAGGAAACTTAAGTTAGGCAATGGATTTCACACGAATCAACCAAGTGGGTCGTTTGGAGACGTTTCTTCCCGTCAAAAGATTGTCCGAGTTGTAGCTCGAAAAATACTATAATATTACCGGTATCAAAATAGTCCAAACGAAATGGGGCGCGCGAGTTGGTGTGGACGTAAATGGTGAATTTTCGTGTTATCTACCAACGAGATTCGTCAAGGCTTTCGAAGAAGCGGACGAACTATTTCAACAAATGAGCAGCGCCGCTAGTAACAAAAATCTAATTATGCAGTATTACGGCACGAAGTTCAACAAGCTCGAGTTCAAAGCTGCTGAGGAGCAATTATAAACAGGTATGTACTATAAATCATGTATAAAGTGTCTACGTTACGATACACATATACGAGCCTCTCTCACGCTGTATATTTATCTCTGTCTTCCATAGCTGAACCATTGAAGAAGACGAACAAGAAGAAGAAAAGAAAAAGATGTTAACAATTGACAATCTAATATATATTACCTCTTTATTGAATATTTATTGTAAATATATATATATTGTGACATTGCGCGTCACATCCTCCCCTGCCGCCGGCTCACCCACGAAGTCGCCGTCCCACACCTGCAACAGGAAAGAAATAGTAAGTATAAAAATAAAGTATTAGAATAAAAAGCCGTGCAAACTCACCGTGCCGAGAGTCAGTCAGTACGACTGACCCCGCCAGACCCTGCACACCACAGCCCAGCGTCATCGTCATCCTCGTCGTCGTCGTCGTCGTCGCCGTCGTCGCCGTCGTTGCCGCCGTCGTCTTCGTCGTCGCCGCCGTTGCAGTCGAGTACAGGACCGACCCGCTGCAACCTGCGAAAAGAGGAAGGAAATTAAAAGGAAAATAAATACTAAAGGATCAATGCAGAAATACTCACTGGATTGGCCCGAGGATCGTCCCCATCCTCACCGTCGTCGTCGTCCTCATCGTCGTCGGCGACGTCGTCCTCGACCGGCCCGCCATAACCTGGAAAGGGAAAAAGAAGGAATTCAACAAGGGAAAATAACTGAGAAATAAATGAAAAAGTACTCACCTGGACCGGCCCGAAGATTATTCCCCTTCGGAGAGCTCGTCCCGGCTGCCACTCACCACCTCCGAGGAAAAACATCACCCCGGAGAAGGCAAAGAAGATCCCAAAATCACGCACAACACTCGCACTACACTCGAAACATCCGTACCTGTCAAAATTACAGCACCCGTCCGTCCCCGCACCCCGGCCATCCATCGGCCGTGCGGCGACAGAGTGACGAAGGTGGCAGCAGCGTACGGCGATTACCCTACCCTACCTTATTACCAAAATCATAAATTCCCGTTCGCAAATTTTTCCCATACTTACCGACCGACCTAATTACCTCCTTTTCCCCAATAGATCCCGCTCGCGACAGTCCTGAATTAATCACCCGTTTGACCCTTCTCCCATCGATCCGTATCACTGCTGCCTCAATGATCGATGCCGGCCGGTAGCCAATCGGCGCGCGAGAAAAATTTGCGAGCTTCCGGCCGGCCATGCGGCCGTCACTTTGTGACGAGCCGGCGTATAGTAAGGAGCGAGAAAAGAGTGTAGTGAGCGAATTTAGAGAAAGTATAGAGTGTAGAGTAAAGTGTAGAGTGAAGCGTGAGGCGAGGAAAGAGTGAGTGAGAGAGAGAGGGAGAAAGTGAGAAATAATTATTAAAGCGAACATAACGACGAATTGGAACGATAAAGGACTACGAGAAACGGGAAAGGGCAAATCGAGATAAAGAGAGAATAAAGACGACCAGGCACGAACAGGATACACGAGAGCAAGGAAAGGACGGAACGAAGAGAAAGGAATTCCGCACGGTGAGTGTTTGCACGGTTACTCCCCCCCGATTTAGCACCCGACTTATTTTTGAGAAAATCTTGCGAGTATTATTTCCCCCCTTTTTCTTTTCTTTTTGGTCCGCCGGTGTTAAAATTCGGACAATTAAAAATTTTCTTTTTGTGCGTTCTCTTTTCCTGGTGTAGCCGTGTGGGACGGCAATTAAATTTAAGAATATCGCGAGTGGAAAATTATTGTAACGGTCTTCCTTCCCGCCTGACCTCCCTTCCCCCCCTCTACCTGCTACCTCGACCGTCGTCGAGAACATTCGATCGAGCGATCAACCATAACCCCCCCCCCCTTCCTTCAATCATGCGAAGTCCTCCCGGACAACAACACCTTTCTCCCCGCCCGCCCTTACATCACGAACGACCGTATCACGCGTAGTGAAATAAAATAAATCGTGCGACCAAGACTGAATATAATATACAAGCCAGTGGTAATTCTTAAGAGGTCATCGCGTCGGCGAACCTATACCCTGAGATCCCTTCCCGCCCGACCTCCCCCCCTTCCTACACGCTAGCCAAACACCCTCCGCCTGTCAGATTCAAGAGTATGATTATTGTTAATATTTTTTTCTGTTGGTTGGTAAAAATATTAACTGGCGCCCAAAACTTAGAGAGTAAAAATCTTACATATATTTTTGTATTATATCCCGGAGATCGTCCGCCGTTAAAGGATTGAAATAAAAGCTAATCTGCGTTTTTTTTGTATTCTTTCCTTTGTTTTCTTTTTAATTTTTACCTAAATTCCCCATACCCCCCCCCCCCCCCCCCCCCAATCACTCAAAATATTCACTCAAAACAAGAAAACACAACGAAAATTATTATACTCGGCGAGAAGGAGCAACGTATGCCCTACGGTGCGTGTGGAACGGTGTAATTATCCTGACGGTACACAAAAAGAAGGGGATCAAAATATTCGCAATACTCACAAAAAAAAATTCTCAATGCTCAAAAAAAAAAATGCTTAATCGGTGTACTCAAAAAAAATTATCGCAGTACTCAGGAAAAAAAAAAAAGATATTCAGAGTACTCGAAAGAAAAGTACCCGCAATATAAAAGGAAAGGGTAATCAGAATACTCAAAAAAAATCAGTCGCAATATTCAGGGAACAACAAAAAAAAACAATAATCGCAGTATGTCTCGGGGGTTATACGCAATAAAAATGACCTACGTATTTTCTGAAGTAGCCAGTGGCGGGCACTATTGATACAGGGAGGGGGTAGCAGCAGGACGGAAGCGCAGCGCAAAACAAAAAAAATTTCCAGGGGTGTTAAAAAAAAATACACAACGATCCTCCAATCGTTCTCAATCTCATGAACAAAATTCTCAAAAAAAAACTCGATTCTCCAGTTTCTCAAAACAAAAAAAAAGAAAAGGGTCTCCAAAACGATTCTCAAAAAAAAAATACTCGATGGGAAAAACTTATAAAAAAAGGAATTATAAAAATATGAATGTCTCAATGCTCAATAAAAATGTTCTCAAAATATGTTCTCAAATTTTCTCAAAACAAAAAAAAATTTTAAACACAATTCTCCGACGCAAAAGACCAGTTTCTCAAAAAAAACTTTTTCGAAAGAGAAGTTTTCTCAACGGGGAAACGGGGGGGAAAGATTCTCAATTCGCTAAGAAAAATCACGCTCAAAGATCTCGCTCAATTATTTTCTCGTTATTCTCAATTTAAAAGGAAAACAAAACAAACAAAAAATCTCAGAAGGGTCTCTCTCAAAAGAGACGAATTCTCAAAAAAAAAAAAAAAAAAAAAGTTCCAAAACAAATACTTGCTCCTTGACAAACGAAATTCTCAAAAAGACGTAAAAAAACGATTTCTGAAAGACGGGATTCACAAAAAAAACTCAAAGAAACTCTCAAAGGGAAGGATATCTCAATTGAAAAATGTTCCGGAACCGTCTAATATTTTAGAGAGTCTCCGTAAGGCGTTAAATGTCGCGCGCTTTTCCCTCATTAGTCGCGTCGATGGTCGAGTTCACGAATCCCGAAATTCCTCGCGACCGACACATCGCGCGTCGCCGATCCTTGTCGCGTCTATCGCCAATTGCTATCTTCGATCCTTGTTTGTATATTCGAGTGCGCTGTGTATGGATTATGATCTGTCGCGCACGCCCACTTCTTACTCGTGTGCCGATACATCCTCCCGATCAGAGGTCTTCGTATTCCGGCGCTTGGAGTAGACACACACACTCGAATTGTGTAAATCAAAGGCGAAGTCATCGGCGAAAATAGTTAACTATCGTGCCCGCGATAGTCTCAATTCCTTTCGCTAGTTTAATGCTATTTACGTGCATTTTCCGGCGTTCGTTACCGAACGTGCTACCACGTGTTCCGCGTACCTTGTGGAGACTCTATCCGATTCGATCTCGCGAACGGTCTTGCGTACCACCGGTCAGAACTTGATCGCTGCGAGTTTTCGTCAGTACGTCGCGAGAAGATTTCCGCACGTTTTCATGACCATCGTCTGCCGTTCGTCGAGTGTTCATTTTCCGTTTTTAAAATCGTTAATTGTGCACTGTAAAATAAAGTGAATTGTTGTGTGATAAATAAAACACGTGTTAACACTCAATTCCCTTCTCCTCTATTCCCGATTCAAACTTAATAAAACTAGCGCCCTCCCCATAAAAAAAAAACACACTCCTAAAAAAAATATACTAGTCGCAAAAATGAGCAAATTCTTTAACGCAAAAGAAAAAGGATTTAAAAAAAAAAAAAAAAAAAAAAAAAATAGGATTCTCAAAATGGATGGGTTCGCAATAATCTAATTACTCGATGGGGAAAAAGGGGAAGAAACGTATTTCGCAAAATGGAATTCAAAAAAACTAAATGGGAAAAAAAAATATTTCTATCTCAAAACAAATACTCAAAAATGGAACGCTATGGCTCAAGGGGGGGAAGTATGGTTACTTATCCTCTTTAGACAAAATTCTCAACAAAAAAAAAATCTCAAGGCAAAAACAAATTCTCAAAACAGATCTTGACGGGAAAACGGGTAATTATTCTCAATTCTCTTCGGGCACTTTATTCTCAAAATTCTCCTCACACTAAAAAAAAGTTATCCAGGAAAAATACGTCTCGAACTCTTTATTTCGCAACACAACCAAAATTCATAAAATCTCAAAAAAAAATATATTTCTCTCTTTTTCCTCGATATTCCACTCAAAGAAACTTGCTTCTTCTCCAAAAGAAAATGTTTCACGCAAAGTTCAAATCGTCTGAAAAATAATCACAGGTACGGGGGAAATTATTCTCAAATTTCTTCACGCTCAAAAAAAAATTCTAACGCAAATTTCACTCACAAAAACAAATCTCTCACGTAGCTCCAATCTCCAAAACAAAATAAAAATTTTTTTTTATCTCTTCCACAATAAATTCTGCCAACGTAGCTGTAATCTCAAAATCTCTCAACTCTTTTTCAAGGTCCGGATATTCAAAAAAAAAAATGGTCCTAACAAAAATGTTGCTGCCGATGGCTTCCGTTTGCGCTCTTTTATGCTTTGGGGGGTTGGGGGGTAGATTTTCGGGGCGGAGGGTAATTTTTCGGGCCCCACGTTGGGCGCCACTTTTGTCACGCCGTTGGGAGGGGGTATGGGGAATTTGGGGGAAAGAAAAAGAAATAATTAAGACTCGAATGATAACGTTTATTCTTATAATATTAACAACGGCGGACTATCTCCGGGGCAATAAACAAAACAATACTCTCTTGAATTTTTGGGCGCCAGTTAATTTTTACAATAACAAAAATATTAACAAAAAGAAAGAAAACGCAATAACTGGGTGGAGGGGAAGGGCTAGCGCATAGACAAGGGAAAGGGTCAATCGGAATGTATCTCAGGGAGAGGATTCGCCGACTCAACGGCCTCTTAATAATTACCACTGGCTGTAATTTATTTTCAGATACGTATTCGCTATCGGGTATCTTATATTTAAGAGTACTGGGCCTGTCGCAGGGAGAGGGGTAGGTGGGGGAAGGGGGAGTTGTTTGGGTTTGGGAAGTCGGCTGTGCCGAGGAAGGTCGGTCGAGGTGTAGTTGATCGCGCGATCGAGCGTTCTCGATCTTCTATTGTGCGATGTACGGACGGGAGGGGGGTCAGGCGGGAGGTGACCGTTACTCTTATTATCGCAATATTCGCTATTTCAAATTCTCTAAATTGTACAGCCGTCCCACACGACTTTTTAATACCAACTATGGCCAAAAAAAACAAGGGGTAGACGCACGCAATAAAGGGGGGTGGGGGGGGGGGGAATACTCTATACAATTCGATTGCAAAAGGGAATGGAAACTCGAGAAAAAAAATGTACCGATAAGGTTGACCTGTGCGAACACTTACGGTCTGGTGACAGATTTTCCTCCTCGTCGTCCTAGCTCTCGTTTGTCCTTTCCTCTCTTTATCCTCGCTCCGTATCCTCGAACACTCGCTCTCACCACTCGCACTCTCGCAAACTCTGTATCTTTTACGCTAACTTTTCTCTCGCAAATTTTCTATAATTTCTCTCTCTAATATTGCCTATTCGGTGGCTCGTCGCAAAGTGAAGTTTTCTTCTTCTTCGCTTATCCTCGGGGTCGATCATTGGTCAGCAGCGTCACGGATTGGTAGGGGAAGGGTCAAGCGTATGATCGATGTTAGATCATCGCGGCGGGATCTATCGGGACGGGCAGGTAATTAGGTCGGTCGGTAAGTGGGGAATAATTTTGGACGGGGTTTGGTAATTACGGGTAATCGTAATTTTGGGATTGCCGTGCGCTGCTGCCATCTTCACTTCTTCGTCGCCGCTCAGCCGATGGATGGCTGTGGTGCGGGGACGGACGGATGAATTCTCTCGATTGTGGCGGATGATTGAGTGTGGTGTGTGCGAGTATGCCGATGTAGACGGGGTTGACGGTGGCGATGCAATGGCGATTTCTTCGGGCCTGGCGGGCCGGTCCTCTTCTTGAAGTGTTGCACAGGCCTTACAATACTTGGGGAAAGGAAGGGAAAATAGAATAACACTTTACTTGCCTTGTTTTGGGCCTGTCCGTGGGGACGGTTGCCTTTGGGACGAGCCGGGTGCAGGGGAGATATTGTACCACGTTACAATATTTATAGTGAAACGGGTCCACCTGAAACATAGAAATAAATTAGTACCACCAGGGGGCGATATTTCTCGTAAACGAAAACAAGCAGCAAGAAGTATAAATAGGGGCAAACACCCTCTCGAACTCACCTTAGTCCTCTTGGTCTCTTACCTGTGTAGTCCGACCAGGCCTTACCCGACTGTTGCCATACGACGCTTGACGTCTCTACCACGGTAGAGAAAACGAGTCTCGTTCGACTCTCGGAACGGTACAGATCTGAAAAGACAATGACACGGTTAGTTCCATATTAAGAATCGCGACTCACCTGAGAAGCAGCCGGCACCGACGACGAAGTCCATCACCAACGGTCCACCAATTCGACGAAGGGTCAACGACCCTAGGCATCAGCTGGAAGGAGGAAAGGAAATTCATATCGGGACGCCTGATATGAGAAAAATCGAAACAACTTACCAGTCTGCGGAGAATTCCGAACGACACAGTTACACCGCACTAAACACGCCGCTATTCGAGAAAATTGATTATTTATCACTAAAGAAAAACATAAACAAGTCACACACGCACGCGTGACAGGAGAGGCCGCAGCCATATTGGCAAAACTCATACATACAATAGACGACGCACCCCGAATGATCGCCAGCGCCAATATCGATCAATCACGATCGATACGCTTAGCGCGGTACTAATTAGAGCACCGGCGTTGGTAATAAGGAGCAACTGTAATTACCCCGAAACAATTTCTCAATAAATTCCTTTGCTTTACCAACAGGATTCTAATCTATTTATTCTACCTCGAGTCTCGAACTTACCACAAATTTTAATGAATCGGGTAATACCGTTTCAATAGATATATATATATACATATTGTCACGCCGTCGGAAGGGGAAGTTGGGGAATTTCACTGGTAATAATAAACAATCAAATAAAAACAGCAATGATACTTTTATTTTTCTAATATTATCTCGATACACGGCGGACTATCTCCGAGGTAAACCGCAAAGATATAAATCAAAATTTTTGGGCGCCAGTTAAATTTTAATCCCAAAAAAAAAAATTTAACAAAGTAGTAACAAAAAAAAAGAAACAATTTACACTGTATAATACACGACGTATGTCCTGACAGGGGAATGATGGCTAGCGTGTAGGGAAGGGGGGAAAGGTCACGCGGGAAATTGATCTCAGGGGGAGGATTCGCCGACTCTACGGCCTCTTAATAATTACCACTGGCCTTGTATTTTATTTCTTAGATACGTATTCGATATCGCGGGTCGTATAGTCAAGCGTACACGGCCTGTCGCAGGGAGAGGGGTAGGTGGGGGAAGGGGGAGTTGTTTGGGGGTTTGGGGATTCGACTGTGTCGAGGAAGGTCGGTCGAGTGTACCTCGATCGCGCGATCGAGTGTTCTCGATCTGCTAGGGTATTGTGTAAGGACTGGAGGGGAGTCGGGCGGGAATGATGACCGTTACGCGAAATTTTCTCGAACGTTACGCCTTAATTTTAATGGCCGTCCCACACGGCTAAAACAGGACGAGAGAGCGAAAGAAATTTTATTTTTCCGAATTTTAATACTCGCGGACAAAAAGAAGAGAAAAAGGGGGGAATAATACGCGCGATTTCTCTCAAAAACGAGTCGGGTAATATTTCGGGGGGGAGTAACCGTGCAAACACTTACCGTGTCGATCTCCTTTCTCTCCTTGCCCCGTTCCTTTTTATCTTTCGCTTTCCTGTTCGTGCCTGGTCGTCTTTGTATTTCCGTTATCCCGATTTTCCGTTCCGTTTTCTCGTAGTCCTTTGCTGTTCCAAATTTGTCGTTATGTTCTCTTATTACTCCTCTCTCACTCTCTCCTTCACTCTCTCGCACTCACTCTATTCGATTTACTATACACTGTTTTCACGCTATCTCAACTCTCGCTCCTTACTATTCGCCGGCTGGTCACAAAGTGACGGCCGCATGGCCGGCCGGAAGCTCGCGAGATTTTCTCGCTCGCTCATTGGCTGCCGGCCGGCATCGATCATCGGGGCAGTAGCGACACGGATCGATATGAGAGGGGTCATACGCGTGATTTATTCGGGACTGTCGCGAGCGGGATCTATCGGGAGAAGGTGGGTAATTAGGCCGGTCGATAAAGATGGGAATAATTGCGGACGGGAATTTATTGTGTCGGGTAAGAAGGAAGGTAACGTAATCGCCGTGCGCTACTGCCCTCTCGTCACTCTGTCACCGCACAGCCGATGGATGGCCGAGGTGCGGGGACGGACGGGTGCAGTGATTTTGACAGTTGTTGATTTTTCGAGTGTAGTGCGAGTTGTGAGGTGCGGTTTGTTTGATGAAATATTCCTTGCTGGGGTGGTGAACGGCGACGGAGGTGTCTGGCAGGGTGGCGATGGTCGTCGGGTCGGTCCTGTCCAGGTGAGTAATTTTCTTATTTGTTTTTCAATCATCTTCTTGGTTTTAATTTTCTCTTCTTCTTTTTAGGTTATTTGGGCCGGTCCTGAGCGACGTCGACGACGACGATGTCGGCGACGACGACGATGGTCCAACGGGGACGAGGACGACGACGACGACGATGGGGACGACGACGACGACGGCGACGATGACGACGACGGCGACGATGACGACGACGACGACGACGATACGGTGGCTGGCGGGTCAGTCCGGTAAGTATTTTTCCAATGTTTTCTTGATCATTTCTCGGTGTCCTTCTTCTTCTTTCCTTTTTCAGGGCTAGACGACGATGACGGTGATGCTGGGGATGCTGCTCAGTCTGGCGGGGTCAGTCGCAGTGACTGACTCTCGTCACGGTGAGTTTGCACGGTTTTTTAATTCTAATATGTTATTTTTACACTTACTATTTCTTTCCTGTTGCAGGTGTGGGACGGCGACTTCGTGGGTGAGCCGGCGGCAGGGGAGGATGTGACGCGCAACGTCACAATATATATATATATATATATATATATGTTTGTATGTTGGCCACTTTCGTGACACATTTTTTTTTGCACTAAAATGTCTATTTACCCCTAAATAAAGTTGGGTTAAAACGATGTTGAAGAATTCTAAATATTTTCCTATATATATAGAATATAATATAAAATGGATACTTTGATAACACTCGTAGTATATCATATGGTCGCAATGATGACACTATATATGATTAAAATGGTCATCATTGTGACCACATAATATATGGTAATGGCCTATACATTTCGAGTACTCTATCAGGTCACTATGATGACTATATATAATTTATATAGGGTCACGATAGTGACCAAATAATATAAATGTTATGTCGATACGCCAGAGCACGGCTAAACGGTCATGGCATCAAGTATCAGCCGGTCTCGATACTGCTTATGTTTAGTGATGGCCCGAGCCGCACTCCGAGCGCGCAGCCACCAGCGTCCGTCTCTACGTCGAATATATTTTTTTGTTTTTCTAACGACTATATATATGCATCCGTATTCTTATATACCATTGATGTGAAGTTACTCGCGGTAAAAAGCCGTGATGCCAACTTAGGACCTATGTGCATTTTTTTGGTTCAAGGTTGGTACCCCGGTTGTGTAGCACAACATTATAGCGGGATTCCCCGAATTATATTGGTGGCGTAGTGGCGTCGCGTGCGTCTCACTGTTACACATTTTCAGTGCAGTGTTCAAACAATGCATTAACGGCAAGCAGTAAATTCGTAGTGAGAAACAAGCATTAAAATTTCCGGTCACAGTAAGTATCATCAAAGCTAATTGATAATTACTTGTTTCATATCTCGATCGTATGCTTTTAAAACCTTAGAGATTATTCGGTAAAATCTCATATTAAATGGTGATATCGGCGACTAATGTCACCGAAGTGACCATCGAATATCATTTATACAAAGTGGTATTTTTGATGACGTGTACACAATACGTAGTTAACCTCACTTGTCGGTTCTTTGCTACTTCACCGAGATTTTATTAATTACTTTTGGATTTTTTTCGATTGATTTCAATAAAAGAACAAACGAAGATGAGGGAGAGAAAAAAAGATAAGGACGCAGCAAAGTCGTCGAAAACAAAAAAGACAGGTAAGCATGTTGAATACTATCTTCTTTCCTCTGCGGATTTGATGTTTACATCGTTGAGACGCAACGAAATTCTTTTCTATATATTGTTATTTTCTCATTTTCAGTATTTTGCGAAATATTTTACTCATATTCAAATTCTACACTACCGAATAAAAACTCTAAAAAATGTTCAGGTGTTTTAGATACGATCTTTATGGAAAAAATAGAGAAATAGAAAATTAATCACTCTCTCTGTATTTCAACGTCGTAAAACTTCAATTTCATCTTTCCTTTTCGTCTCCACTTTTTAGTTTATATATCGAAATATAATTCCTTATACAATATAATGTTATAAATTTCTGTACAGATAACTTAGACTCCTCCAGTCGTAGAGTAACTCGCGCTCGTTACAATTCTGGGATGCGAACAACACGATCGCAAAGAGCAATCAATCATGATTCCTTGAAGAGTTTGAAACCCGGAAAAGCAAAGAAAAATACTTCCATGCCAAAAATTCACAAACCAAGTAAGTAAACAATGACGAACTCATATCAATTTTGGTTTCCATTTACACTATTCTGATTCAGAAGAAAATAAGACATCATCTTTTTTCGTTTCGTAGAAAATAAAGGTATAATAAGGGCATGTGACAACAGTGCGCAGGAAAGAAGTGACTCTGCTTCAATAGATAATGAGCTTCAGCCCAATTCGTCATTAGTGATGACCACCGTCGAGGCAAAGTCTAGAGGTGATCGCGAAAATCATTCCACACCGCATAGTGGCCATCATGCGAAAAATGAAAATGTTTCCGAACTAGATTTCTCTGATATTAATCAGCTACTCGAACTACGATCGGATATGACTAAGAATATTCTATTGGAGGAAAAATTATTATCATCTCTCAATACACCAAGTCTCGAAAATAAAATTGCGATCTCCTCATTGAACGATGCTTCAGAAGTAGAAGAAAAAGAAGATAATGAGCGGCGCTCGTTACAAGAAATTCTTGAGGCCAGTTTCAGCGATTCAGAGTTTCCATTCAAAAGCGTTATACCAGCGGACATACACAATATTGAAGATGTTATGAATACTCTCGATGATCCGGAACTAACTATGATTGATGGTGTCGATAGAGCGATTAACGTAAATTGGAATGACGTCTCTGCATCTGAAAATTATGAAAGCGTTAATCCGTTTGCAATTCATCGAGCAAACTCTTCATCTTCTGGCGAATTGGATGCGGCTAAATCTATGAACGAACTTGAAGATAGCAAAATGCAAAAATGCTCACAACTCGAAGAGAACGACGAGGAAAATTACGATGACAGAGATAATTCAACTATCGAGGATGCCAATGATGAAACTTTTAATATCTCCAATCACCAACAGGATGATGCAGCTACTACCGAAAATTGCTCAGAACCATCGGTCACCACGGATACATCAGTGAACCTATCTTCTGATCTGGGGACAGTCAGACTGGTGCAATTGACGATCAGAAGCTGTTTGCAATGCCAGGTGTTTTGAAGAGTAAATTGAACTTTTGCATGTGTTGCAAAAAAATGCAGGCTGTCATTAGCCGCCATTTAGAGCGAGTCCATCGGGATGAGCCTGAAGTGAAAAAATTTGCTGTTTTAAAAAAGGGTATGAAAAATGCATTTTAGTTTTGGTATTCCGTACTATTATTGTCTTACATATTTCAATTTTTAGGATCCTATGAAAGGAAGCAAATAATAGAAACATTGAGAAATCAAGGCAACAATATGTACAACACGGATAAGAGATATAACAAAACTGAGGAATTGCTGGTGTCTCGAAGACCAAGGGAGCGTAGAACGGTCACGGAGTACAGAACGTGTTACAACTGCAAGGGTTGCTTCTCCAGAAAAGCTATCAGACGTCATTTCCAAAGATGTGTTGGTTCATCGAGCAAATATAAGCGCTGTAATACCATTCTTTCCCGGCGCATTGAAGGTCGTCTCCACGAGGAAGCTTGTGAACGTTTAGTCAAGATCTTCACAGTATTGAGAGAAGATGAAATCACCAGATTAGTTAGGTACGACGAGTTGCTGGTTAAGTTTGGAAATGCCATGTGCGAAAAATACAAGAAGCCACAACAGGAGGCGATGATCAGAAACCGATTAAGAACACTTGGCAGGTTATTGAAAGCTATGAAAGAAGTAAGCACAGCTATCACAGACTTCATGTCACTCTACCATCCGGCCCACTACAATACGATGATTACTGCAGTGAAGAATGTGACACATTTCAACGACGAAACGGGCGAGGTTGAGAACTCTTCTCTCGCCATTAGCATCGGCATTTGCGTTACTGCAGTTGGCGAAGTATTGAAGCTCCTCACTATCGAAAAAGACAACGATGCTCATCAAAAACTTGTCGAGAAATTTTTGTTCTTGCACAAATCTCAATACACTACGCGCGTCAACCGTGTCGCTCTTGAAGCGCAAGCTAAGAAGCATCGGGAACTGAAGAAGCCTTTGCCAACAACGGACGACGTTAGAAAATTGAGCGAATACGTTAACGCGAATAGAAGGGCTGCTTACGAAAGACTGCAGAAAAAATACACATATGAAGACTGGTTAAAACTGCTCGAATATACATTAATATCTATCCAGATATTCAATCGACGTCGATCCGGCGAAATCGAGCGAGCCGAGATCAATGACTTAAAGAAGATAGAAAAGATCAATGAAGACACCAATTCAGAATTGTACAATCAACTTACGCAGGAGCAAAAGACGACCGTTTCACTTTACTCGAGATTTATCATCACCGGTAAATTACAACGCGACGTTCCGGTTTTACTTGACAAAGAAATGGAAGACTGCTTGAGCTTAATATTACAGCACCGTCAATCGGCTAGGATTCCAGCAAAAAATCCATATCTTTTTGGCATCCCTGGATTCGAAGATGGTCGGCTTAAATATTTGAGGGCATGTCCGCTTATGCGACAATACGCGCACGAGTGTGGAGCCGAACATCCCGAAAGACTCCGAGGCACAAGCTTACGGAAGCATATGGCAACTACATGCGCGGCTCAGAACGTAAACGAAAACGAGATAACGGATATTGCCAACTTCATGGGCCATGCAGAGGCCATTCATAGGTCTCATTATCGGCAATCGGTGGTCTCGCGAGATGTGATTGGCGTATCAAAACTCCTGCGGTTCGCAATGGGCTATGACAACGCGGCCGAAATTGATGATAAGGTCAGCGAGGAAGAGTGCATTCCAAAGGCTCCTTCGAGACCTTCGAATAAATCATCTCATCACTCAAATGGAAGAATGACAAATGAAGAGGAAACCGACTTTTGTGAACGAAGGATTAGGGTAGATCCAAACGTTCCAAAAAAAAAGAGAGTGGCAAGGAAAAAATTCGTCAACTACGAGCTTCATTCAATGGAATCAGCGTCGAGCGATTCGTCGGTGCCATCTCCAAAAAAATTAAAAAATCGTTCATTGATGAAAAACAAAAAATCTAAGAAACGTTGGACGCAAAACGAGAAAGATGCTGCTCTGTATGCATTTGGATCAATGATTAACAATAATAAACTACCTTCCACGAATGATATAAACAATTTTCTATAGAAAAATAAACAAGTTCAACGGACGGTCGACCAAGTGCGCACATGGGCATCAAATGAGAAGAAAAAATGGAACATGCGTTTCTGATATCAATTTTCATATTAATATTTCACCTAGCTTCAAAAAAGTATTGATATTATACTCATCACAGCCCTCCATAATTTTCAATCCTTTTTCGTACTTCGGAATTAATAGAGTTAAAGGCAAAAATACAATTTCAGTTTCTAAGGCCGGGAAATTCGGCAAATTTATATTATTCTTTCTATTCATTACAGTAAAAATTATACGACAAAGACAATTAATAAATTGTTGATTACAATTGATGATTTTACATACTAAAGTAATGATTTCGTATGTAAAATCATTAATGAAAGATTTATTGATTCCAAACGTTATTTTATTCAAAGTTTAACGATTTTTTTAATAAACATTCTGTATTTCTTCACTAAACAGAAAAAATGATCTGGATGATATGACAAATTTTCATTTTTTATTTTCAGTTACTTTGTAAAATGTAAACAGATGTAAGAGTATCAGTAAAATAAAATTTATTTTTTGTTTTTCATTGATAATGTGTTAATCGATCGCTTTTCAGGTTCCCTATCTAAATATTCCGGAAAGTTGATAAACTCAGTGGCTAAATTAGATGCTTCTTCAATTACGGATAGTCTTAATCACCTATATATTCGGAAAATTTATCGTGGTTAATTCGATGACTCCTGAGCCATTAAGCTAACCCCATTGTGTTTTCCTGTATGTATTTCCTGTCATTGAATTTTCATTTAATAGCCAAATTCATTGAAAAAAAACATGTAATACTTGAATACTGTTCATCCAGAGTATACTGAATTATAATTTCATATCGGTGATGCAAAAAAGTATTCATGCATACTCGCAAATTTCTCGGAGGTTAAAAACTTGTAATTGATAAAAGGAAAATACAATATGGAAATTTCCAAGCGGAGATAATGCATAACCCATCAAGAAAAATGAAACAGTCCATTTTTTGTTCGTGAAATATGAGGTTTCATTCTCCGAGAAATTTGCAACGGTGTAAGTATTCTTTTTTATCACGGATACAAAATCATACGTCTATACATTGTGGACGACCGCTTGGTCTGGTTACGCGGGCTTTTGAACGAAATCAGTCATTGAACTGATCACATTATATGAAATACGTATCGTGGTTATTTCGATGACATCCGTGAATGAAAAAAACGATCTGAGATGCACGCGGTCGTGATATCGACATGCAAAGGATTGAATGAAAAAAAACACTGTATTGATGTACAGTTGTATAAGATTTAACCGGTCATAAATTCTCAGAAATTATTCAAATTCAACCATTATTGAATTAATCAAGCGGTTGAACAACTATCAAATTAATTGCTTCTTGTACATAAAATATCCGAAAAATTCAATATGGCTAGTTTGATGACACCGGAGTCATCAAACCAACCGTATTGCAGTTTTTATATCAAAACAGTCAAACTATACTATTTAGACATTTACTATTTTTTAGATATTTAATGTACTAAACCCACTGACGTGACGGTCAATCGACCGTTTAATTCATTCGATAATTGTCAATATAAATTCCGGTGTAGAATGATTTCACTGTATAAAGTATTGAATTCTAATTCTTTTTGGGAATATGAGAATAATTGAATCTTATCCAACTGAAAATCGAGACAACGTATTTCTCCTATTCAATTCTTCTCATGTCGAAATCGTGATCGCGTGCAGACCAGGTCGAAAATATTTCAAATCGCATGGTTTCTTTAGTGACATGTGTCGCCGAAATAGCCATTATATGCTTTTCACATCATGTGGTAATTTCCGTGACCAATTTTATTAGAAAAAACCACGTAATGGTTACTGTTCATCCAGAGTACACAGAATAATTTCATATCGATGATGAAAAAAATATACTTATTCATAAATTCCTTGGAGGATGAAAATGGTTAATAGAAAAAAGAAAAACGCAATATGTTAATGTACACGTGGGTAATGCAAAACATTAGATAGAAATGGCACATCGCATTTTTTTTACAAATCATATAGTTTCGCCCTTCAAGAAATTTACATGAAAATAGATATACTTTTTTCATCCTGGTTAGAAAATCATAGGTCTATATATTCTGAACAGTCCTTGACTCCACATGATGTTTTAAATGAAACCAGTCACTGAAGTGACCACATTATATAATATATGTATAATGGTTATTTCGACGACATGCGTCACTGGAATAACCATACAACATAATGTTTTTTCGATCTGGCCAGCATATACGATCAAGATAAAGAAATGGAAAGGGTTAACTGAAAAAAAACACTGTTTTGATTTACAGTTGGATAACACTCAATCGCTCATATATTTTCAGAAAGAGTCAAAATTAAGCAATCAGGAAGTGAACCAAATGGTTAATTAACTATCGACTTTAGTGGTGCGTAAAAGATTCTTTAGGTGAATTTTTAATTAATTGGGCCAATTTTGAAGTGCACAATTCAAGAGCGTTTAATTAACGGGAATCAATGAAATATAATTATTGAGTAATTAATAAAAAAGAATCGACCAATAGAAGTTCTAACCACGAAAATACCTACAAAACATAATGTGTCCAGTTCCATTACCTTACCAGAATAAATATCCATTCCTGTTAGTGTCATCAAAATAGCCTCTTAATGATTTGTTGGATATTTTGGTGACGGTCATTGAAATATCCAACAAACATAAACTGTGAGGTTTCGTGACTCTTCAAAAAAATCCATATATATACTCAAAAATCGTTTTGATGACAGTCACGAAAAGACGCAGTTAGAATGAAAGTTTAATGGTGACGGTCACGAAAGTGACCAAAAGTCATGGAAATGTCCATATGATGTCAAAGAATGTCTTCAAAGTGGCCAACACACAAACACATATATATATATATATATATATATATATATATATATATATATTGTGACGTTGCGCGTCACAGCCTCCCCTGCCGCCGGCTCACCCACGAAGTCGCCGTCCCACGCCTGCAACAGGAAAGAAAGATAAGTATAAAATTTACACACTATAGAATATAATACCTGTGCAAGCACTCACCTGCGACAAGTCAGTCAGCGCGACTGACCCCGCCAGACCATCACCATCGCCATCGCCATCACAGTCATCATCGTCAGGCCCTGCAACAAGAGAAGAAGATGAAGCAACCGGAACATAGACGAGAAAACATCGAAAAGATACTCACCGGACTGACCCGCCAGCCACCGTATCGTCGTCGTCGTCGTCGTCGTCGTCGTCGTCATCGTCGTCATCGTCGTCGTCGTCGTCGTCGTCGTCGTCGTCGCCGTCGTCGTCCTCGTCGTCTTCGTCGTCGTCGTCGCCGTCGTCGCCTTCGTCGTCGTCGTCGACGTCGTCAGTAGTACTGCGGCCACTATGGCGACCCCCACTCCTATCCCCACTCCTTCCCCCACTCCTTTTCCCCCACTCCGCGGTCGCCGAGTTCGCCGTGAGCTCGAGCGGCCGTGGATGTGGGGGGAGAGGTGCGCGGGGGGAGGAGGGGGGGATGGATGGTGTCGGCATAGTGGCGCGCTGTTTTTTATTTATTTATTACATTTTTTAATTTATGATAATCAATATATATATCTGAATTGGTGATTTTTGGCCGCGCTAAACCCAAGCTGGTAATATATATATATATATATATTCTGTATTTATTTATTACATTTTTAATTTATGATAATGAATATATTCGGATTGCTGATTTTTGGCGCTCCTTTACCCCGCTCCGCACCAAACCCAAACTGGTGATATATATATATATTCTGGCTAAATGTATTAAATCTTACATTATAAAGTTTTACGTATCGATGGTATATATACATATTTTTTATAATAAATAGGGCATATTAGTTTCTTGTTTTCTTCTTCTTCTTCTTCTTCTTCTTCGCTGGCTCCGTTCTCGTTACAGTGCTCTCCCCTCTGATCAGTCAATGATTGTTTAACTATGGAAAACAGAGATAGACACATGGTGTGAGAGAGAGAGAGAGAGAGACTCGTATATACGTATTGCTACATAAATATTTTATACAGGTTTTAGTACATACCTAGTTATGATTCCGTAGCAGATTTGAACTCCAGCTTATTGAACTTCGTACCGTGGTATTGCATGATGAGGGTTTTATTATTGGCAGCCCCGCTCATTTGCTGTAATAGATCGATCGCCTCTTCGAAAGCCTTGACGAACCTCGTAGGTAGATAGCACGTAAATTCACCATTCACATCCACGACGACTCGCGCACCCCACTTGGTTTGGACGGTTTTGATATCAGTGATATAATAGTCTTTTTGGAGCTCTAATTCCGATAATCTTTTGACGGGGAGAAGCGTCTCCAGCCGACCCACTTGGTTGATTCGTGTGAAATCCATTATGCAGCTTGAGTTTTTTCAGTTTTAGCGTTAAAGTACGAAACTCCGATATTGCGTGTATTTGTTCTTTAACCGTAGCAATATCTTGCAGAAAAGCGTCTAAACGGATTTTTAATCGGTGATGGTTACTTCTTTGAAGACTCGAGGACACTGTCTGTCTATCACAGAGCGTAGATTCTTCGGACCTCATACCAAAGAGATCCATTCCCCTACTCCGTATACAGAGAAGTGTAGGCTGGATTTAATTGGTGCAATATTTGCTTACTTTGTAAAAACTAGTAAGGCACCTTGGTAGTGGTGGTGGTGGTAAAGACCAGCAAATTGCCATGGCTGCGTCACCTCTGAATACTCGGAAAACTTAGGTCAGCGTTTTTGCACGTGCGCTGAAATAAATAAGGCATAGCGATGGCGAGAGACAGGAGAGGATCACGTGAAGATAGGACATGATAAATAAATTAAACACGATTTTGAAAAATACACTTTATTTTTAGCATAAAAGTATCGTACAATTAGCGGATGCGAGAACAACACCCTTGTACACACCCAAAAGATTTCATATTAAAAGTAATGAAGTTATTATAATGGTACCCCCCACCTACAGCGGATCCCTTCTTTAACGCATTATTCAAGGATTTGGATTTATTACACTTATTCATATACTCGTTGTAGTAGTCATAGTCATGTGTCTATGCTGAGGTACACACCAGGCGGTACGCAGACGCGTTCTTCCTTAAAGTCGGTGCTTGCCATGCTACCGGGTGTTACTGTGTTCGTTATGACGTTCATAAAGTTCCGCTCACCATCGGGCGGTACATGCAAAATTGTCGTCGGTATGTGTATTTCAGCTAAAGAAACAGACCAGTTGCCGTGAAGAGAGATACATTGGGGTAAACGCGTGGTATACCTTGTTGTCACATTATCGGGATAATAATTCATACTACTATTACTAGGTAAAACCATGTAAAACTCCTCCTTCATTTTGCTGACGGCTGTTTAGACTCCTTCGCTTGTACTCTCGATAACTCAGGCTCATAAAATATACCATCGATATCCTCGCCGTGGAGATCACGCAGTATGTATATCACAGGACAAATACTGTGCGATACACGGACAATCTTAAATAACTCGCTGCTCCAGCCACGCTCGTAACCTTTTACGAAGGCCGCCTTCGCGCTACTGATGCGCACGATGTCACCCACACTGTATTTGGGCGAACAATTCTCGGTTCTTTTGTACCGCTGTATCAGATTATTACGGGCTCTAGCTGCTGTAGCGTGTGTCACCGTGACAGGAGCCATTTTTATACCGCTATGCGTGGAGTGATTGTATGCCGAAACGATGTTCTGCAGAATGTCTAGGTAACGTTTTTTTCTAGAATACGTAAAATACCTCCACATTCTTTCTTTCAGTGTTCTATTGAATCTCTCGACAATAGCCGCTTTTATATCAGGGTTTCGCGCAACACGGAACTGTATGTTCTTTTTCTTTAAGAGAGCCTGGAACACAGCACCGGTAAATTCTTTACCCCTATCCGTCTGTAGGTAAAGGGGTGATCGACCGTTACTATTTTTCTTAGATAAAATGAGATCAAATGCGTTGGCTACAGATACAGTAGACTTGTCACGTAAAGGCTGAACCCATGCAAATTTACTAAGAACGTCTATAACAACCAAGAGATAAACATAACCGTCATTATAGTCTTTAATCGAGCGAAGATCCACGAGATCAGCCTCCCAGAAGTCATCTATATTTCGGACCTTATAAAAACGACGCGGATAATGTCGTCGCACGGGTCTGTGTTTTGTATAAGTATCCTGTGCTTCAAGCCACTGTACTGCCTTTACACGGTCAATTTTTTTCTGACGTGCCAAACGTAACAATTTGGTAGCACCTGAAAACGATGCTTCATGGGCCGGATTAAAGTACGCATTTTCTAAGATTTTCATGATTATAATTTCAGGTTAGCCCAAATTACACGCCTTTTCTTATTATGATAGCCGCCACCTGTCTGCTTATCTCCCTGTGTCAGCCGTGCTGGTGACCTGTTCTCAGCACCGCTGAAAAACGCTGACTGGTCCGTATCGGGTGATCCCTCGCTACTTGTACTACCATCATCAGCCTGCGATTGACGCTGTGGCGTGTTAACTCTAGACTCCGCCCACAACTCCTCATTACCGATAAATTCCCGAGGTGTCTTGACCGCTCGTAGAACTCTGGCAAAGGCACTGCGTCCAGCAGGGTTAGGTATTTTCCTAACCCTCATAGCATCGTTCACGAGATCAACAATATTTGAATCTTTTATTGGTTTACCGCTGACCGACACGACACCGTCAGAATCCCAAGAAAAATTTGATCGTGGAGCGCCTCGCAGGCGGCGAAGAAGAAGTCTCGCTTTAACATGAAATTTAGCTGGTATACTCTCAAGTATAGCGGTATCGCTCATACCGTAAACGGTTTCGCCTTCTTCTTCTTTTTTTCTTTCATAATCAGCCTCTACATAGTGTTTATTCTGCATAAGTTCGCGGTACTGCAGAGCTCTCTCATCATCAACGAAGTGGAGATAACGTTGTAATACAGTCAAGTACGCCGTCCATTTTTCCCTCTCATCCTTGTATGCGCTGGAGTGCAAAATTTCATTCATCTCCGTGTCTAAGCGAGCTAGCGTAGCGTCAATACCTCGCACTGGCTGTGTTTGAGGTGCACCCGTATTAAAAAAAGGCGGCGTATGACTTTGTGTGCTCAGCCGCGTTAGATGCTCCTCAGGCACGAGTACCATTTTTCTTGCGTGCTCCATCATCCACGGCCACCAATCAAACTCGATAGAACAGTACCTAGTATTGGTGCTAATAGGAGTGGTAGAAACCCACCGTTTTGAACAACAAACCGTTTTTTACTCTTCCAGCAGCCTTTTTTTGAGGCTAAACGACGGAGAACCGGTGCGTAACGACGTAATTTTTTTCTCTGGTCGATCTTCAGCGGTACATTCCCACAGAGAACGTTCAGTGCACACTCACAAATACACCGGATAATACTTGGATCTGCTTTGCGTAAAACAGCCTCGCGCTGCTCCTTATTCAAGTGTTGAAGAGCACGCAGTATCGCAACGTGCTTTTTGCAGAGCGGTGAACCACCCCGCGCCATTACGTCTGATGAACTGCCGGTTATCCTGGTGTATCACTCCTTTTTAAACCCCTTTGCGCTACATCTCTTTGGGGTTGTGCTACCCCTAAGAATGTACATCACACATTGACAAACGGCGTCACTAGCAGTTGTTTGTTTTTTGTGCGTGTCAGATGCACGATGCGTTGTATTGAATTGTTGAAGGGCTCTCAATATAGCTATACATTTTTCGTGACGCAACGATGCTTTAGCCGCCATTACACACGTTGAACTGGTAATTCACATGTGCCGGTATTGCTTTTTAACTTTTTCCGCGGTATGTATACAAAATGATGAGTGTCGTCGGGGAAAATACAAGTACGGTATCTACAGTTATCAGGTGTTGATTGTTTCAAATCGAGTAACAAATAACCATGCGGTTTGGACGTTGCATCGTGATAGGCCTCTTGTAGAAATCGTGGGTTTTCCGGATACACCTGACGTGCGAGATGCTGGATTTGGGCTCGATCACGAGGATTTTTGAAAATTACAATATAATTGGCGTTCAATGAAATATCGCGCTGACCGTGTCCTTGGTGGAATAAGTTTTGAGTAATAAAAACAACGCTCAGGTTTTTATGATGACTACCTTTGGTGAAAAGATCAACAACGCTATTGTTCGATGCTTCACGCATCAAATCGTCAATTATTATGAGCTTTGCACGCGGATCGTTCGCGTAATCGGCACTCTGAGGCAGACCTTCATGAAATTCTATCGATTTACCATACTCTGTGTATGCTGGTTGCCATTCGGAATAATAGAAAATAATTCTCTCGAACGGCTCACTATTCATTTGCGAAATGAATTTCAAAAATTTTTTTACAAAATAAGTTTTACCACAACCCGTGGGGCCGCAGATCATGGAGGTCCAGGGATGCTTCCACCGCGTATCCATCTCTACGAATGAGTGTATTTTCTATACAGCAGTATATATAACGCATTCAGATATCCGGTACATGTATAAAGTTTTATTTTACAGTAACAATATAAAAGTTTACAGTGTTTAACAGTATTTACAACATTTACAAAAACATTTATACATTCAGATATTCGGTACATGTATAAAGTTTTATTTTACAGTAACAGTATGAAGGTTTACAGTGTTTAACGGTATTTACAACATTTACAAAAACATTTATAATATAATTTTCATAAACTAGGCTCTGTAACCGTAAGGGAGCGAGCCATACTCGCCATCGCGTCTTCGTTTGACGCTCGACGGTATACAAGTTTTTGTTTCGGGGCGCGTAACGACCTGATGGAATGCCGTCCGTCTAATAGCATCGTAGCGTAATACAATCGGTGTCTCTCTCTCACCAGTTATAAAGGAGCGCACAGATCTATAATTGATTAATGAGCTATTGGTAAAATTGAGTGTTATGCCCTTTACTTTACACACTTCGCTTTCGGAGCCGTCGGAGCATTGCACAATAAATGAATAAAATTTTGGACCTCCCGAAACAAAGCTTTTTATATAACTACCCTCACCGTAAGAACATAGCTCATCGGTAAGATCCCCTAAAAGCTGACCGGTCGGGGGTTCATATTCACAGCCGTTATTTTTCGATACATATATTACAGAATCTGTATCGCAGTACAGGGCACGGCGACCCAAGCGCTCGAGATAACTATATAATTTCAAACGCGCTTGTGCCGTTGTATATGCTGCTATTACAACATTCGCTATATCGGATGGTATTACAGCGGTATCGGTTTTTGTGTAATTAATGTACAGTGTCTCATTATTAACAGGTAGAATACCAGTGATTTCATACTCAGGGCTGGTCAATAATTCCATGAGTTTTTCACGAGTCGAAACTATTGTTGTTTGCGGTAGATTCTCACGCTGACCGAATTTACCCCAAAAAGAATTGAGACATAGTTTAGCTACAGATCGTAATCCAGGGTTCTTTGTAATATTATCGCGATCTAGTTTAATACCCTCTGAGTTCTCAAACGCTGCTATATACTGCTCCTGCGCCCTTTCATCTTCCAAGCAGTATTCAGGCCAGCCACTGGCTTCCTGTTTGATTTTCAGAAACGTATTTATATAAGACGCAAATAAGCCGCCCTCTTTAGTATTACGATTAAACTGCGTGATCTCATACTGCCAAATTTCGTTTACTTTGATAATGATATAGCCGCATGAGATAGCTTTGCGAAGCTCATCGACCACCCATGTACCATCGAACACACGCTCAGAAGATTCTTCGTGCGTACATGTTTCCTGGTTCATACTCTCGCAACAGCTACGACATAGAGGAAACAATAAGCGATGATGCATACGAACCGGTAGCACAGGGTGGTAAAGATTCCTAGGCGGTAATACCTGACATTTAACAAGACCCTCGACACGTGAAAGATCGTTATTATTAGGACCTGTTAGCTCCATACATTCATCACCGGTATATACGCGAGGGTGCCCTACGGGGTATTTACCAAATTTACAGATGTAAGGATATAAAGAACAAACATCCACGTAGTGGATCTGCTCCGTATTCTGTACATCGTAAAGCGTTACCATGTTTTCTGTTCGCCCCCCAAAGAAAGCATCGCGTGGATTAAGAGGCTCTATGGCAACTAAATGATGGTCCTTTACGAGCGTACGCATTTCTGCATCAGCTTCTAACAGCCTATCGTACTCACACTCCCAAATTTCCGTTAATATATGACCGCCCTCTCGAATCCGAGCCGCTATAGCTACAGTTTTTTCAAGACGCTCGTCCATCGATGTACCATCACTTTGTCTCTTATCACGATTTAAAGGATAACAATGCGGACATCCGTGCCAGTAACAACCGTGAAATTGTAGTACATAAGACACGTCGTCTATTTTGTAGTAGCCATCTACTAGTAAATTTTGCATTATTTTATATTCGCGTCCCCGTCCAGCGTGAATAATACGCTGACCGAGAGAGTATTCCATCCACACGAGCCATGAAACTGCTTTTTTAGATTGGTTATGAGCCCATCTATAACCGGTCGTCGGGATAATCCCTATCGTGTTATCTTTCAAAAAGTTTTTGCGAAAAACGCGAAAACAGGCTGATGCTATCGTCGTACACTCATCGAACGGACAGACATTACCGCTGACGATAAACATATCGCGAAAAGCCATACATGCGCGCCTTAATATCGTAACGTCTGTCTTGCAATAATTAACAATCTCTTTCTCAAAATTGAACAGGTAATTACTCTCTTTCAGATCCGTGTACCACTCAAGAAACTTTTCCCGCTCGGCTGTACGCATTGTATCGGGTAAATAATACTCCAGGCACGGCAGAACGCCTTCATAATTTTGGTTTTCAGGTCTATTAAATAAATGAGGAAAAGTACCTTTTGCGACCGTATTCGCGAGACCGAAAGCTTTTGGTAGAGCGCTTAAAGGCATGTGAAAGTAGTGTAGACTGTCCAGAAACACAAGATTTTCAAGCCGCATTGTAATTATTTTCGTCCCGTTCATAATTAATGATGGTAACTGTGTCTTTTTTTCTTCGATTAAATACCGCAAAATAAACTGCGCGTCAAAACCCCCGGCGTTATGAGCAATGCAGATAGTACGGGGAAAACCCGTGATACGCGTCATAGCTAATTCTACAAGCTGTGCTACAGGATTGTGTTTGAAAATAAACTCGTGTGCACCACAATGATCGCATGGCTCTGTTATGGAGTCATCGGTACAGCAAAACGTACAGAGTCTCTGAGCTACACAGAGATTTGGTTCATGCACAAACGTGGACGCGTCACCGTTTACAGACGTACACTGCTGTGTTTCAAAATCATAGAAAATAAAAACTGCTTTACGTGTGTTTGTATGTGTGCGAAGCCCTTTCATGAAACACATATGATTATCCGGTTTGTTATCTTTACATGTCTTGCAATATTTTACACCACATATGTGCTTCTTTCGTTTTAAAGGTCTTATCGTTTGAAAACACCAACGACAACGTTTAACAGTTTCGCACACGCTAACCCCTCTACGGTTCCTGACTATAGGGACAGCCTTATGTTTTTGTAGACATTGATCTCCAAAAAAAATACGGTTACAACCAACGCATTTAATTGTCTCATTTGTGTGAGGATCACATGGTGGTAATCCAAAACATCGAGGACATTTTTTTTTGGAACATATGTGGTCATCACGACGACTGCGCATATTACAGTTTGAGCAAAAATCCCTGCCACCTACCGCACCTCTGAGATTCAGAATAGGTTGAAAATGATGCGATCGTTCATAATACAATATATGTAACGTGTATTTTATCGTACCTACAGAAGCCAAAACTCTTTTTCTACCATCGAACAAAGGCTTTTGACGGCGACCCAGAGTTAGAAACTCGTATACAACAATAGCGATGCCGTCACGTAGTAAATAATCTTGATACAGGGTAATCTCATACACACCGCAACCGTTTGCAGGCACAACGATATTAGCTGCTCTCGTAAGATCAATAGCTTCATTTCTTTGCAGTGAACCGTTAATCTGCCTAATACGCTGCCATCTAGTATGTAAGGCTCCCGATCGTATTTCACCCCGTTCAACGTATGCGCGTGCTGCTACCAATGAGCGTGGTAAACATAAGTTATCATAATTTCGGATTGATAATATAGATTTCTTCGTGACAGCCTCGTGAGTCAGACCTTTTCTACCACGACCCTCGACACCTCTGACTATACAAGTTTTTATGTTACACGCGTCATTGATGTTCAGAGAGGCTGCACTCTGAGCAACGCTGCTTATTAATTGCCAGATATCTTCAAACGTATAGTCTCTGGCTGGTCGAAAGGATAACCATACCGGCCCGTGTGCTAAACTATCCGCCGTAAATGATATTCCGACATAATCACCACCAGTACAAGTATTAGTGATATACGTTAGAAGATCGCGAAATGCTCCGCCGAGCCAGTCAATTACAGAGAAACCTGCCTGGGGTGATCTGATACGCAACGTAGTTTCGCGTCCTTGAAGTTTGAAACGTTTAAAATAGCGTGTGGAATCCCTGATGATTTCGAAGCGGTTTCCGGGTGGCTGAACATCCCTGAATGGCTCTGTACCCGTGCGAACACGGTTCTTCCCAGCTCCTAGCTGCGTCTCTGAAAATATATACGGATGATTATCTCTGCATTATTAACGCATATTTTTATTCAAAGCTATTATCAATATTATTAGTACCTTTTATGTAATAGAATTCGGTTATTCATCATCAAACAATAATCCCTGTGTTGAATAACCTATGGTACATTAACCGTTTCATTTACTTGTTGACTAGAATAAACATGTTACTTTTTATATATAAGAACAAATTATATTTACCCGAGTCGGTGTCAGCCAGGAGATGCTGATACCAATCATCATTTAACAGTGTGGACTCTTCATCATTGTGTATTATGCCGTCCTCTATTGGGTACTCCCATAGCTGATTTTCATGCTGTTCAATAATCCGATTTTCTTCTTCCGCTTCTTCTTCATCACCGTCTTGCGATGATGAAGCGACAACATTAAGGTCGTCATAAACGTTAGCGTGAGTGTCGTCTTCTTCGTCACTGCTATCCGTGTCGATTACTTCATATTTCCTTGTACTTATCGGTCTTTGGCATAGACCTGAAGGACCTGCAATCGGTTCACTTTGCTCTCTCACGTAGGGCTGCGCTGGTATATCTAATGGATAAAAACAAAAGTATAAGAATAAAGTTAAGCCTGCGATATTAAAAACCAATGATTTTAGATAATCAGATTTTTGATTTCAAAATAAAAATTTAGAATATCAGGAAATCTAAATACTTACGTTTCGCGGTATTTTTCTCCAAATTTTCTACGGCGCAGACAGCGTCTACAAGAGCAGCTTCTTCATCGCTCGATGCGTCCCAAAGCTGCCGATAACCTATTATAGCGTTTCCATCATATTAGATCGGTTTCAATATTTTTACGATTTGTAAAAAAGTACTTACTTCTGATTTCATCAGCAATACCGCGAACACTCTGAGATCCTTGAAGGCCTCTTCTCTGTAACTCCTCGTACACACACATTATCACCCTCTGACCCTGCAGTATGCCTCTGTTATATGCCGTCACTATGTTGCGCAGAGGAGCCCACCATATAAGATACTTCAATCGATTGATGAGTTTATCACCCGATAAATGTTTTAACTCGTAACACCACTGACTGTCGCAACGACGCCGTATCTGCACACTGTGCAATTGCACAAAACGCAAAAAATCGCGAATACATTTACGAAGGGCGCGGTCTGCCATCATTCACAATAAAATATAATACGCTGTTACGCTGCTCGATTGAAACTGTCGCTTCTGTGTCGAAAGATGGTTTATAAAAGCTAGGCGACTGTATGCTTTTGATTTGTATGCATTTTTGACCAGATCAACAAGGCACGTCTTGTTTAAAACGTGCAAGGAGTATCGGTTTCATGAGTGGTTCACACACACACATATATATATATATATATGATTAAAAAAGTAAAAATTAAAAATTAAAAATGCATTCAAAAAACCTCTCCAATAATTTTCTATATGTTTAGAAGTACATTCAAAAACGAAAATTTTCACAAAGAGATGTTTTTTTCGATCGAAGAATTTTTTGATGGGTATTGAAAATATTAAAAAAGCAAAAATTAAAAATACTGGTAATTGCACCGTTTTATGTGCAACGGCCCCTACATACATATATATATATATATATATATATATATATATATTCATAATAACTGAAAAGATTACGCAGTTATTCAATTTGGTACATCACGAAAAAAGACATTTAGCCTCGTATAAAGAGAATAAAAAAGAAGCAGGTTGTAGCATGGTCTCTGTCTTCCTACCGAGACCTCTATAGCTTTTTCTCTCTCATACATACAGCGCCTTTAAGAGATAGAGAGCGCGTGCCTTCTGATCTAGAGTATAGGCGAGGTGGTGGTGAACGGTACGGGGGGAAGCACACTGCGAGCCGTATATACTGCTAGCAATATCTCCTGTTCGTTACCTCGCGCAGTCTCTCTCTCTCTTTCTCTCTCTCTTTCTCTCTCTCTCTCTCATTCTTACGTGAGAGCGTGAGAGCGTATGCCTTCATGAGCTCTCTCTCTCTCGAAAAACGAAAATTTTCAATAAAACATGTTTTTGAAAGACCGATGTGTTTTGAGAGGGCAATTAAAATTCCACACTTTTCGATTGGTAATTAAAAATCTCATTTTTTTCGATAGTTACTGAAAAAATATAAAAATTGCCAAAATTAAAAATCCGGGCATTTACACCGTATGATGTGCAGAGTTCCGTATATATCATTTCAAATAATAATTGAAAAGATTATACAGTTATTTCATTTGGTGCAACACGAAAAAACGATATTTATTCATGTATAAAGAAAATTAAAAAGAAGCAGACTGTAGCACTGTCTCTGTCTTCCTATAGAGTGCTCTATAGTTCTTTCTCTCTCATCCATAGTATAGGCGAAGCGAAGATGAGTGGTACAGGTGACGCTGCATGTCATATATACTGCAAGGCTTTCGCGAACTTGCCCCTCTGTCTCTTTCGCTCTTATGCGCTACCTATGGCTCTCACTCTCTCTCTGGAACAGAGGTATTCCATATATGAGGCTCTTCTCTGTGTGCGGCTATCCGTAGAGTGGTCTGTACACTCTCTCGTACCTTTATAAAGCGCTATCGCGCGCTCTTTTGCACATACGATCATTGATGTATTTGACAATTTATAGGTAATTAATATAATTAAGAGGAATTGCGCATATATACATATATATATATATATATATATATATATATACGGTTATTCAAATAAATTATGTTACTATGTGTGAACGCTATTGTTCACTATATCACACATACACTAGTATTTATATATATATGTACAACTGCTGAATCGTAAGTTCGTGATGAGCCCAGGTGTGCATTCCTCACTGTGGTACATATTCTACGAAAACACTCGTTTCAGTTTTGTGTTGATATAAACAAGCTATACTATAGGTACGTGACGGATGCACGTGTGCATTCCTCGGAATGATGAGTTCTTCTTAACAGATATTGTTTTCCACATCGCTCTAAGGACGGCTGGGAGGGGGGATACACGGGTTCTGCAAGATCTTGTTGAGCTATAGAATTCAGTTCTTATTCAAGTACCGTACAAAACAGTTCTCTTTTATAAATATATTATGTACCCTCTGTGGGAAGTCGAAGCGATGCCGGCGCAGTTTCAATGCACGGTCGTTGAGTTTAAAGACTTTAACGAGATATACGTGCGAACGGTGACGATGGCTACGATCTATCGCGATCTCATCGAGTGTCTCCGCAGTTATTACATAGAAAATCGTAATGGTGTGCGCATAGGCCTAGCAAACCTCACTGAAGACATGTATTGTGCAGTGATAGTGGGTGCTAGTGTGTATAGGGGTGTGATTCGCCAAACATCGTCCGACGGGTGTTGTAACGTGGCCCTCGTTGACGAGCGTCGCGAAGAGTTTGTAGAGAGCGTAAACATTTTTCATTTACATCCTCACTTCAAATTAACACCCGTTCTCAATATAGTGTGCGGGTGTTACGAGCTGTATAATATAAATTATTCTCATTATGCGGAGGATATGTATTTCTTTTTGTCGGAGCGCGTAGTGTCAGCGATAAGTATTTATAACGACATCATAACCGTGCAATTTTTTGATGAGAGGGGTCGAAATGTGGCCCGTCTATTTTTGGAGGGAGAGGACGGTGAAGAGGAAGAACAAGAAGAAGAAGACGACGGTTATAATAGTCACGACAGTATGTAGTGCGTTGTGTGTGTGTGTGTGTGTGTGTGTGTGTGTGTGTGTGTGTGTGTGTGTGTGTGTGTGTGTGTGTGTGTGTGTGTGCGCGTGTGTGTGTGTGTGCGTGTGTGGGTGTGTGTGTGTGTGTGTGTGTGTGTGTCACGAGAGGGGCCGAAAAGCGGAGTGGACCGGTATAACACACCCTCACCAATTAAAAACCCAGCAACAAAAAAGGTAAGAGTAAACACAAGTAGTAATACCCTAAAACAGCGCGCCCCTATACCGCCATCCGGTCAGGATATATATATGTTATATATTATCAGCGCGCCCCTATACCGCCATCCAATCAGAATATATATATATATATATTATCAGTTTGGGTTAGGCGCGGAGCGGGGGTCAGCGCCAAAAAATTACCACTAAAATTACCACTAAAAAACAGCGCGCCACTATGCCGACACCCTCCATCCCCCCTCCTCCCCCCTACACACCTCTCCCCCCACGTCCGCTCGAGCTCACGGCGAACTCGGCGACCGCGGAGTGGGGGAAAAGGAGTGGGGGAAGGAGTGGGGATAGGAGTGGGGGTCGCCATAGTGGCCGCAGTACTACTGTCGTCAATTAAAATAACCTGCCAAGAAATAGAGGAAATTAGACGCAAGAAAACCAAACAGAAATAAATGAAAAATTACATACCTGGACCGGCCCGAAGATTATTCCCCTTCGGAGAGCTCGTCCCGGCTCCCTCTCACCACCTCCGAGGAAAACCATCACCCGGAAAAGGCCAAGAAAATCGCACAACACTCGCACTACACTTCAAAACCATACACCTGTCAAAAACACTGCACCCGTCCGTCCCCGCACACCGGCCATCAATCGGCCGAGCGGCGACGAGGCGAAAGACGAAGATGGCAGCAGCGCACGGCGATTCCCATACCCTCTTTATTACCAGCAATTATAAATTCCCGTCCGCAAATATTCCATACTTACCGACCGACCTAATTACCTGCCTGTCCCCAATAGATCCCGCTCGCGACAATCTCAAAATCAATTACCCGTCTGACCCATCTATATCGACCCGTGACGCTGCTGCCTCGAAGATCGAGAGAGCCAATCAACGCTCGCGAAAAATTCGCGAGCTTCCGGCACACCACGAGGCTCGCCACTTTGTGACGAGCCGGCGATTAGTAAGGAGCGAAAAGAGTATAGAGTAGCGAAGAGGATAGAGTGTAGAGTAAGGCGAGGATCGAGTGTGTGTGAGAGAGAGAAGTGAAGTACGAAAAGGAATCTGTAAAGTAAAATAACGACGAATTGGCACGAAAAAGGGATACGATAACGGAAAACGGACATTGAGATTGGAAAATACGAGGACGAACAGGCACGAAAAAGGATAATCGAGAAAAAGGAAAGAACGGGACGAGGAGGAAGGAAATCAGCAACGGTGAGTGATTGCACAGGTAACCCCCCCGAAATACTGCCCGGCTCATTCTTTTATTGAGATCCGCGAGTCAAAATTTATTTTGTGCAATTCACTCCCTTGTCCGCGAGTATCGAAAGTCGTACGTTTTTTTTTCCTGTTTCTTTCTCTTTGTAGTCGCCGTGTGGGACGGCAATTAAATTTAAAATTTATCGCGAGCGAAAATTTATAGTAACGGTCTTCCTTCCCGCCTGACCTCCCTTCCCCCTTCCACTAATACCCATCTCGACGATACGAACCTTCGATCGGTCGAGATACACTCGACCGACCTTCCTCGGCACAGCCGACTTCCCAATCCCCAAACAACTCCCCCTTCCCCCACCTGCCCCCTCTCTCTGCGACTGACCGTGTTAACGGTAGCGTTAGAAATTAAGACACGTTTGCATAGGAAATTTGTGATATTAGAAACCACCAAGCCAGTGGTAATTATTAAGAGGCCATCGAGTCGGCGAACCTATACCCTGAGACCCCCTCCTCCGCCTGACACCCTCCCCCTCCCGGCACGCTAGCCTACCACCACCCTCACCAGTAAGAGTTCTGTCGATATTAATTTTGTTAATTTTTTTTTTTGGTATTTCAAATAAAATTAACTGGCGCCCAAATTTGTAAAGTACCATAATTAGATATATTCTTTTGGTGTATTATATCCCGGAGATCGTCCGCCGTTTAAAGCATCGATGTAATAAAAAGTAATTGGGGTTTTAATTATCTCTCTCTTTCCTTTTTTTTATTTTTACCCTAAATCCCCCATACCCCTTCCCCAACGGCGTGGCAAAATTGGCGCCCAACGTGGGGCCCGAAAATCAACCCTTCCCCTTCCGAAAAATTTACCCCCGAAAATTTATACCCCCTTTTTTCCCCTTAAAGCGCAGCGGAAGTTCAGACAGCCACTGAATTCACAATATGATGTGAATTGCTGTACCCGAAAATTTGACATGTGCATTTTCTTTGAATTTAGACTGTATTTTTCTTTTCAGCTGAATTGTGAATTTGGCACCTCGAAATTGTAATTTTTTTTTGAATTGAGAAGTCGAAATAGAAATATCGAATTTTTTTGAGATTGTGGATTTCGTTTTTTTTTGAGATTCTCCCTTATTACCGGAGAACCAATAAATTTTTTTTTTTTTGAATTGTAAAAAAAAAAAAAAAAAAGGATAATTTAAGATTTCCTTTTATTTTCATCTGCGAGACTTTTGATTTTTTTTCCTGTTTTTGAACATTGGAGATTTTTGGTTTTGGAAGTTTGAGAGTTTTTTATTTTTTTTTTTGGGTCATTTTTGAGCTTGCAGACTTGGTGGTATTCTGAAATATAGGAGCCATTATATTTTTTTTTCTGTTCTCCGATTTTGAAATCCTGGATTTTTTTTTTGAGTACCGATTTTCGATTTCGAGATGTGAGAATTGATTTCCGACTTTTGAAATTTTGGGTTTTTTTTTGTTATACAGGAGATTTTGGAATTTTGAGAGTATTGTATTTTTTTATTTTTTTTTTGGTTATTTTTAAGATTTACAGATTTATTTCCTTTGAGATTTTTTTTTTGTTTGTTTTTTTTTTATTGGAGCGTCGTTATTATTTGGATGTCGATAAGTTGAGAGGTGGCCCCGTTATTGAATTTGAGAGTTTTTTTTTGGGAGTTCGAAATTTTGACTGAAGAGCTTTGAGTTGGAGTTTTCTTATTTTGAGATTTCGGAGATTTTTTTTGTTTTCAGATCTTTGAGATTTTGTTTTGGTTGAGATATTGAAGTTGTTCTTGAATTTTGATTATGAGATTTTGTTTTTTTTGATATTTGATTTCGAGATTTTCAGAATTTTTTTTCTTTGAGATTGCTGACTTTTAGTTTTTTTGAGAGTGTGGAAACTTTATTTTGGAGATTTTCGAGTTTGAAATTTTGTTTTTTTTTCTGATGATGATTTTGGAAAGTTGAAACCCGAAGAGATTGAAGTGGTAATTGTGGATTTTGTTTTCCTTTATATCAAAGAATTTTTTTTTGTATTGCGAGATTATAGAAATTCTGAAAAGTCTTTTTTTTTTGAGAATTGAGTATTTCCTTGAGAATTTTGAATTCGAGTAGAGAGTTGTTTTCCAAGACAAGGAATTTTCTGTTTGTTTAATTTTCATTTTGGAACATTGAAATTAAAACATACGGTAAAGAATAACTCGTTTTCTTTGCAGGAGGACGCCATCGAGAAAACAAAATCGATCTCTTACTCTCTATCTTGAGAGTGTGTACTGTGTATTTATTTACACTCCCCTCTGTGCATGCCATATATTATTTTGTAAGATATATCTGAACTGCGCCGAACTTCCGCCCTGCTGCTGAACCCCCCCGATATAAAGTTTTTGTTTATATAATAGCGCCCACCACTGGCTATTCATTTAAGATATTTCGCTCACTACCATCGACATTACCTACGCTCGATATTTTTCTTTTTTTTTTGAGATTGAGATTATTTGCGTCGTCCCACACGTAGGGTTGCGTTGCTCCTCGCTCATAGCTCTAGGATACCGAAATAATATTAAGTACAATTTTCTTTCGTTATTACCATTTGAAAATTTGTGTATTCCCCCTTTCCCAACATGATGGAACGCACCCATAACACCCTCCCCACCACCGCCGTGACGGTCACCACCACGACCGTCACCGCACCAATTGTACATACTGCCCAAAGCCCCCCACTATCTCCCCTTACCTTCCAACCCCCCCTCAACCCCCGAGATCCCCTCTCCGAAATCCGGGATCGGATCTACGGCGTTGAGGAAGTCCGCGACCTGATCCGGATGTGCATCGTCGCCCGGATCAGCTCTCGCGGCAACTTAAACAGTATCCGTGATCGGTTAATCCGACACGAGACCCGCCGGCTACACCCCTCATCCCCCGTCCTATGGGACCCCGCGGATGAGGAATCCGGCCTATTCCCTCCCTTCTCCCTTGACATACAAACCGCTCATATTCCGTCCCACCACCCTTCAGCCCCACCCCAATTCCCTCAGAGAACTCTGCCTGAAGCAGGCAGTTCTCAATTTATAGCCCCCCCCCCCCCCCCCCCCCCACTTCACTCAATTTCCCGGTCGGAACGACCATCTTACCCCGAGCCGGAACCACAAAGACCCCAACCCTCCCCCCGTTCCTCTCCCTATCCTCAAAACCTCCTCGCAGCCGTCGAGGAGGACGAACCCCAACGGCCCCCTTCCCCTTCTTATCTTCCCCGGCGAGCCACGCCGGCGGTAACATTTGCCCGATCCCCTCCCTCTCGATTCCCGCCCTACCAACCACCCCCGGCGACAAGCCAAACCCCATACCCCCACGCGGAACCGGTAGAACCGGCATCCGACAACCCTTGGAATCCTTCCTACCCCTATTCTTCCCAATACGCGCCCGTACTACACAGTACGTGGAATGCACCCCCTCCCCCTCCCCCTAGGACCGCATATAGACCTCCCGAGTCCCAGGCCTTCACCCCCTCGGGCTTCCACGAATCTCAAGGATCGCGGGACGCCCGGAGGGGGGAGGACTGGAGGAGAAATGGCCCGAAGTTTTCGGGAAAACGTGGAGAGGACGGCGAGGAATTCCTCCGCCGCCTCCACGAATACTGTCGGTCCCGCGACTATAACGAGACCGACCTCCTCCGTTGCCTGCCCGAAGCCCTCACAGGCGATGCACTCAGGTGGCATCGCCTGGAGGAAGAAAATTGGAACTCGTACGTCGGATTCCTCTCCCACTTCCGCGACCGTTTCGGCGTGGAGTCGAGTCAGGAGAGGATCCGCCACGAAATCAGCCTGAGGACTCAGGGTCCGGACGAACCTTGCGGGGAGTACCTCGACAAGATCCGGACCCTGATCAAGCGCCTCAACCCCCTCCCCCCCCCTAGACCAACAAATTGACATCTGCTACGCTAATCTGCACCCGGATTACAGCGAGTATATTTCCCGGGACGGCATCGCGACCTTCAGCGAGCTGCTGTTGGCCTGCCGTCAGCGGGAAGTAATCCGGGAACGCAGAAAAGCTTACCGACCCCCTCCCACTTCCTTCCCCACCTGCGATCCCTACGTCGCCTACCGGCCGACGGCCAAGCCTGAGGTACGGAGGACGGCGGCAGTGGAAGCAGAGCCAACCCCACCTCCACTCCCCCAGTCACTCCCCAAACCCGCACCCCGACCTCGCCAACAAACCCCCAAACCCCCCACCCCCATTCCTAGCTACCGCGATGTAGCCGCGGCAGCACCCCCTTCCCCACCCCGACAGAACAATTACCCCGCACTACCCCGTTCCCTCTCCCAACAGCCCAAAACCATCCCTCGGTTAGCTGATGTAGCACCGAAACACCCTCCCCCAAACCTCCCAGTCAACAACCCCTCCTACCCCCCCGGTCCCTGTTTCAACTGTGGTCAAATAGGCCACAGGTATAGAGATTGCGCCCACCCCCTCGGGTATTTTTGCCGGCTGTGCGGGCAACGGGGAACGGACACCAGATCCTGCCCCGGCTGCCTGTGGAAGCGGTCGGGAAACTACCCCGGGGGGAGGCAGTAAATTCCCCGCCTCCCCTGTCCAATCTCACCCCCACCCCACAGTTAAATACCCTCCAACCCGCCCAAGTAACCAAACCCCGAGTCAAACCAACCCCTAACCCCGTACCTCGTCCCAAACAACCCATACCTCCCCTAAACTCCCTCCCCATACGGACGATGAAGCGTCCGACCCCAACGCCCTCAACCCCATACCCAACACCCAAACCGTCCCGTAAAATCCGCGAAATCACCCCTCCCCTCCAAATGATCGACGGAGACCAACGCCATTTTCTATGGGTCCTCCTGGGAGAGTATAAATTCCCAGGATTGGTGGACCCAGGCTCCTGTCGATCCTACCTCAGCCCCGGATTGGCCAGCAAACTCGACCTTCCCCTTACCCCCCTCGACGAAGGTGTCAAGGTCGCCAACGGTAACGTCATGAGCGTTGACGGCGCCTTGCACCTTCAATTAGAAATTGGCGGAGAGAATGGCCCGATATTAATGCGGGTGGCGGCAATCAATTGTCCTTGCATACTCGGGCTCGACTTCCTCCGACAATTTGGACTGATACTTAACTACAGAGACGAAACCTGGCAGACGAGACACAGTACACCCCGGACATTCCTCACAACTGACGTCACAATATTAGCAAGAAGCCTACGAGACTGTGCCGGTCTCGTAGTGCCCACAGACCAATCCCGACACCGACTAGCCACGATACTGGACAAATATATTATCCCCAACCCCTCTCCCGAGTTGAGCATGACCCATATAACAGAACACGACATCGACGTCGAAGGACACCCTCCCATCCGACAAAGAGCCCGAGTAATCTCTCCACATCTCCTGAAGATCGCCCAGGAGGAGGTCGACAAGATGTGGAGAGAAGGAGTTATCGAGAGATCCCGAAGTGCCTGGCTCAGCAACCCCGTCATAGTCCCGAAACCGGGTGGTAAACACCGGTTTTGTGTGGACTATCGGGACGTGAACAAAGTTACGAAAAAAGACGCCTACCCCCTCCCGAACATGGATCGGATATTGGCCGGCCTAAGACAGGCCCGGTACATATCCAAACTTGACTTGAGCCAGGCATACTTCCAAATTCCCGTCCATCCCGACAGCCGGCCCATAACTGCCTTCGCAGTTCCTGGGCGCGGCTTATTCCAGTTCAAACGCATGCCCTTCGGATTGACCAACGCCCCTGCCACCTTCCAACGCCTCATGGACACGCTGATCGACCCCGAATGGGAACCTCACGTATTCGCGTACCTTGACGACGTAATTATTGCCACGGACACAGAGACTGACCACTACGACTACCTGACCAGAGTATTGACAGCCTTCAAAGACGCCGGACTTGACATAAATAGAGATAAAAGCGAATTTTTCTGCCAGGAGGTTAAATATTTGGGATACGTAATTGGACCGGACGGACTGAAGACGGACCCGGACAAAATCTCTCCCATACTGGAATACCCGCCACCCAAAACCGTCAAGCAATTACGCCGGTTCCTGGGAATGGTCGGGTGGTACGCTCGGTTCATGGGTGATATCTCGAAGGATAAAACACCCCTGACCGAGCTGTTACACAAGGACGCTCCCTGGAACTGGGGACCGACACAAGACTCCGCCTTCCGATCCCTCCGCGAAGCCCTCACCCGAACTCCCGTCCTTGCCCGCCCCGACTTTACCCTCCCCTTCACCATCCATACGGACGCAAGCGACCTCGCGGTGGGCGCCGTCCTCACCCAGGAGGTGAAGGGAGAGGAACACCCTATCCTTTTCGCCAGTCGAGTCCTCACCCGCGCCGAACAAAAATACACCGTCACTGAGAAGGAGTGCTTGGCGGTGCTGTGGGCCGTGAAGAAGCTGAGGCCGTACATTGAGTGTACGGCCTTCACGGTCATCACGGACCACAGCAGCCTCCAATGGCTCAAGAATTTACGAGATCCCTCTGGTCGACTGGCGAGGTGGGCATTGGCCATGCAAGCTTATAACATGACCATTGTCCACCGAAAAGGAGCCCTCAACGTTGTACCCGACGCCCTATCCCGAATGCACGAGTCCCAGATAGCCACCCTGTCTGACATTGGAGACGCGGTGGACGGATGGTATGAGGAAAAGTTGGAGAATGTAAGAGAGTTCCCTAGAAAGTACCCGAGTTGGAAAATCGAGGATGGGAAACTCTTTTACCACCGACCTCATACCATCATCGATCCAACCCTGGCTGACCTGGATGCATAGAAACTAGTCCTTCCCTTAAAATCCCGCCCCGATGCCATGAGAGAGGCTCACAACCATCCCCAGTCAGGCCACTTGGGCATTGATAAAACATACCACCGGGTCATCCAGGACTTTTTCTGGCCCGGTGTGTATCAAGACGACGCGCACTACGTCACCCGGTGCCAGGAGTGCCAACTCCATAAGGTCTCCCAGGGAGCCCCTGGAGGCCTTATGCGAGAACGCACTACCGAAGGCCCCTGGTGCGTAGTCGCGACCGACGTCATGGGTCCATTCCCTCCCAGCAAAAACCAGAACCGGTACGTTGTCGTGTTTCAGGACCTTTTTACCCGATTCGTAGAGGCGAAAGCCATACGAACAGCCAACGGTCCCAACATCACGTCAGCCCTCGATACCCTCGTCCTTAACCGTTGGGGCTGTCCCCAATACCTGTTAACCGACAACGGCACCGAGTTCATAAATACCCACGTCACCGAATACCTCTCTCAGAATGGCATACACCACACGACCGTCCCTCCTTATCATCCCCAAGCCAACCCGGTGGAGAGAGTGAACAGGACGTTAAAGACCATGATCGCGGCGTATGTCGGGCAAGACCACAGGCTCTGGGATCAGCATCTTCCCGAGCTGTGTTTTGCCCTGAACACCGCAGTACAGTCGTCGACTCGCATGACCCCCGCCTTTTTGAATTTTGGTCGAAACCCCCGACCGACTAAAAGTATCCGCGATAATACTCCTGTTCCTCCCACCATTCAACCAACAGACCCCCAAGTTTGGACCGACAGACTCAAACGTCTGCCCCTATTGCATGATTGGGTCCGTAAGCAATTAGAACAGGCGCATAAGCGCCAGGCCCGTCATTACAACCAAGGCAGGAAAGATACGCGGTTCAAGGTAGCTGATCTTGTACTCAGAAGAAACCGCGTTCTTTTGTCCGGCCCCCAGAATTTTGCAGCCAAACTCGCCCCGCGTTTCACCGGTCCCTACGAAATATTGAGCGTTCCATCTCCCGTGATCTATGAACTAAATGACCCCAATTCACGAAAAAATCCGAGGGTACACGTATCCGATCTAAAGGCATATCACCCGCAGGCGGATACGGGTATCCTCCCCACCCCTACTACCCCCAAGTAGCATGATTTGACAGACACTAATCCAGTACAATTGCATTTCAGGAGTCAAGGAGGAGTCAAGGGAGAGCCGGCCGGTCCACGGGCCACCGGCGGTATGTCCTGCCGACGGGTACCCTCCGCGGAGGGTTCCAAGATTTTGCCGGCACCCCCGCCTTCCAACGGGCGGCACCGCTGGTCACCTACCCCCTCTCCCTCCCCATCCCCGAGGGGTATTACGAGGACGACGAGGAGTCGCCCCCCCCCTTCTCCCACACCATCGCCTCCCCCTACCCCCATATCCCCAAACAAACCCCTTACCCCCACCACCCCCACTACCGCTACTCCCTCATCAACCCTACCCCTACGCCGACCACACTTGGCCCCCTCACCCACCCCCACTCACCTACCCCTGACAATCCGCCCCCCTTCCCCACGCCCCCGGTCCCCCGGTCCCTTCTCCCCCGATCCTCCAGCCGCGCACTTCTGCGGCTCGCTGCAATATGCTTATTTTTCCGCCACCACCCCCCACGCCCACATATCCGCCCTCTCCGTCCACCTGGAGAGCGGCTGCGCCCCACCCGCCTACTCCCCTTCCCCCTCCCCCTCACCACCGCTCCAACCAGCCCCACTAAACCATCCCCCCCCCCCCTCTTCCTCCACCACCCCGCGCCGCAATAAACCCTCTAAACGGCAGCGGCGCAGTCGTCGCAGGGCCCGCGCTCTGGCCGAAGAAGCCGGAGTCGCGGTCCCAAACCCCACCCCCATCCTCCGACCCCCTCGCCCTCCTCACCGCCACTCCCGAGCCCAAACCCCTAATCCCCCTCGCCCAACTCCCCCTACCACCATCCCGAGCCTCATGGCTCTGCGCCCTACCCCCCCCCCCCCTACCCACACTCCCCCACACCGCCCAACTTCCTCCCGACTCTCCGAGGCAATCCCCAGCCTAATGTCCCACCAAATAACCCCCCCTTCCAACACCCCCTCACCGCCCCCAACTCCCCCTACCCCGCCACCCGCCATCCCCGCCCTAATGTCCCTCAAGATCCGCCACCCTGACCTTCCACGCGCGCCCACCCCCAAAAGGTGTTGGCAGTGCGGCCGGTTGGGACATTTGTCTGAAAAATGTCCTAACCGGATCGAAAACCGTCCCCATCCCCGCTAAGCATCCCTCCCTTTCACCCCCCCCCCCCTTCCCATCAAATAATCCCCCACTCCCGCCTGGCCACCAACCACCCTCCATCCCCCTTAACCCTCCAACCATCACTACCCCTTCCTTTCGTCTCCTGCTCTTTTCTTCTATTCTTACACCCCTCTCTCTTTCCTTTTTGAGTTCCTTCCATTTATGTCATTTCTTTTCTACCTGGCACCGTCCATTGTTTTAGTTTGAGTTTTCCCATACCTGGCTTCGTCCATCCTTTTAGTTTGAGTTTTCCCATACCTGGCTTCGTCCATTATTTTAGTTTGCATTTTTATCTGGCTTCGACCAAGTTTTCTTTTGTTATTATCATTTTTTTTTCCTCTCTTCTCAGTTCAACCTTTCACTCCACCTTTCTTCCCCTTTCATTCTCTCCACCCCCCAAACCTCCCCAAACCACCCGCTAGGCCCGGCAGGCCAAACCCAACCCTTTTCCCCAAAAGTCCCCACACCTTCCGCCAACGCCCGTCGGCAGAGACAGAAGGATCGGCCCAAACCCAAAGATAGACTGGCCGAGAGCCAAATCAAAGATAGTGAGCACGCGAGCGAGGAGTCGCGTGCCCTAGTCAGCACAGAGGAGAAAACACACGACTGAGCCGTCAACAGTACAAATCTCAATGAGTCGGGAGATACGGGGGACGAACTGTGCGAGCACACACTCGTGGCCCGAAACAATAAGACTGAAACCGTCCAAAAGTATGCGTGAGCGAGTGGACGGATGAGAGAGAAAATTATATTTACAGATAGCTAGGGAAAGAGATACGCTCGAGTACACCAAAGGGTGTACTCTCGTTTAAGCGGGGGGGGGGGGGGGGTGTTGTGACGTTGCGCGTCACAGCCTCCCCTGCCGCCGGCTCACCCACGGAGTCGCCGTCCCACGCCTGCAACAGGAAAGAAAGATAAGTATAAAATTTACACACTATAGAATATAATACCTGTGCAAGCACTCACCTGCGACAAGTCAGTCAGCGCGACTGACCCCGCCAGACCATCATCATCACCATCGCCAGACCATCACCATCGCCATCGCCATCACAGTCATCATCGTCAGGCCCTGCAACAAGAGAAGAAGATGAAGCAACCAGAACATAGACAAGAAAACATCGAAAAGATACTCATCGGACTGACCCGCCAGCCACCGTATCGTCGTCGTCGTCGTCGTCGTCGTCGTCGTCGTCATCGAAAAATAAAATCTTTTCTGCTCTCTCGTCCTGTTGTAGCCGTGTGGGACGGCCATTAACTTTAAGACATCGCGAGCGAAAATTAATATCACCGGTCATTCCTTCCCGCCCGACCCCCCTCCAGTCCTTACCTAATACCCTAGCAGATCGAGAACACTCGATCGCGCGATCGAGGTACACTCGACCGACCTTCCTCGACACAGTCGAATCCCCAAACAACTCCCCCTTCCCCCACCTACCCCTCTCCCTGCGACAGGACGTGTACGCTTGACTATACGACCCGCGATATCGAACACGTATCTAAGAAATAAAATACAAGGCCAGTGGTAATTATTAAGAGGCCATCGAGTCGGCGAACCTATACCCTGAGACCCTCTCCCCCGCCTGACACCCTCCCCCTCCCGGCACGCTAGCCTACCACCCTCCTCCCTAGCAAAGTTGTGACTACATTAATTTGTTAATTTGTTTGTTACAAAATTAACTGGCGCCCAGAGATACCAATGTATAATATCGAGTTTTCTTAAAACCTATACGTTATGAATTAAAATTATTGATACTAGTG
>OZ023255.1:19206576-19695784 GCA_964007305.1 Netelia melanura
ATGGTATTTTTACGAATAAAGTCTGTTCGGCACATACTGCCTTTGAAGATTAAAATATAATCGCAACGCTTTAATAACCATTTTAACAGTACATTTGTTATGGATTATACGTATTACAATAATGATAGTCGTGATAAAAGTGTTTGAAACACAGAGATTTTTTACACCACGCACAAGTGACAACAGCTGCTTCGCCGCATATGTCGCATATCGGTGCATTTTGTGAAAAGCAGAATTGTACCGGATTTTCGAACTTTGGTGGTCTTTCTTCTACGTAACCGCTTTTGTGCCACGCATATTTAAAAAGGTTTATAAATCGTGGAGAAGAAAACTGGTTATGTGTAAGAGATTGTAATTTAACAATATTATCTCTCAAGTGCAGATTAACGTCGTAGTTGTATAATATTACTATGTCAGAGAAGTGTTTAACGAAGTTTTTCCATACACGGAAACCATAAACATCAAGGGGCTGTATCATTCCTGTTGCGCCTGCAAGAATTACGAATTGCAATTTTAATTAATTGTCTATAAAACTAATGAAACTAGTGCAATACATTTACCTGCTGGAATAGTTAAAACTTGAATATCTTTCCCTTGCATATCCATATCTTTCAACGCAGTTGGACATTGACCGCTCCAAGAATCCAGTAGTATTACGGATTTTGGACCAGTATTAGGAATATATACTTCCTGGAACCAACGCTTGAAATGATCAGTCGTCAATTTTCCAGATTTTGAAGCCAATAGAAATATATTTTCGGCTCTGAACATAGTTTGTTCCACTCGAGGTCCAAATTTGCCAGTAGGTTCGTTTAAAACGATCAACATAGGTGTCAAGAGCTTGCCACTCGCAGAAATCAAAGGCTGTATAGTATAACTGTGTGTTGTTGATGTTTTCGATTGTACTATTGTCTCAACGGCTTTCTGTCCTACTTCCGCCAATGTGCGACCTGCATGTAGCTCTAAATTGAAGCCACTTTGATCAGAATTAAATGTGTTCTCAGCCCCAACGTTGGCTATGTTGATTTTCACTGTTTCTATAAATTCTTTGGCTTTATTTTCAAGTGTATCAGCATTTAATAATTGTTGTTTCGTTACATATTTAGTAATTTTCCGTGACACAATTTTATTTTCGGTTTTGAATTTTGTTACCCAAGAATCGGATGCTTTAAAATCTGGATCTGGCATTTGTACAAGATCTCGCGCACGTAATGCCCATCGTCGAAGGTCGATATCATGGACAGGCAGCTTTTTGTTTAAAGCATCTTTAAAGTTGTTCAACGTATAGTGAGCTATTTTTGTTAACTTTTCTTTGTACGTGCCACCCTTATTTAAATTATGGGCCCAGCGGCGTAACTGCGTTACTGATTTCACCTTTCTAAAGTTCTTTTGAACAGATGATATTTTTCTATTCCCATGTATCCCGGATCTCCAGTAATCTACAGCTCTTCTTTTGTATTCGTAACTTAATTCCTCTACATCTTGGGTACACACATTTTCTTTATCTTCGGGATCTAGGTATCGCTGTAAGTACCATTCTTCTCCACTGTTGTCTTCTACTACGGCTGCTTCATGAACTTCATTTGGTGCCAAAAAATCCAAACCAATTTCGGACTCTATTACCACTCGTTGATCCATCGCTTCTATTATAATGTTTTCTAAATTCTTACTGAACTGTTTCTCCTGTTCGGTGATTGGAGTTTCACGCAAATTCATAGCACTTATCGCTATGGATAGCAGTTGAATAATATTCAACGGATTAATGTACATTTTTATACGTATTTGCAACTGAAAGTTTATGGCTGGCTTCTCCGTCGAAAACTGAAGCAATAACGATCGCTGCAGAATTTATATGACTTGATACCCAATATATCAGCACACAAACAAGACACACCGACACACGCTGTCATTAGACCTGCGATAAATAACTGATAAAGTGACCCCAATATTATCGCTCGTTCACAAACAATATTTGCGTCACTCCGTTGACGAGTTACATCAGAAATCCAATGAATCTTTAATCTTTAAACTTTTAATCTCTGCAGATAGGCTTTTCGATACGTCGAAAACACACAACCAATTTTCTTCTCCAAGATTTATAAACCTTTTTAAATACGCACACACTTATGCGTGGTGTAAAAAATCTCTGTGTTTCAAACACTTTTATCACGACTATCATTATTGTAATACATATAATCCATAACAAATGTACTGTTAAAATGGTTATTAAAGCGTTGCGATTATATTTTAATCTTCAAAGGCAGTATGTGCCGAACAGACTTTATTCGTAAAAATACCATAGTAATCCAGTTCCTTTCCGAAGTAAGACATTATTCCGTAAGAGCGAAAGACTTACCTATTTCTGTACCGATATGAACGAACAATTAAAGAGTGATTTTCATCCAATTATGCATTAATTATTGTAATAAATAATACGCCATTTGTTGTTATATTCATCATTATTATCACGAACGTCTAGTAGTCGAAGAGCCGCACGTTTTGTCCCTATAAACTTTTTTTTTATCTCCGCCCGTTCACGAATGAAAAAAGTTTTTGACTTGCCCCCTTAAGGGTAATGTTAAGCCAGAACAGTGAAATTTGTATCGATTATTTGGACTGATTGAACTTCGAGTGTAACCCATTTTATTTCTACAAATTTTCATCCATGCCGCTCGGTAAGAACGTTGAACGCTCGGGAGGGGGATGATTGAGGGTGGGGGGTGAGTGGCATTTACAAATATGTACTCGGGTATTCATACGAATTTATATTAACGTGAATTTAACCCGGAATGGCAAAAGGCCAGCTGATTATACGATGAAGTTGAGTAAAAAATCGAAGGGTAGTTTTAACCCTTTAATTATGAGATATCGGAAAAACAAAAAAACACCCCAACTTTATTTTGTTGCCCTCTACCCGTATGCAAATTTGCATCCATACCGCGCGGTACGAACTTTGAACGGTCGGGAGGGGGATGATTGGGGGTGGGGGTTGAGTGGCATTTACAAATATGTATTCGGGTACTCAAACGAATTTATATTAACGTGAATTTAACCCGGAATGGCAAAAGACCAGCTGATTATACGATGCAGTTGAGTATAAAATCGAAGGGTAGTTTTAACCCCTTAATTATGAGATATCGGAAAAACAAAAAAACACCTAAACTTTACTTTGTCACCCTCTACCCGTATGCAAATTTGCATCCCAATCGGTTAAGAACTCTCTGAGATACGTATGAAAAAATTGCATATTTGCAATAAACAATATGAAATTTGTTGTTATCTGCACCATTCTTATATCCAGTGTATAGTACGCGAAAAAATAAATATTGTTGCAATTTGAAATTTTTTCATATCTCCTATTGTTCAAAAGTTACCGACGAAAAACGAAAAATACCCCTATTTTCGAGGGTGTGTTTCACCCCTTCAAAATCAATCTTGGCACGTATAAAAAAATACGTGTCGCCCATTTTTGTCCGTTCTATGACCATGCCAAATTTCATCAAAATCGGCGAGATACACCTGACAACGTTTCCTTGTAAGTTTACAATGAATGGTCTTAAAACAATACTTATTATTAGTATGTTTTCGACAAATAATTTACTTGCATAAGATAACAATACTCTAAAATTATCTTCTAATTCAGAAAAAGTACTGTTCATTCAAATTTTGTTCAAACATAGCTAAATATGTTCTATTTTTATATTTGTTTGTTTATGCAACAACTGAATGATAAAATAGCATTCTTTGGGAATACCAACGTACATCAAAGATTTCTCGTTAATGAAACGTATAGTCATATTGAGACAATGTAATTTTTCACTATTCTCATTGGTATCTGTAACATAACTATCGAAGTCAGTAACCTTTGATGAGGATGTAGTTACAAAAGACGATGCACGTCCGCTTTCAAAACGAGAAATATCACTAACTGATTTGTCATCTTCGAGGACAATATTTCTCTTAAATATTTTAAGATCTCCCGACTGTGACGGTTTGATCTTAAAGGGTGAAGTATAACGAGATGTAGAAATTTTGAATGGCGAGGTAGAAATACTTTTACTATGGAATATTGTTTGCACAGACTTACTCCTGTAATGCTTATTTGTTTTGGTTGTTACTTGAACTGATTTTCCTATAGATATGATAGGGTCGGTCATAGTTTCCTTGTCTTGAGTTCTTGATACTTCTGAAAACACAAATATCCAAAATTAATTACTTAGTTTAAATGTAAATAACATAAACATGATATATGTTTAACATAATATATGACATAAACATGCCATATGATAACATTTATAAGATATAGACAACATACCTTCAGGCTCAATCGTTTCTTGCATCATATTGTCATCTTTTTCAAAGCTTTCAACATTGGCTTCAGAAGCCGTTTGACTTTGTAGACATTCTGTGACAAGATCCCTTCGTTGTCTTTTAAGAAACATTGTTCGAGAAGATTCAGCCTCACCCAGCCGTCTTTTGCGATCTTCTTGACAATGAAATTTAGTTGGTACGGTCGCGTCTGCCAAAAGTAACTTCTGATTAAAGCCCATTTTATACTTCATATAATTACTTATGTCTTTGCGCATCTGTAATTCAATATTATTGCGATATAACAAGTGAAGTTTATCCAATCTAATATTATGTTTGACAGAATAATTTACTTTATTAGTCAGCACAGAGACCTCTAAAGAAGATAGCAACATAACAGAAAGAACAAACATTTGAAATCCTACTAGGATAAAAAGGATTCCTCCAACTTATGCTGCAAGATTAACCCACATTAAGAGGTTAGGTATTATAGATTGTTATTTAATTATATAAAACCCCACATTTTTAGCTACTGCGATCTTCACACATAAAAACATTTGAATGCAATACAATGCTTTTTGAGTCTCTTCGAGCTAATTGTAACCACATTTTTCGTCTTTTGGGATTAGTTGGAACAGAAACAAACAGTTTGTGTGGACTATTTATAGACGTATTTGTACACTGTGGCACTACACATCATTCATACACCATTTTATCTAATATATTTGATAAAAATTATTCAATTGTATCTAGTACACTGCACAGAATGCTTGCTTAGTAACGTGTGACGTCACGCGTACCATACATATGACCGGCGCCATTACAGAAGCAGCATTTTTGGGGCGGTTTTGGAAATTTAAACTTTAACATTGATTTTTATTGAAAGTACAGTAGATCTCCTGAAAATATCAATGTAGTGTGCTATATTATGTGGTAAAAAATAATTTAAAACGATTTTCCATAATTAGTCAAATAGCCTATTGTCAATTGTAAATACCTTCCATTATAATCAACTTTGATAAATTGATAAAATTATTGATAAAACTATTGATAAAATCTCTGTAACCTTTTCTGGTACTGTAATAGGGATATATATGTGTTCCACCGATAGCACCAATTATTTGAGGGATATGAGACACTTTTTCAAATTGTATTGCGATATATGTTTAGCTTTATCTTCGTTTGGCATTTTAATATAAATTGGTGCCATAACTTTATTGATTGCTTTTATAACTCTGTAAAAACATTTCTTGACTGTTGACTTATGTACTGCAAATACATTTCCGACAACCGTATATTCAGAACAAGTAGCCATTTTATATACAGCTAACTTGTTTTTTTACTGATACGGGTTCTCTAGCTTTTAAGATTTGTATTTTGGGTGGTAATTCGTTTTCGAGTAAATTATACATTTCCAAGAAACTCGTTTTTGACATTCGAAACCTTTCGAACCATTCTAATTCCGTATAATGATTTAACACTATTAATTCCCGAAATTCGTAACTTCTTTTTTTCATCCATAGTCTTCTTCTGTATTGTATGCCGTTTGTAATTAGTTGATAAGGTATTTGATTACTTATTATAACTTTTCACATAAAAATTAACTCCGACTTTTGCTCCAAACATAACCTTAGTAAATGTCGTAATAAGGCCTTGTAATAACGCCGCCTTGCTCTTATCATAATCATCATGTGTTTTCTACGCATATTTAGCAAATTTTTCAAAATTTTAAACCCGACTATGCACTTTTGCATACTCATATTGTTATTTATATTTCCGCGGGTTTAAATTAATAATTATCATTACAAGAGTAAACTCAAGATTTTAAATGATATCACTATGAGGTTCGTATTATATTCGTAGTATTCTGCTACTTTAATACGTTCGATGTAAATGCGCTCGTACTAAAGCTTTGGTGCGCATCAAACTTAATACACGTACCAACGATTTCACGATTAAAACTCGGCCACTATCCCATTAATTTCGTTCACGTATATTGTGTCGGAGCAGCGCACTCGCTCTCGCCACTCCGGCGTGGCACGACAGTATCGCGAGAACGCTCTAGTTCACCCGTTGCCACACAGATGGACGCCGGCGTTTTCAGTTCTCACAAGTGGAAAGGCGCGAGAGTAAGGATATAGTCCAGGACTTTTAGCACAAAAACGGGGTTCATAATGCAAAAAATCCTACTACGCGATTTTTCGATTGGATTATATCAGGGCGTGTCTCCTAAGTATAAATCCAAGTTTGTGTCGTTTGAAAGTGTGTGGCATTAACCACCATCTTGGAAAACGCCTTTTTACAAATATCTCTGAAACGGCAAGTTTTATGTTAAAAATCGTCAAGACCTTCTTTGTAGAGAATAAAGTTTCCCATCTTTTTTATTTGACACTTTTTTTCTACTGTTAATATTTCTCGAGATATAGTCGATTAAAAAAAACCATTTTTTTATTTTTGGACAATATCTCGATCATTTTTGGAGGTATGATAAAAAATGTTGTAATCCAAATTAGTGATGGACAGTAAAAAAAAACATCGATGTTTTTTTCGATTGAATGAATCGGATTGTTGCATCGATGTAATATCGATGTATCAAAAAATACATCGATGTTTTCTATACATCGATTATTTTTCTATAAGTTAAATATGTATGTGGTTTAGAAATAAAAAGCAAGCATCTATTAAAATAACTTTATTACCTTTACATTTATTTTAAATATATATCCCAATCATTTTTATATCTATTGGGAACCAACACGGGGGCGTGGCTTATTCAATATGGCGGCTTTATCCAAGTCAGCCGGTCCGTGCTAACACATAAAATCATAGCGAGTCACTTATATTTATTTCGAATTGATCAAATCCATTCAATTCTCGCAATGAGATTGACTACTGGTGATGTGAGTGCTTGGGCTGAGACAGCTCCAACGCATAGAAATTTCATTGAAGGCGAAAAACTGCTGAATGCGGGCCACATAATCCGGTGTGACAGATGCGAGGATGCTCGTGACTGTGAAAATAATATTATTAAAGTCCGAGCATTCTGTTTCCAAACATTGAATTTAAAAAGCAGTCCTCACGAGATAAATGCAACTTTAAATAAAGCAGGAGTGATCGGCGACATAACCTGTACGTGCAAAGCTGGACTCGGTCAAAAGTGCAAACATAGTTTGGCTGTGTTGGTGTTTCTTACCAGGTAAATATGGTTCTAATAATCGATATGTGTTCTCAATTAACCAAAGTTATTTATCTGATTAGAAACGATATCGATAAGCTGGACGTTCTCTCATGCACGGATAAAAAATGCGTGTGGAGCGAGCCTCAAAAAAAGTCATTGGAAAAATATAAGCCGGTGCCGTTAGAAAAGCACGAATGTTTCCAACTCAAATCCATTGACGTAGCTAACGTTGCGGACGAAGAGCTGATACGAGCGATGATTCTACAAGGAATTCCAGGATCAGCAATTGCACAACACACGTAAAACTTTCTGCTTTTCATTTCACAGATCCAACTCCAACACTCAATCTAGTTTGATACGATGGATAATATATCACATAAACCTAAGAGAAATGAAAATAGAAAATAGCGTTCTTCTATTCTCTCTTTTTTAACGAATGATGTTTACAACTTGATTGTGTTGGTATTTTGTCAAAATTCTAGTAAAAAGTGAATTTTCATGGCATAAAGTTATACTATAAAATAAATATAGCTCACCATATGTATCTAGTTTATAATAAACTTTCAACAAAACCTACAATGAAGATTTAGACATATGAAATCTTTTTGAGTCCTGCGTTGAGAGTCTGCGAAGAGATTCTTCGCAGTCCTACTACACGCAGGAGTGGAAAAGGTTCTGAAAAGGATCTTTGGGTCTTAATGTCCAATGCAGTTTGTTTATATTTAGTCCTAGACTACCATAGTTTGTTATAATAAATAATCAAATAAAAAATAAATAAATAAATAAATAAAAACTTTTTTTTTAACCATTGAGCATGCTTTTGAGAATTTGAACTTTTACGCCATAACTTTCTTCATGAGAATCCATTTCATTACTAAATTTTTCTTTTTAACCTTGGAGGTGTGCAGTTATGGTTTTTCTGGTCTGTGTTTTTCAAAGGGTGATGATGTATCTTTGGGGAACTTGATTTGGATTTCACACAGGTTTGGACGGCACGCTCCTATTCTTCCAAAAAGTATTGTCGCTATATCTGATCCCCAGAGGGAGACGATAAGAACGATTTTTCAGAACCAACCATCAGAATGTATGCAACATTTAGCGGATTTCGTTCATCGCCCGCTCAGAGAATGCTGTAAAAATATTCTGAATGGATTAGAGAGAGATGTTGTGGACATCTGTACAGAGAGCATGACATCGTTTTCGGTTTGGTGAAGGAGCGCAAAATGAGAGTCACGGGATTAAGGTGCTATGAGCTGTACACCTACAGTACAAACAAAAATCCTGATTGGCACAAAAAATCAGAAAACTATTTCAACCCTCAAAATTTCACGAACAAGTTTGTAAAACACGGCACAGACAGTGAAAGTTTTGCACGCAAAGAATATGGAAAGCTAACATCGGAGCAAGTTTTTCAATGTGGATTAATTACGTCACAGCAAAATCGATGGCTAAGGTATTCTCCCGATGGAGTTATATTTAAAGATGGCAAACCAAATAAGCTTATCGACATTATATGCCCTTACGCTGGAAAAACGCAAACAATTTCCGACGTGATACCAAACTTGAACTGGTTGAAAATAACAGACGATAGTATAATTTTGAAAAAAAAGCATACGTACTACGGTCAAGTCCAAGCAGGCATGGCAATTTTAAACTTGCAACAAGCTGATTTGATCATATTTGCACCTTTCGACAACAGCATGATTGTTTTGCATGTTCCTTTCGATGAGAATTTTGCTAAAGAAATGCTTTTTGCAATCAAACACGTTTATTTTAACATGATGGTACATAATCTTTGTCTTAAGGTTTAATTTACAACGTTTCTTTTTTTACTTGCATTTTGAGTCTATGCATAGAAAAGAGAGAAATAGAAAGCTTTATATTTATGTAATATAAAAATAAACATACGTATATTTATTATTTTATTCCCATTCGAAATTACGTAGAAAAAGATGGTCATAACGATGTACACTTGTTGTTTTTTAGAATTGGAGAACCAATATTTACTGTTCCGCAAATTATTGTGAAAATTTGTTCGATCTTCGATGCAAGTTTGGATGGAAGTTTATCCCCTAGAATTTTGAATGTTTTTGAGTCTTTGATTGGAACGCTCGATGTGTACTCTAGCTTTGGCAATTTTTGCAGTTAAACATGCATCGACGCTTGAGAATTGTTTTTGTTTTTTCAAAAAAGGAGGCCGAATAAGTTTTATGTCATTTTTTTTGCAAATATCATCGATGAGGAACCCTTTGTCAACCATAACAGCATCATTTGCCTGTAACTTTTCCAACAAGTTGCTCTCTACGAATATCGCTTTGTCTGACGACCTTCCTCCATATGGTTTGCTTATGAATGAAATCATACCAGCCGGAGTGACTCCGGTCATGAATTTTACTGTGTAGGTTCCTTGGTAAAATGAATATGTCAGAATTTGACAGCAAAGATTTTTTGGTTTTTGCAAAAATATCTCTGTACAATCCAGGACAACACGAACATCTTCGAAACCTTCGAAACACGTCGGAATATTTTGTGAGATTTCAGCCTTTTAGGGGAGAGGAATGGCTACTCGAAGGACTTTACTTAAAACGTCTAACATCCGGAGAAATATTCTTTTGCAGCTTTGTGCACTGTACATTCGACTGAAAATTGCGAGAAGCGCGTATGATGCGTTTTGTTTTAGTTTAATATACGTCATCGATATTTGTTCTTGGACCATTGATTTTGAATCCGCAATGTTTGGGTTCATTATATGCACAATATCTACAATTCGCTAGTGTAACGTGAAATTTTCAATACCGGTGAGAGTACTGAGTTGCCGATCAGTCTTAATAAGACTGCGTAGTGTTGGAACAAGGTTCCGCTCTGTACTTGAATTCCAATTTCAGCAGTAGAGGAAAGTGATGGAATATTAAGTAGTGATTGTGTTTCGACATATTTTTCATTGGCATCCACTTCCATCGGAGAGTCTTCCTTGGCAGGGTTTTCAACTTTTCTAACTTTCTCTTTCGCAATCAACTGTTGCTTCTGTTCTCTTTCTAATCTTCTTTTCGTTCGATTCTTATTTTCCGCAGTTTCTGTTACTTTATCGGTTGATCTCTTCGGCAAGTTACATGATGGAACTGCACAACGTTTAAAATTTTTTTAATCGATTGAAAATCTGCCACAGAATTATGTTAAAATTATTTATATAAAGATCATTTTGCAAAAGTTAACAATAAATCCTTTTCTTTAATTTCATTTCTATAGTATAATCTACATGAAATCGAACATAATTTGGTACTTCTTACCTGGCAGAATATAATCCTCTTTTGTAAAGTGCAAGGAACAGATGCGCATGGCCGGAGTAATCGGTTTACCGATTTTTATTGCTTGTTCACACGCCTTGAGTTTGTCGATTTTTCCCGATATTCCTCGTTTATTGGTAATTTTAACAAACATTTGTCCACGTGTCGGAAATGTGTGGAATCTCACAGTTGTATCTCTGCTACGTTTACTTGAGCAGCCGTACACGACACAAAATGATTTGTCTTTAGAGGTTCTTGGCGAAAACCTCATACCTTCGCCCACAATGTCGCCCATACTATCACGACACCTATTTGTTGATTTCTTTTCTTAATAATTGAGTCACTGCTTTAATAAATCTCTTCGATGTTAACAAAACGCACATATATCACGGCGTAAACACTGGTAAACAACAGGCAGCTGCAGGCAGCGAACTGGAACCAGCAGTTACATTTTTCGCCGCTAGATGTCATGTTGGAGTTTGTCATTTCCCAATACTTTGTAAAAACAAAATTTTACCCAATCTTTTACCCTTTAATCTATTCCTTTGTTGAGTCATTACCTGCGCCGCTTGCGAAAACAGTCTCTCTGATGGCACTGATGTGCCCAACATTGTTAGATATTTAAAGGCAATTTTATGCAATATTGGAAACTGTATTTTTTAATCTTTCCAAATTTCTAGAGGATTGTCGTTAAGTCTTCCAACAGGACTTGTCAGATAAACTGAAAGTTCATCCGACAAGCTATCTCCAGATTTATTACTCTTGCAATTGCGATGTACCAGTTTGTAATGATCACTCCATAATGAAAATGTCTCTTCACTTTTATCAGACTTATCCGAGTCTGACTCGATTTCTTCAATTTGACACAAATGAATCTTCATTAAATCTTTGATTTTTGATACAGCATTGCTAAGAGCTATTGCATCGTTAAAGTAAATTTTTTTAAAACGTGGGTCTAAAATGTTTGCTATAGCAAGAGGAGTTACATGTTCAATGGAACCCATTCGTTTCGTAATTTCTTGCAGAGCCAGTTTTTGCACTTCTCGTGCCACAGGTTCTCCTGCGACACCTGCTGAAGTAATTTTGGAAAATATGCAGCGGACTAAAGGTATAATTTTGCTGGTTGTGCAATATTTATCTGCAGAAATTTCTTTTGTGGCTACCTCCAAAGGCCGCAATATCAGGAGGACGGATGAGGCAATGGATATTTCTGAACTGTTGAGCATTGGGGGTGCGGTGGCGTGTCGAAAAAGAATATCATTTATGACACTCCGCAGTTCTAAAAATCTTTGTACCATGTAGTAAGTACTATTCCAGCGCGTCGGTACGTTTTGTATAAGTTTAGTCTCAGTAGAAGTAGCTTTGCGCAATTCGTCACTAGCAACGCAACTTTGTTTGAACCAGGTCACAATTGCTTTAATTTTAGTAACAATTTTTTGCCACTCAGTACATGCCATTGTGCCCTCAGCCACCAAATTTAACGTATGAACCAAACATGGAATGTGTTTCTTCTTACCAAACGTCAATTCTACAGCTTTCACCATATTGGCAGCATTATCGGTTACAACAGCCGTCATATTATCTTTTTTAATACCCCATTCTGCACAAGTTTTTAAAAGCATTTCAGAAATATATTGTGACGTATGTCTTTCATCGAGTTCGTACACGCCGAGAGTAACTGAAATGAGTTCAATTTCTATTCCAAAATGAACAGTTACGCCTATAAAACTTTTCATATTTAATGTATCAGACCAAATATCTGTCGTCAAGGTTAAGTCTTCTATCGAAGACAATTTCTTTTTAAAAGTTTCTGAGATAACCTCATATTTATTATCCAACCATCGTCTTAGACTTGTTCTACTTGGTATTTTATATTAAGGAGCAACTGCTTTTATAAGAATTTTGAAACCTACATTCTCGACTATTGAGAAAGGCTGGTGATCTTTACAAATCATATATAACAAACAATTGTTAAGTTTTCTTATTTTCATGCCGGATTCTGAATAAGAGGAGATTTCTTGAAAACTGGTCTTGATAGATTTTTGATGTTTTATAGGGATTACTTCCGAGTCAGAATCTAAAGCTTTATCCAACGGTTTTGACGTACTTTGAGAACTACTCGTCGAAGGAATAACGGTTTCGGAATCAGATTGAACTGATTTAAGTTCATCAACAATACCAATGCAAGGTGTCGCATTGGAACTTGAAGCAGCTGGCTCTAGAACTGATTGCGTGATACTTTCTTTCTCCGATGTAGTCCTTTGAAACGGAACAATTTCAATGTAAGCCGCCTTGTGGACATTACGAATATGCCCAAATAAGTTTGTTGTATTTCTAATACACTTGATAACTTTTTGACGTAACTTGCATTTAGATTTATTGTCATCAATCCTGTCGTAAAACTTCCAGACTAAACTTTTCTTTTTAGGCGCCATTATATTCTGAAACAGATAAAAAAGGAATGTATTTTCAATTTAAAAAATATCGATAACGTGATATCGATAACATGGAATCACTAGTGATATGATTCGGTATTAACTTCGGTTTATCTAATAAAAATGTATCGATTACTGTAAGTATCATTCGTTATGATAAATAATTACTCCCTTTAAAGTAAATAATTGGACATTTACATGATTACTTAGATTAGACAGATTAATATGAAAAATATTTTTATATTTCTAACCTAGAAGACTAAAACGCGATGTAATGTTTTACTTAAATAGGTACGACATTAAGCACGAAATACAATTAAAGTATTAGTTACGGTATTTTTGTTTAATTTACAATCATGCTTTTACGGAAATCTCGAAAATTGTTACTTATATATTATTTAGATGCACGCACTTACCTTTGTTTACTTGTCCAACGTGTTCACAGACTTATTATGATATTAATATAACATATAACGTGTTGTTCAGTTTAACACTTCGATTTATAAATATTATTGCTAACACGACACAGCAAATTTTAAAATGAATTCTGAATCAAGCTGAGTAGGTAATTAATTAATACAAAAATTAAAATAATATGATTTTTGAAGCCAGAGACTGCAACTAACTGTAAGTAAGAGAGCGACGGCGGGTCAATTCAGTCGGCCATTTGCATTTATATTTTTTATGGGTTGGTTGCACTGACCTCTATAATGTTGCCTGCATTTTCAACCAGTGATACCACTTTTTGACGAAACACCTTGCGAGTGCTAAATAATTAATTGAAAAAGACAAAAAAATAGAGAGAGAGAGAGAGAGAGAGAGAGAGAGAGAGAGAGAGAGAGAGAGAGAGAGAGAGAGAGAGAGAGAGAGAGAGACAGAGAGAGAGAGAGAGACAGAGAGAGAGAGAGAGACAGAGAGAGAGAGAGAGACAGAGAGAGAGAGAGAGACAGAGAGAGAGAGAGAGACAGAGAGATTGATTGATTGATCTTTATTAGCCTTCTCGGCTATTTTTTATACATTAATAATTTTACAAACTAGGAACCGTTGTTACAATAAATTCTTTTACATTACGCTTAAACGTTACAAGCCTATCGCATTGTTTTATCGCAGTTGGTATAACATTGTACATTTTTACGCCTTCATAAAATAAACTTTTTTGAGCGCTTGATGTTTTTCTAAATTTTATTATAATATTATCAGCTTGCCTCGTTGGGCCTCCTACTACTACTAGTTTATTGCTTAGTTGCGGCGGCAACATTCCCTTTATAATTTTAAAAATAAAAATACATACGTTATAATATAATCTTTGTCTTACAGACATAAATTGCAACGCCTCTAACATTCTTTCTACCTTAGTGTATCTGTCGCATTGCAATATGACCCTCATCGCACGGTTTTGCATTATCTGCAGTTTTGACAGCTGTGTCTCACCCATACCTGTTAGTAGCGTTGCACAATATTCGAAATGAGGTGCTATGATTGATTTATAAACCGTGCACCTCGTATAACCCGATATATCATTCCCTATTCTATTTAAAAAACTTATTTTTTTCCCTATTTTCTTCAGCATATACTCACAGTGGTCTTCGAGTCGGAGTTTACTATCGATGATTATTCCCAGATATTTTATTTTTTCAACGCGTTCTATATCTGTGCCATCTAGATTTTTTAGTATTGTATTTTTCTTCAGTTCTTTTCGTACACTTCTCATCATCATATATTTTGTTTTCGTCGCATTCATTTTCAATTTATTTATATTCATCCAATTTTCAACTATAGGCAACACTTTATTCAGTTTCGTTTCCACTTCCGCACTCCCACACCCTTTTACATATATAATTGTATCATCTGCGAACATTTTAATACTACATTCCTCTGGACAAATTTGGACTATATCATTTATATATAATGTAAAGAGTAGAGGTCCCAGCACAGATCCCTGTGGGACACCATACTGTGTTGTCATACACTTCGACCATTGATTATTGAATTTAACTTTCTGCGTTCTATTATTTAGGTACGATTTTAACCATTCAAGCACTTTTCCTTTCATACCATACTGATATAATTTTTCTATTAATCTTTCCCTATCAACAGTCTCAAATGCTCGTTTCAAATCTAGAAATATTACACCTATTACTGCTCCTTCGCTTATTAACATTTTCCATTCATCAATAACCGTTTGAATTGCCGTCTCACAAGAATGGTTTTTCCTAAACCCCGATTGGTGCTCTGTAATTATATTATTGCATTCTAGGTATTTTTCTATTTGTTCTTTTACTACTAATTCTAATACTTTCTCGTATATTGGCAATATGTTTATCGGCCTATATTCACTAGCTTTCTTGGGTTTTGCTATTTTTGGAATAGGTATTATTGTGGATGTTTTCCACGTCTCCGGACATATTCCTTTACTTAACGAATCATTAATTACACTTACAAGTTCTCCCTTTATAACTTGAACACTTGCTTTAAGTAAGTCGCTACTTATTCCTTCATCTGTTCCTTTTTTACGAGGCAAGTTCAGAATAATTCGTTCAACTTTACGTACATTTATCATTTCGAAGTTTTCTATACTCCCCTTACTCTCTATGACATAAATAGTTTTCCTGCTATTGCTATCCCCCCTTATGGACTTTATTATATCATTTATGCTCTTAATGTAGTATAAATTAAATTTATCTGCTAATTGATCGTTTTGTGTGTTATCTAGTATTTCAAAATCTACGCTATGTATTTCGCTTGTTCCCATATTTTCTCCTCTGATCACTTCTTTTAAGGTTTTCCACATCATTTTTGAATCATTTCTATTCTTGTCTATCATCATTTCATAATATTCTTTCTTCCTTTTCCTTATTATTTTAACAGCCATATTTCTTTCGATTTTAAATTTTAGCCAGTCTTGTTGTGCATTCGTATACATTGCTGTAGTGTATGCGTCATCTCTTTTTTTGGTAGCTATTCTTACGTCTTCCGAATACCATTTTTTCCCGTCCCATCGCTTTGGGATTTTAAATTTTTTCTTGGGTGCGACCGTATCTAGTGCATTAACTATACTCTCAACAAATTTCTCGGCTCTTGCATTTATTTCCAGATCATCTCGTCTTTCAAGTGTTGCTTCTACTGTCTCCAGAAACTCCCCAATGTGAAATTTACTATAGTCTCTACTGTTAAACTCTCTATATTTTTCTTCTTTTTTAACTTTATTCAGATCAATGCTTATACACGAATGATCTGTTATCTTTGGTGTATCGTGCACCTCGCATCGTATATTAATATTGGCAAAAACAACATCTATTAATGTTTCGCTATCTTTTGTAATTCTCGTTGGTTTATCAATATATTGTTTCATACCCAAACATGACATTTCTGTTTGTATCTTTTTCGCATAAAACGTGTCCGCCATTAGGTTTATATTGACATCCCCTATCACTATACACTGATTTTTCATTACCAGTAAGTCCACTGTGTTCTCCAGAAAACGTATAAAATCACCGTCTGACGCACTCGGCGAGTGGTAAACTACAGCGATCACTCCTTTATATATGGTGCTCTTTACATCTACCGCAATACACCAACAGTTGGATATTATTTTATCTTTTATTATTATCTCATATTTTATATCGTCTCTTATATATAACATGACTCCTCCTGTATTCCTGTTTTCCCCATCACATCTGGCGATACTGTATCCCGGTATGTTGACCTCACTGTCTTCAATATCCTCTATCAATCTTGTCTCCGCTAGCGCCAGGAACGCCGGACTCATCGCCTTCATAATTTGGTGTTGGATTTCATCTTTATGCGCGATCAGGCTTTGGGCATTTGTGTACAGTATTGACTCCGTCTGTGGTTGCTATGTCGTGGAATCCCAACCTGTTCTCTTTTTTTCCTCCTCCAACGCTCTGATAAACGTCGGACATTCAACACTTACCGCCTCGTGTTCATCATTTATTTTTAAATTGTATGTCTTAATTTTGTGCATACAATTCACACACCTCTTCTTTGTTGTCGTGCATTCGTTTGCCTTATGGTTTCCTGCACATTTGTAGCACGTGTCCTGTCTTGTACAATTTTTGGCAATATGATAATAGCCCCAGCACTTGAAACATCTTTTAACATTGTAATAGTCAAATACTCGGCACTTTCTCCATCCGATGCTTATTTTTTCTCTTCTTATCATTCTTTCATGGGTCGTTTTGTCTACTTCAAGTATTAACGATCCTTCTTCTCTGTTTCCTCCTCCTCTTGTTTGTGTTCTGTCACCTTTTTTCTGTCTTACAATTTTTTTCAACACTCTTATGTAGAATCCTTCTTCTTGTTCGTTTATTTCGTTCTGTTTTAAGATCGTATCTATCAGATTTTCGTCGTTTAGACTCATGTCTTCTTCACTGACATTTATGATTTTTATTTTCGGTTTTCTCTTTTTCGGTTCCTCGATATCAAAATCATCCCCTAGCTTCTCACGTACTGTCTCTTTCAGCTTTTTTATCTCTCTCTCACTCTCACAACCTAAAATGATCGATCCATTGCCTCCCTTTTTTATCTTTGTTATCCCTACCGCTAGGTTTTTTATGTCCACTTTTTCTTTTACCAATTTCTTGGTCGTTTCACTCTCTTGTTCTGTTCTCGGCTTGACAATTATGATGCTTTCTTTCCTCTTCTCTTTCGCTGCTTCACTATAGCTTTTTATTTGGCCTTCTGTGACTTCTGCAGTTTTCTCCTGTATGCTTCTCTTCATCTCTTCCAATTCTTCCTTGAAGCTTCGTAGTTCCTCGCGGATTATTTCCTTGATCATCGTCTTAATTTCACCTTTGCATGCTACTTCATCTCTCATTTCCTTTACTGTTTTAATCAACCAGTCTATCTTTGTGTCTACATTTGATGGTCTCCCTGTACTTGCCGAAGCCATTGCCACTGATCCAATCGAACCCGTTCTTTCTCTACCACTATCCGTTCTTTTCATTTCGGCACGTTCGTCCCCGATCACAATTTGTTTAAACGGCCCTTCGCACTTTACTATTTCATCGTTCTTATACGCCTTGTGTTTACTAGCACATCCCGGGTGAAAGAAAAATTTCGACGACTTGCAGGTTGTGCACTGTACGACGATATTCTTCACTTCTTTTTTGCACGCCGAGCAACGATATTCGGAATAGTCGGTTGGATTCATTTCGTCATTATCGACTTCGAATAAATCGCGGTCGCTATACGTCTAATTAGTTGCGTTAATCGCCGTGTCCGGCAACGCGAACACGTTGGCACTTTTATGGATACCTGTCGTTTCCGTGCCAACTCGATTATCGAAACAAAATTTCAATCTCACTGTCACAAATTAGCACATTTTGATTAGAAAAATGCACTGCACTACGCACTGTCTATAACTGCATCTATGTACCAACTTTTGTATTTCTCTACCCCCTTTAACCCCGTAAAAAACGTATACTTTTACGGAGCGATGTGACACACGTCCGCACCGAGAGAGAGAGAGAGAGAGAGAGAGAGAGAGAGAGCGAGAGAGAGAGAGAGCGAGAGAGAGAGAGAGAGAGAGAGAGAGAGAGAGAGAGAGAGAGAGAGAGAGAGAAATCTAAAGATAAAAAATAAAAGCCTTCCGCATAAACTTAATGTCATAACGGGTCTTGGTGTAGCGGTAGCTGTTCAGACTGGGAATCCGAGGGTCGGCAGTTCGAATCTCGGTGTCTGCATCGAATTTTTTAATTCTTTACAAAAGATTTAAATAAAAAAACAGCGCTCCACCATACCGACACATTCCCTCCCCGCTAATAAAACGCCACAAATTAAAAAAGAACAAGCTCTCCACTATACCGACACTCCCTCCCCCCTCTAATGAAACGACAAAAAATTTAAAAAAAGAACAAGCGCTCCACTATACCGACACTATCCATCCCCTCGCCGCGCCCAAGGCCCGCCGAGCCAAGCACACTCGGTGGCCGTGGAGTGGGGGTAAAAAAGCGTACTATAGCGACACACTCTATCCCCCCTCTCCACCCCGCGCCCATGACCGACCGACACTCGGCGGCCGCGAAGTGGGGATAGGAGTGGGGGTCGCCATAGTGCGCACCATACTACTACTATCTTTGGGGAACGTTTTTTTTTGTTTTAAAAATTAAAACCACTTTTAAATAAAGTTAATGACCTAAAAATGTTATCAAATAAAATCCTAAATAATGTTTTTCTATTTATGAAATGATTGTTACAGGTTAGTAATAAAAACGTTGATTGAAGATAGTATTTTATTTTTAAAAAGTTGAATAATTTCAAATGCATGGAGGTAAATTAAAACTTTCATTACCACTATAACAAAATTTCGGGTAGGGTTTTATGTATATATAAAAATGTTTACAATATTGTCATTATTTACAAATTTTTTATATCACATACAAATACCAGAATGATAGTTATCATAAAAACATTGAAAACAAAAAATATTTTTGCATCGTGCACAATTTATAAACGACGACTGATTACATGAACAACTTTTCTGTAAAATGTACATTCATGAAAATTTGTCTTTTATCAGAAAGCTTGGAAGCGTACCAGGCATATCGAATCATTTTATTAAAAATTGGCGATCATAGTTGATAATGCACTATTGATTGTATTTTTATACTATCTTCATGGGGATTTATTTGTTTATTATTTTCAATTAGATAAGCGCAATTTTGTATACCCTTTATTAGATTTTTAACTCTTTGCGCTCGGTTTAAATTTGGAGATGGGTATCGTACTACTCGGAATTAATTTCCGTCGATAGAGCAGGGATACATAACACGCAAGTTTAAGATGTAAAAACAATCACTATCAGAGTCACTGCAATAGTTATCACTTTCCCTATCAGAATCAGTATTCGGGAGGCCAAAATAAAAGTCTTCATCGCTATCGTCAGTTTCACCGAACACTTCTTGCGGTAACTTTCTTTTTGCCATTTTGGGGAATTATTTTAGAATATTTTAAGAAGAAAGAATGTCTAATAACTGTTAAATACAATTTATACAATGTTCTTTGGAAATCTACGAGGTATTGCCGAACGTTGTCGATTTCATTAGGTTCAAAAGAGGACTGACTCGCCGCTTCGTCTTGCATGGCGAGTGCTCGGTGACGAAATTTGTTTACATTGGAGTTCGTTATCTCCAGTCGATGGAGTACTGTAGTAGTTCGTGAATAGGTTCCTTAGGCATTGAGGTTCGTATAGGAAAAGTGAAATCTGATACATGAATGCAGCCAGTATACGATTCGTATAGTTCCTTGCTGTGGTGGCTGAGAGCAGACATACGAGCGGAACGGTAAAAAGGCTTTGGTGGCTGAGAGTGGACATACGAGTGCAAAGGGTTAACCTGTCTATAAAAATAGACATCGCACGGTTGAACAAGAGGAATACATTTTGGAGAAATCACTTTAATTGTACAAGTTGGTGATTTCTCGTTGTCCTGAAAGATTTCGTCATATAATTTAGGCACTGTTTATCCATCCAACAAATACTTGAGGTAGAACTTTTCCAGACAAAGTGATATTATAATATATTGAGCGGTATATGTGTGCGTAACTTTATTCGTGCCGTGCCTTTTGGCAAAAATGGTTTTGCTTCCTTTTTGAGCCAAAATCCTGTGGTACACCGACTGATATTGACATCCTAGAAAGAGAGAACCGAAATTAAAGTATTTTGTCAGAGAATCATATAAATGGAGAGCAAAATGAATGTATAAATACTCTATAATCACTCACTTGTCTGATAAGTGTTAATAACGAAATCGTTGTTGAAATTCGGTATCAATTTTAGCGTTTGGATTCGAAAAGTGTTTGCAGAAGCTAAGGCTTCTTCGATCATCGCTGTTTCTTTTTTTAAAACAAATTTTGTCACTTTTCGTTGACGAATTCTATGGGTCCTTTTGAATTTCTAAACCCAGCCGTCAGAAGCTTTAAATTCAAAATCTGTAAGTTATCGTGCTGCTGCTAAAGCCTACTATTGCAAATTCCGAGTAATCATTTGTTGATAATTCTCTTGGGCTTCAATAAAACAATCATGTATCCAGGAATTGAAGATTGTGTATTTATTAAATTGACTTTCTCCGTTTTTTTTATTTCTTCGTCCCAGTGGGATAAATATTACATTCTTTTTAACTGGTTGTATCCAGTTTTATGCAACGTTTGCAGATTGCACGTGGGGTGAGCGTTTGCGATCTTAATAACTTTAATTTTGTGATTCAAGATGCTCCACCCCTTTTTCTCCTTCTGGTTCATATTCATAATCTTCTTTTCTTTCTCGATTGAGGCATCGATTGACAAAATGAAAAGCGAAATATAATACACTCATTTGTTTTAAAGTTATATATATATGTATAAGGGTTGAATAATTGCGTGAATTTGTTTCACTGAAAAACAGAGTGATTTTATTCGCTACTCACGTTGCTATTTACATTTATTTACAATATTTACAGTACGCTTACCTGAAAAACAGAGAAACGACAATTACACGTCAATTCACTGCCCTTCTTCTAATTATGCAATAATTATCTTGATCAATTGGTTCTTGGCGGTTTAATTTATTTGACACATGTCCTCCTTCTACCTGGTGCGACTGTCCGTTACTCTCTCTATCCTTCTCCCTCTCTCTCTCTCTCTCTCTCTCGATCGATAATCGGCGTTCTCATCAATATGGTATTGACCTGCCATCTAGCGTGGCGTGATAGAGTGACGCGTGAAGCATGCGTAGCGTGCCAAATTTAAATTAAAGAAACCGAGGAAGGAAGCGTTTCTTTACATATGTAATATCGAGATGATCGAGTCGTTAAAACAAATGATTGTGTTTTATTTCGCTTGTCATTTTGTCAATCGACGCCACAATCGAGAAAGAAAAGAAGATTACGAGCTTCAGAAACGGTCGAGCAACGAGAAGGGTGTCTTATTCCTTATACATTTAAGGAAACAGTTTCTATAAGACATTGTGATTTTCAAGTGAAAAATGTCTATTAATGAAGAAATCGTAAAAGTGTCACAACCTAGCGATGACATCATGAAAGATTCGTTACACAATGAAAGGTCGAAGCTGCGGTTAAAAGATGCGGTCGTTTATTACAATAATTTGCTTGCTGAAAATGATTTGATTGCATCGCAATCTTCAAGTTCAATTTCTCATGAAGCAATGTTGATGGGGGAAGAAATTTACTGTCGTACTATGGACATGCTGGCTGAAAAAATGCTTGTCGTTGATGAAGAACTTGCTCATGAAAATGAAAACTGTGACGAGGAACCGTTTGAAGAAGTCGGAGAAGAATCGGATGAATATGAATTAGAAGGAGAAAAGAAAGAGATGAAGCATCTTTCTTTGGATTACAAAATTAAAGTTGTTAATATTGCGAAGGCTCACCCCACGTGGAATCTGCAAATGTTGCAAAAAAAAAGGATGCACCCGGTTAAAGAAAATCCAATATTTATCCCGCTGGGAAGAAGAAATAAAAAATGGAGGAAGTCACCATGATAAATACGCAATCATCAATTCATGGATATACGATCGTTTTGTTGAAGCTCGAGAGAATTATCAACAAGTGACTACACGGAATTTACAACAGTGGGCTTTAGCAGCAGCACGACAATTTACCGATTTTGGATTTAAAGCTTCTGACGGCTGGGTTCAGAAATTCAAGAGGAAGCATAGAATTCGTCAACGAAAAGTGACGAAATTTGTTTCAAAAAAAGAAACAGCGACGATCGAAGAAACCTTAGCTTCTGCAGACACTTTTCGAATCCAAACGCTAAAATTGATACCGAATTTCAACGATGATTTCGTTATTAACACTGACCAGACAGGTGAGTTATAGAGTATTTATATGTTCATTTTGCTCTCTACTTTTATGAATCTCTGACAAAATACTTCAATTTCGGTTCTCTCTTTCCAGGATGTCAATATCAGTCGGTGTACAACAGGACTTTGGCTCAAAAAGGAAGCAAAACCATTTTTGTCAAAAGGCATGACATGAATGTGATCATACATATACCGCTCAATATAGTATCACTTTGTCTGGAAAAGTTCTACCTCAAGTATTTGTTTGTTTACAAGAAGCAACCGGTAACTTTGGCCCTCGAGTTCAAAAAACAATAAATGAATGTGCGCAAAAATATAAAAAATGTCGTAAGAACGTCTTCGAAATCTGGAAAGTCAACGACACAACTGTATACTGATTTTCTAAACCTTTGTTTAAAGTCTTATGTGGAAAAAGAACAGTTTCTATTAATTATTGACTCTTGGGGTGGACAAAGCCTGAATTATATGACGAAATCTTTCAGGATAACGAGAAATCACCAATTTACACAATTAAAGTGATTCCTCCAAAATGTACTCCGCTTGTTCAACCGTGTGATGTCTATTTTTATAGACAGGTTAAAAATCTAATAAAACGTATACAAAATTGCGCGTATCTGATTGAAAATAATAGAGAAATAAATTCCCGTGAAGATTGTATAAAAATACAATCAATAGTGCACCATCAACTATCATCGCCAATTTTTAATAAAATGATCCGCTATGCCTGGTACGGTTCCAAGCTTTCTGATAACAGACAAATTTTCATGAATGTACATTTTACAGAAAGGTTGTTCATGTAATCAGTCGTCGTGTATCAATTATGCACGATGCAAAAATATTTTTTGTTTTCAATGTTTTTATGATAACTATCATTCTGGTGTCTGTATGTGATATAAAAAATATGCAAATTTGTAATCATTTTTATATAAATAAAACCCTACCCGAAATCTTGTTATAGTGGTAATAAAAGTTTTAATTTATCTCCATGCATTTGAAATTATTTAACTTTTTAAAAATAAAATATTATCTTCAATTCATATTTTATTACTTACCTGTAACAATCATGTCATCAATAGAAAAATATTATTTAGAATATAATTGATAACATTTTTAGGTCATTAACTTTATTTACAAGTGGTTTTAATTTTTAAAACAATAAAAAAAAAGTTCCCCAAAGGTAGTATCGAACCCGAATCCCCCGCGTGATAAGCGAGCTCGCTACTAATTCGGCTACGTGGTTGTTGTTGCGTGGCATAGAAATTGACCAGTATATGACTTGTGCGTAAAAACTTTAGATCGCTTTTTCTTGGATTCTTGTGGCTAGTGCGTTCTACTACTTTACTACGCGAACACCGTTAAGATATACTACTAAACTCCGAAGGCTCATTTCGAAATCAATTTACCAAACCGTAAGGTCCCCTTGTTAGATCCTTATGCCTGTGCATCGTACGTTGCAAATTATATAAACAAGTCACAACCAGGAATGTCAAGTGCATTAAAAGAATGCGCTGATTTAGTAAAACAAGACAATAATACCCTCCAAAAAAATGAGAAGTATTGCTAATTGCTTTATTAACAAAAGCGAGATTTCAGCACAGGAAGTAGTTTATCATTTACTCTCAATGTCTGTCATGTTCTTCAAGAGATTCGATTTATATTAATACCGCACCTTTGGAGGAAAGTATTAAAATCATGGAAGGAATTACAAGAATTAGATCCTGAAACAACAGATAAAGTTCAACAAGGATTACTTGATCATTATAAATTACGACCAGTTACAATGGAAAATGTTTGCCAGCAATTGACAATTATTTGACTGTAGGATCCACCTCAGCCAACGTTATCAATTTGTCATCATCACCAGTATCATGAGTTTAAAAAATATAGGGCAAAATGTAATTATAAAAAAAAATCTCAGAAAATTGTTTTTCTTAATTTTTATCGATTTTTTTCAGTAAATTTTGGATCGATTCTCGAGACGCAATTAAAGATCGATCTAAGAACCGATTCTTTGAAAAGAATCGCCCATCCCTACTGCGAAAAAACGATTATATCGGAACCGTAAACAAATTTCCGATATCTATTAAGAAATAATAAGATATTTCTATTAAAAATTGTTTAAAACGAGTAAATCGACAAATTACGATTAGCATTCGTAGTAGTGTTCGTGAGGAGTCGTTTTTATACATAGGAAAAAAATTTTCTTCGCCTACTTATTAGCCCAGGACTTTTAGACATTTGCAATGCAGAAAATCCTATTACGCGATTTTTCGATTGGATTATATCAGGGGGTGTCTCCTAACTATAAGTCCAAGTTTGTGTCGTCTGAAACCGCGTGCGTTAGCCGCTATCTTGGAAAACGCCTTTTTGCAAATATCTCGGAAACGGCGAGTTTTACATTAAAAATCGTATAGACCTTTTTCATAGAGAATAAAATTTCCCATCTTCTTTTATTAGAAACTTTTTTCTACTATTAATATTCCTCGAGATATAGTCCATTAAAAAAGAATATTTGTTTTTGGAAAATATCTCGATTATTTTTGGAAATACGGTAAAAAATGTGGTAGTCAAAATTCAATTTTTCATGAATTTTTTTACAATTTTTGTATAAAACTTTTTTTTTGTAAACTCAATAGTTGCTGAGTTCTAGCGAAATGAAAGTTGCCGTCAGGTAAAGAAAAACAGCGATTCGTGGTGATACGTTACTCTAGCATGCAAACAAAAAGTGTAATCGAAGAATTGTATAATAGAGACGGTTAATAATAATATTTATCATGAAAAGGAAGCATATGGGCGATCGGAGGAAAGTTTGCATTTTGATGAACTGTTTGAAAAAGAGATGCGAATTTATTCATTTATTAATATTCAAAATCGTGCGTGCATTTATAATGAAAAAAATATTCTTGCTAAGTTAAAGACGTCGACTATGCATTGAAAAGCATTTTCTTTGTTTAAAACATGACGGCTGATTTTCGATGGTTGGCAGATTTTCTTGTTCCGCGTTTAAATCATAAATAGCAAATGAATCAATGAAAGATTCATTTTCAAAGTCGTCTTTGTTACTATCGTCCGTTGTCTGGAACATGATCGCCAACGTTGGCGAGCGGTTTTTTTACTACAAATAATATCGTGCAAATGCAAAACAAATTGTGGAGCCTCTTGAAGATGCTGGAAGAGTGGCTGGAAATGCTCGATTATTTGTTCAATTTGTAGTAGGCAAACATGTAATAACACAATCCGGACAACGGACGATAGTGACGAAGACGACATTGAAAATGAATCTTTCATTGATTCATTTGCTCTATTTATGATTTAAACGTGGAACAAGAATTACCCCGGACAACCATCGAAAATCAGCAGTCATGTTCTGAACAAAGAAAATGCTTTTTAATGTATAGAGGACGTCTATAAGTTGGCAAGAATCATATTTTTTTATTATTATAAATGCACGCACGATTTTGAATATTAATGAATGAATAATTTTTCGTGACTTCTTCAAACAGTTCATCAAAATGTGTTTATGGCGCAAACTTTCCTCCTATCGCCCATATCCCATCCCTCCTTTTCTATTATTATTAACCGTCTCTATTATAAAATTCTTCGATTACACTATTTGTTTGCATGCTAGAGTAACGACGTATTACCACAAATCGCTGTTTTTCTTTACCTGGCGGCAGCTTTCATTGCGCTAGAACTCAGCAACTATGGGTTTAAAAAAGAAAAGTTTTATACAAAAATTGTAGAAAGATTCATGCTCTACAATTTGGATTACAACATTTTTTATCGTACCTCCAAAAATGGATCGAGATATTTTCCAAAAATTAAAAATTGGTTTTTTTAATCGACTATATCTCGAGAAATATTAACAGTAGAAAAAAGTGTCAAATAAAAAAGATGGGAAATTTTATTCTCTATGAATAAGGTCTTGACGATTTTTAACATAAAACTTGCCGTTTTCGAGATATTTGCAAAAGGCGTTTTCCAAGATGGCGGTTAACGCCACACACTTTCAAACGACACAAAAACTTGGATTTATATTTAGTAGACACGCCCTGATATAATCCAATCGAAAAATCGCGTAGTAGGATTTTTTGCATTATGAACCCCGTTTTTGTGCTAAAAGTCCTGGACTATATCCTTACTCTCGCGCCTTTCCACTTGTGAGAACTGAAAACGCCGGCGTCCATCTGTGTGGCAACGGGTGAACTAGAGCGTTCTCGCGATACTGTCGTGTCACGCCGGAGTGGCGAGAGCGAGTGCGCTGCTCCGATACAATATACAGTGAGTAACAAAAATATTCGGACACCACGGTATATCGGTATAAATCATTATGTACCGTAGTTATTTCTGAAAGAAAAAATTCCTTTTTTTAGTGAATACATTATTAATATTTGTTAAGAATAATATGTCATAAAATTATTTTTATCTATCTGTAGATATTTTTTGAACATTGTATAGAATAATGTACGATTTTCGCGCAACAAAAATATTCGGACACTTATAAGAAATGGGTGGTTTTTAAATTATTAATAACCTTTAATACTTAGTGGCATATCCTGTTTAGTCTTCCACGTTTTCCAGATGTTCTGGCATATTTGAAATAATTTTTTTCAAATAGTCTGAACTAATTCGTAGCCATTCTTCCTGCAATCTTGTCTTTAGTTCATCTTTCGTACGTGGGGGTGACGAACGAACTCCCTGGTCCAATTTTTCCCATAGATTTTCTATGGGATTTAAGTCCGAAGATTGAGGTTGAGGGTGCAAAACTTTTGGACAATTATATAATAGATATTCCTGTACAATGCGCGCTTTGTGCTTTGGATCACTGTCTTGATAAAACTTGAATGTTCTTTCAATCCCCATTTGTGTAGCACTTTGTATCAAATCGTCTTTCAATAATTGAAGGTATTTATTTTTATCCATAATACCGTTAATAAAAACTAATTTTCCAACACCAGCAGTCGAAATACACCCCCAGACGAGTATACTCCCGTTTCCGTGCTCGAACGTAGCGCGTAAATTTTTTGGCTTTAACTCTGTATTGGGTTTAAGCCACACCATAGCTCGTCCATCGGACCCGGAAACGTTAAATTTACTTTCATCACAAAAGATCACGTCATTCCACCATGATTTATCTTTGCTGCCGAATTCTTTTGCGAATTGCACACGTTTACGTCAATTGATTTCGTTTATAAAAGGTTTTTTCCTAGGAAAATTAGTGTTTATTGACGGTATTATGGATAAAAATAAATACCTTTAATTATTGAAAGACAATTTGATACAACGTGCTGCACAAATGGGGATTGAAAGAACATTCAAGTTTTATCAAGACAGTAAACCAAAGCACAAAGCGCGCATTGTACAGGAATATCTGTTATATAATTGTCCAAAAATTTTGCATCCTCCACCTCAATCTCCGGACTTAAATCCCACAGAAAATCTATGGGAAAAATTGGACCAGGGAGTTCGTTCGTCACCCCCACGTACAAAAGATGAACTAAAGACGAGATTGCAGGAAGAGTGGCTACAAATTAGTTCAGACTATTTGAAAAAAATGATTTCAAATATGCCAGAACATCTGGAAAACGTGGAAGATTAAACAGGATATGCCACTAAGTATTAAAGGTTATTAATAATTTACAAACCACCCATTTCTTATAAGTGTCCGAATATTTTTGTTGCGCAAAAATCGTACATTATTCTATACAATGTTCAACAAAATATCTACAGATTATAGATAAAAATAATTTTATGACATATTATTGTTAAAAAATATCAATAATGTATTCACTAAAAAAAGGAATTTTTTTCTTTCAGAAATAACTACGGTACATAATGATTTATACCGATATACCGTGGTGTCCGAATATTTTTGTTACTCACTGTACGTGAACGAAATTAAGGTTGCGTGGGATCTAGCTATCGGGGTTGAAGTACGGGGGGAGCGTCCTCTGCTAATGCATGGAGTCGATTGAGAATTACCAACGTTGTACCGTAAAACAATCGTAGTGTTAAATACACGTTTTGGGATAATTTTTGCATACCTAGTTTTAAAAATATCCATAATTTTTTAGTCGATAATTATTAGACATATTTAATTAGCGTATAATAACGTTTTTTAATTTTTTTTATCATTCAAATAACGTGAGACGATATGGCAACGTTGTATTTCAGAGCATATGACAATGCTAAAGTTGGTAGCAGTGTCGAGAAACTTGAGACGTAGGCGCTCGCTGTATAACCTTAAGAACTGTCACATGTCAAAATCGTAAAAATGAATATCGGTCGGATAAAAAGTTCTTCCGTTGGAAAGGAAAAGTGTGTACTAAAGCTTTTTATAATAAACGATCTGCTCAAGTGAAGAGTGGAAAGAAAAGAGCAAAAAAAAATTGTGTCGAAAATAAAGAACTAGCGAAGGCTTCGAAAATTGATGGATGTCGAATTGTGGATGTGGGCACTCTCGTTAACCACATGAAATGTACATCATGTTCAACATCGTTATTTTTAGATAACATCGAAAACGAAAAGAAACGAGGATTAGCATCAATATTTAGCATTCGTTGTCAGAACTGTCTCCTTGTGAATCGTGTACCAACCAGTGAGAAACACGACGCTGTACACACCGAGAAAAAGATTGGATTGTACGACACGAATTCAAAAGCTGTCCTAGGTGAGTATTAAAAATTGTAATATTAAAATTAAATCATTTTTTTATTTTATTAAGTCTCTATTGTATCTCTTTTATATCAATATAGTAAACTAAAAGATGTATAATACTGATTGGCTCTCTGAAATTGGAAAGAACCTTAGCGTAACAAATATTTAATAACCAACATTATTTTGATTATTTTTCAGGGGCTTTGCACAGTGGTATTGGCAATACTCATGTGAACAAACTTTTGGCGTGCCTCAATATTCGAACGCTGGATTCACATTTATGCAAACGGTATGAGCGGGAGGTTGGATCTTGCATTGAGATAGCAGCAAAGGAATCATGTGAAATTGCGACGGTTTTAAAGAAACAGCTGACCGTTGAGAATCCGACGGAGCTTCAGAAAATTACGTAAATTTTTAATTTATACATATTTTTTCATTATATTTTTTACAATGAATCAACGTTATAATGTCTCAATCAAGACCAAAAATTTATAATTTTCATACATCTTATATATAAAAATGGAAGAATGTTTGTTTGTCTGTGTGTCACGAGTAATCTCCTATACCATTCGTCCGATTGCGATGAAAATTTGGTGAATTGTAGTCCGCACTCCCGAGAAGGTTTCTGCGTTAGTAGAATAATTTTAATTGCCAAAATAAACGCGTACGGGGCAAAACAAAATTAACATTTATGTATATCTATATATAGAGATTATTTGACATCTTTCAAAGTATGCTACCAAAATGACATGCGAAATAAAAGACACTCATTTGTTTTAACGACTCGATCGACTCGGTACCATGTACATGTATTTAAAACAAATGAGTGTCTTTTATTTCGCTTTTCGTTTCGGTGAAATAATTCATTTGACAGCTAATGTCAAATTAAGGAGGTTTATCTGTTATCGAGTAAGTCAAAAGAAAAATTTGTGTTAGAGATTATTTGACAGCTGTCAAAGTATGCTACCAAAATGACAAGCGAAATAAAAGATACTCATTTGTTTCAACGACTCGATCGACTCGGTACCATGTACATGTATTTAAAACAGATGAGTGTCTTTTATTTCGCTTTTCGTTTCGGTGAAATAATTCATTTTACAGCTAATGTCGCATTAATCATGGCACCAAAACGAAAAGCTATTGGCAGATCTACACGTCAATCAGAAAAACGAAAAACATTACGAGCTTCAGAAACAGACGATCAACGAGAAGTAAGGCTAGAAACCAATCGTGTACGCACTGCTCAAGCCCGTTCGTCTGAAAGCCTCGACCAACGAGAAGTAAGGCTAGAAACCGATCGTGTACGCACTGCTCACGACCGTTCGTCTGAAACCCTCGATCAAAGACAGGTAAGACTGGAAACAGTTAGATTACGAGTTGATCGATCTAGACGAATCCTCAATGCTGATTTAAATCTGTGTGCGTTCCGCTATGATGCTAATTATGATTATAATCTTCATCAAAGTGTGATTATTGGAAAAATGGACAGATTATGCGAGTATTGCAATGCATTAAAATTTAAGAATGAAACACAAGGAATGTGCTGCGCAGGTGGTAAAGTTAAATTGCCAGAATTAGATTCACCACCAGAACCATTATTAATATTAGTATCAGGAGAAACAAGCCAATCAAAACATTTTTTGGAAAACATACGAAAGTATAATTCGTGTTTTCAAATGACATCGTTTGGTGCAACAAATATCGTGCGCGATAATTACATGCCAACGTTCAAAGTGCAAGGCCAAATTTATCATCGTACAGGATCATTACTACCATTGCAAAATGAAGATCACAAATTTCTTCAAATTTATTTCATGGGAAATACTGATGAACAAATTGATCAACGTTGTGGCAATTACAAACAAAAAACTGGAAGAATTGTGAATTGCTTCACCGAATAGATCTACAAACGAAATTTTTGATCGTGATTTGCAACGAGAAACACAGTTCGATGTAGACGAATTGAATACATTTATTAACAACAATCTTAAGAAATTGGTTCCTGAACAACGTGTAGTGTATGACACAATTATGAATGCGATTACAAGCCAAAGGGGCGGATTGTATTTCCTAGATGCGCCCGGAGGAACAGGAAAACCTTTTCTCCTTTCAATTATTTTGGCAACAATACGATCAAGAAAAAATATTGCACTGGCGATCGCATCATCTGGAATTGCAGCAACTCTTTTGGATAGTGGCAGAACAGCGCATTCAGCACTAAAATTGCCGTTGAATATGCAAATCACTGAGACACCAACATGCAATATAAACAAAAATTCAGGAATGGGAAAAGTACTCAAATTATGTAAACTAATTATATGGGACGAATGTACTATGGCGCACAAAAAAGCATTGGAAGCGCTTCATCGTACACTAAAAGATTTAAGAGGAAATGAGCAGATCTTCGGTGGAGCACTCATTTTATTGTCTGGTGATTTTAGACAAACTCTACCAGTTATACGGCGTTCAACATCTGCTGACGAAATTAATGCATGTCTGAAATCATCATTTTTATGGCGACGCGTTCATAAATTGACTTTGAAAACAAATATGCGTATAAAACTACAACATGATGCATCGGCCGAAAATTTTGAAAAACAATTGCTGGATATTGGAAATGGCAAAATGACAATTGATGGTTCCACGCAATGTATCACATTACCACCAAACTTCTGCACAATGACAACGACAACACACGAATTGATTAACGTTTTCACTAATATATCACATAATTACAAAAATCATCATTGGCTCAGTGAACGTGCTATATTAGCAGCAAAAAACAACGATGTCAATGACATCAATTTCAGGATTCAAAACGAAATACCAGGAGAAGCGAGAACGTATAAGTCCATCGATTCTATAATGAATCAAGAAGACGTTGTAAATTATCCAACTGAATTCTTAAATTCACTTGATTTACCAGGCATACCGCCGCACGTTTTAACATTGAAAATTGGCGTGCTTATCATTCTTTTACGAAACATCAATCCACCACGACTTTGCAACGGTACCAGACTTTCAGTGAAAAAGATGATGAATAATATCGTCGAAGCTACGATATTAAATGGAAAATTTAAAGGAGAAGATGTACTGTTGCCGCGTATTCCAATGATACCAACAGATATGCCATTCGATTTCAAATGTTTGCAGTTTCCGATTCGACTCGCATTTGCAATGACCATCAACAAATCACAGGGACAATCGCTACAAGTGTGTGGATTAAATTTGAAAAATCCATGCTTCACACATGGACAGCTATATGTGGCCTGCTCACGCGTAGGAAAGGCTTCGGATTTATTTGTGCACGCATCCGACGGAAAAACAAAAAATATTGTATATCCAAAAGTACTAGAATAAACATAATTTAAAAAAAAAATTTGTTTCATTTACATTTGCTGTAAAATAATTGATAACATAAAAACGGCGTTGCAACGCAGGCCGGGTACCGCTAGTAGAATATATTTATCGTCAATTATATTTTACACGAATGCAAACGAACATGTAGTTCAAAATACAAAAAAATATTATACTAGTTTATATTATATTTATATCATTTTTTAGTTGTTGAAAATATTAATATACCGTTTTTACCTCTAAGTATACCAGAAATGTAACAAGATGTTTATTTTTACAATAAAAAAAGGATGTTGAATTATAAAAATCGACAAATGAAGTAAAAATTTATTATAGTTTAAAGCACCTTTCGGGTATGTCCTTTAATTTTTTTACAGACCAAAGGAATTGTCAACCGATTGCATGGTCACTGCTAAATGCTCAACAATTTCAGAAGATAAGGTTCGATTGGCAGTATCATACGACATGGGCTGGAGTAAGAGGGGTACCGGTCGAGCCTATGATAGTCGTAACGGATATGGTGCCCTAATCGGATACAATACCAAAAAAGTGTTAGATTACGGCACGCGAAATCGAAAATGTCGAATATGTGATATGAAACATTCTCCAGATGACCACGATTGCAGATTGAACTACGCAGGAAGTACAAAGAATATGGAAAATCATTTGGCAAATGAACTATTTCATAACAGTTTAATATTAAAAAACAATAACTGCGAAATTGGAGTTTTTATTGGCGATGACGACAGCTCAACGATTGCTCGGATACGTAACTCAAGCGATCATGAAATTGTGAAACTATCGGACACCAATCACACTTCGAAAGGCGTAACAAAAAAATTGTACACTATCCAAAAAGAGCACAACGAATTGACGAGCAATGCGATTACATACCTGCACCGGTGTTTTTCATACGCAATTGCACAAAATAAGGGCGATAGTGCGGCTATAGCTACTGTGATTCGACAGATTCCGGACCATTCCTTTAACAACCACGAAAATTGTGGAGAGTGGTGTGGTTGGAAACAAGATAAGGAAAACTATCTACACGGTGCGATTTCCGGTGGATTTACTGACATAAGGCTTTACAAAAAACTTGTTGAAATTTTTCATAAGCTTGCAGATAACGCAGATAAGTTTTCATATGGCGTGTCGCGTAATCCGAATGAAAATTTGAATGCTATTATGGCTAGCAAGGCACCAAAGGCGAGATGTTACAGCACGAGTGCTTCGAGTGATTTCCGATTTTCAGCTGCAGTTATTAATAAAAATATAGGTGAAACCTATATAGATACAGTCAAAGCAATGATGGGAATAGATTCTGATGTTTTCACGGCGAGATATGTAGACCAAATTAAAAATTACAACGAAACTCGCACGGTAAAAGTGCAGAGCCATGCATTCAAAGCTAGAAGAAATATTCTAAAAAAGTATCGAAATTTGTTAAGAATGAGAAGAGAGACTAGAGAAGGAATCACATATAAATCTAACATGGGTCTCTTGGATACATCAGCGTCTGCACTCTCCAAAGTTGGTGAAATTAACGATCCGCTTCTATCGGGATCTATACAATCCGACACCCTGGATTTTGCGATCGTATTTTTCAATTTAGAAACGGCCGGCTTCTCAAAAACAGCTGAAATATTGCAAATTGGAGCACGATGCAGAAATGAATCATTCAATGTTTACGTAACTCCAAGATAATTTATCCCTTCTGCAGCATCGGCAGTCCATGGACTCGTAAAAATTAATGAAGAGCTTTTTTTACACGGAGTAAAAGTTCCATCGTGCCCGCTTCGAAATGCATTGGAGGACTTTCTTCAATTTTTAATTCAGAGTCATAAGCCATGCGTACTAACAGCACATAATTGCTCATTTGATAGCGTTCGTCTTATTCGTGCAATTAATCAAATGTCGATGATCACGCAATTCAAAGGAGTTATCGCTGGTTTTGCAGATACTCTTCCAATAGTACGACAACTGCTAAACCGAAAACAATTTTGTAAGCAAACGGATTTGGCTGCAGAATTTCTAAACATTTCAGACGACGGCGCTCACAATGCACTGCGAGATGTAGAAATCCTACAAATGCTGGCTCAGCGTTTGGGCATTACAAATGAACACCTCGTATCAAAAATGATAACTTTCGAAGCGAAAACAATCCAAGATGTTGCATCTGACGCAGTACAAGACGTTATTCGAAGTTTGACTCCGCTGCGACATACATTGTCAGATCCAATAATTAAAAAAATGGCAGTCTCCGGGGTTACTATTTCAAAAATTATCGACACTTATATCTCTAATGGTATTAACGGTGTGCGATCATTGTTGACTGATGAAGTGAATGGAAGACCTCGAATTTCAAACAGATCCTCCACGATTGAGCAATTAGTTCACTTCGTAAATAAAATGATGGCACTTTCTGATGACGCTTGCCAGAAAAGTCTTGTATAATCGACATTACCTGTTTTCAAAATTTTTCGTTATTATGTTTCATTGTTATTGCAAATTTACGTTTATTTTATTTCAATTATTAACAAATCTTACGTAGAAAGTTAAAAACTTATCGTGCTCTCCATATGTATTATTTTAAAAAATATTGAGAAAAGTATGTTTTCGAAATTTTGTTTTAAACATTGTTATGTTTCGTTATTATAACAAATTTACTAATATTTTATTTCAAATATTAACATATCTTATGTAAAGAGTTAACAACTCATCGTGATCTACACATTTATTATGAAATAAACTTGCTGAGAACAGCACTATTATGGTATATTTATTGATAAAAAAATTATTATGATTTAATCACTAATTACAAGAATTAGAAAAAATAATATATATACTTAATAATTTTTCTCAAATAAGTGTTCTCAATATTTGTATATTATTGCCGAATGTGGGTAAGGCAGATATCACTTATGTCGTCTACACTGTTGCCATGTTTTAATAGTCTCATACTCGTATATTTTATTTTCGAGTAATTTTGTGATTAAAATTACGAATAATTTTATACCAGTACTGTAAATCCTCGTTTTTAAGCTATCATCACTTAGCTAAATAACCAGTCGAGATGTACCTAGTTTTTTAACATTGTGGTAGCATTTTTTGAGAGTTATACATAATATTATGCAAAATGATCTGAACGTTTCCATAAGCGCAATGTATACGGTGTACAAAACACGATAGACCTCCTAATTTTTTGTTAAAAAACTATACTGTGGATAATTCTCAGACTGTACAGGATGTTTAATGGAAGATCAAAGAATATCTCGAAAAAAAATCAGCACCATTGTACCATTTTGATCTAGCCCCACAACAACCTTAATGGGATAGTCGCCTAGTTTTAATCGTGAAATCGTTGGTACGTGTATTAAATTTGATGCGCACCAAAGCTTTAGTAGGAGCGCATTTACATCGAACGTATTAAAGTAGAAGAATACTACGAATATAATACGAACCTCATAGTGATATCATTTAAAATCTTGAGTTTATTCTTGTAATGATAATTATTAATTTAAACCCGCGGAAATATAAATAACAACATGAGTATGCAAAAGTGCATAGTCGGTTTAAAATTTTGCAAAATTTGCTAAATATGCGTAGAAAACACATGATGATTATGATAAGAGGAAGGCGGCGTGCCTTATTACGACATTTACTAAGGTTATGTTTGGAGCAAAAGTCGGAGTTAATTTTTATGTGAAAAGTTATAATAAGTAATCATATACCTTATCAACTGATTACAAACGGCATACAATACAGAAGAAGACTATGGATGAAAAAAAGAAGTTACAAATTTCGGGAATTAATAGTGCTAAATCATTATACGGAATTAGAATGGTTCGAAAGGTTTCGAATGTCAAAAACGAGTTTCTTGGAAATGTGTAATTTACTCGAAAATGAATTACCACCCAAAATACAAATCTTAAAAGCTATAGAACCTGTATCAGTAAAAAAACAAGATAGCTGTATATAAAATGGCTACTTGTTCTGAATATACGGTTGTCGGAAATGTATTTGCAGTACATAAGTCAACAGTCAAGAAATGTTTTTACAGAGTTATAAAAGCAATCAATAAAGTTATGGCACCCATTTATATTAAAATGGCAAACGAAGATGAAGCTAAACATACATCGCAATACACTTTGAAAAAGTGTCTCATACCCCTCAAATAATTGGTGCTATCGGTGGAACACATATATATCCCTATTACAGTACCAAAAGAAGGTTACAGAGATTCTATCAATAGTTTTATCAATAATTTTATCAATTTATCGAAGTTGATTATAATGGAAGGTATTTAAAATTGACAATAGGCTATTTGACTAATTTTGGAAAATCGTTTTAAATTATTGTTTACCACATAATATAGCATACTACAATACATTGATATTTTCAGGAGATCTACTGTACTTTCAATAAAAATCAATGTTAAAGTTTAAATTTCCAAAACGGCCCCAAAAATGCTGTTTCTGTAATGGCGCCGGGCATATGTATGATACGCGTGACGCCACACGTTAGTAAGCGAGCATTCTGTGCAGTGTACTAGATACAATTGAATAATATTTATCAAATTTATTAGATAAAATGGTGTATGAATGATGTGTAGTGCCACAGTGTACAAATACGTCTATAAATAGTCCACACAAACTGTTTGTTTCTGTTCCAACTAATCCCAAAAGACGAAAAATGTGGTTACAATTAGCTCGAAGAGACTCAAAAAGCATTGTATCGCATTCAAATGTTTTTATGTGTGAAGATCGCTTCGATGTAAGTAATATTTAACTTTATGTACATTAGACAGTAGCTAAAAATGTGGGGTTTTATATAATTAAATAACAATCTATAATATCTAACCTCTTAATGTGGGTTAATCTTGCAGCATAAGTTGGAAGAATCCTTTTTATCCTAATAGGATTTCAAATGTCTGTTCTTTCTGTTATGTTGCTATCTTCTTTAGAGGTCTCTGTGCTGACTTATAAAGTAAATTATTCTGTCAAACATAATATTAGATTGGATAAACTTCACTTGTTATATCGTAATAATATTGAATTAGAGATGCACAAAGACATAAGTAATTATATGAAGTATAAAATGGGCTTCAATCAGAAGTTACTTTTGGCAGACGAGACCGTACCAACTAAATTTCACTGTCAAGAAGATCGCAAAAGACGACTGGGTGAGACTGAATCTTCTCGAACAATGTTTCTTAAAAGGCAACGAAGTGATGTTATCATAGAATGTCTGCAAAGTCAAACGACTGCTAAAGCCAATGTCGAAAGCTTTGAAAAAGATGACAATATGATGCAAGAAACGATTGAGCCTGAAGGTATGATGTCTATATCTTATAAATGTTATCATATGGCATGTTTATGTCATATATTATGTTAAATATATATCATGTTTATGTTATTTACATTTAAACTAAGTAATTAATTTTGTTTATTTGTGTTTTCGGAATTATCAAGAACTCAAGACAAGGAAACTATGACCGACCCTATCATATCTATAGGAAAATCAGTTCAAGTAACAACCAAAGCAAATAAGCATTACAGGAGTAAGTCTGTGTAAACAATATTCCATAGTAAAAGTATTTCTACCTCGCCATTCAAAATTTCTACATCTCGTTCCACTTCACCCTTTGAGATCAAACCATCACAGTCGGGAGGTCTTAAAATATTTAAGAGAAATATTGTCCACGAAGATGATAAATCAGTTAGTGATATTTCTCGTTTTGAAAGCGGACGTGCATCATCTTTTGTAACTACATCCTTATCAAGGGTTACTGACTTTGATAGTTATGTTACAGATACCAATGAGAATATTGAAAAATTACATTGCCTCAATATGACTATACGTTTAATTAACAAGAAATCTTTGATGTACGTTGGTATTCCCAAAGAATGCTATTTTATCATTCAGTTGTTGTATAAACAAATAAATATAAAGATAGAACATATTTTGCTATGTTTGAAAAAAATTAGAATGAACAGTACTTTTTCTGAACTAGAAGATAATTTTGGAGTATTCTTATCTTATGCAAGTAAATTATTTGTCGAAAACATACCAATAATAAGTATTGTTTTAAGACCATTTATTGTAAACTTAGACAAAAAGTTAATTGAAAAGAATCTTCCTAATGCATTTAGGCATAATTATCGTAATGTCAGCTGCATCCTCGGGGTTCTCTTCCTCCTCGTAAAGAGGGGCGGGAAACCGGGGTGAGGCCGACCGGGCGCGTCCTCAGGTGGCGGATAGAGGGACGGCCAGAGCGTGAAGCGACCCCTAGACGGACAGGGAAACGGGGCGCCATACGGGGACCGCGACCCTGAACGGGGGGGACGCGGATTTCTCTGGTCAACGGGTGCTATAAGGAAGCCGACCGGCGTAAAAACTGGTCTAGGCGACCTAAGGCCCTGTCGCGGACCACTCCCCAAGCTAAGGTGGAAGCTATCGTGCCGAGGGCTGGATGGTACTTGGGTTAAAGTGCCTTTCACGATGCCTATGGGGAACCGGGCGAAACCCCATAGTAATCAGCCTTACCCCCACATGCAGGCTCTGTGGGGGTGGACCGTTTTTTCCTGAATTCTCGTGGGAACAGAAATGGAAAAATATATACAAACAATTAAACAAAAAACAGAAACAATGAGTATGGGGAGGGGCAACGACAACCAGACTGACAGACAACTACTGACCGTACCAGGACGAAATAAGACGGACAGCCAATCGAGCGGAGCCAGTGGAGAAAGTTACCTTTCTACCACTGACAACATCGCACCGACGACGCAACCCACACAAACGGGACAGACAGACGAATTGACGGAGCTACTACAGCTCATCCACCAGACAGCGACAAAAATGGCCCAGGCAGCGGCCATACAAAAAAACATGAATATTACGGCAAAGAGAGGGATACAAACGATCCTCGAGGCTGCGGACAGGGCGCTGCATAAACGCATGGACGCAGTCCCTCCGAGACCAACGACGGACAACACAAAGACAATAGACGAAAAAACACCGCGACCGAAACGGAAACGGGAACCGACTGGAACCACTCCGGAATCCTCCCAAAAGAGGATTTCGACGGTGGAACTGACCGGGGCCTGGAAGACGGTGACGAGAGGACGACCCGATAAGACGGCAAAAAAGAAAGCACCCGACAAAACGGAAACAAACACGAAACCCCGGCCGGACCGGAGCGGGCGGGCCCCGCGCAAACGGGGCACGGCCGTTCTAGTCAAGCCGGGAACAGATAAGACGTATTCGGACATAGTACGGACGATACGAACGACAATCGACCCGAAGGAGAGTCACGTGCAGGTGACAACACTACGAAAAACGAAAAACGGGCTGTGCCTAGTGAAGATACAGGCAGACCCGAACAAACCAGACGGACGGAACGAGTTCAGACAACGGCTACAAGACGCGGTCGGGGAAGCGGGCAGTGTGCGGGCCGTGAGCTCCAAGATCCAATTGGAGATTATGGACCTGGACTGCGTCGCGACCGCGGCCGACGTGACAGACGCACTCAAACGCGAAACGGGACGAGACGCGAACTACCGGGTCCACATCTTTGGACCGAACCGCGCCGAGCAGTACATGGCTGTGTGCGATGTCGAGTCGCAAGAAGCCGACGTACTGCTTCGGCGGGGGAGGATCGGGATTGGGTGGATGCACTGCCGCGTCCGAAAACGACTGACAGTCACGAGATGCCACAAGTGCCTTGGCTTCGGCCACGTGAAGGCAAACTGTACAAACAAGGATAGGACAAAGTGCTGCCGAAGATGCGGCACACCTGGACACTACGCAACGGACTGCAAAGACAAGCCGGCCTGTCCTCTGTGCGCCGAGGCTGGTCACAAAGATGTGGCGCACCTTGCCGGATCCGGCGGGTGCGCGATGTTCCGTGCCGCATTGGAGGAGTGCAGGAGGCAGGCAGGACGACGGACAGAATAATCCAGGGGAACCTGAACAGAAGTAGGACAGCAGACATGCTACTACCACAGATAGCAGACGAACTCAACGCGGACATCCTGATCCTGTGCGAACCGTACAGGAGAAGGATGACTCAGACATACATCACGAACGAGACAGAGACAACAGCTATCTGGGTGAGGGGTGCTGCCCGAACTCGAATAACCGACCGCGGCTGCGGAGGCGACTTCGTTTGGGCCAGGGTCGGCGCGGTCACCTATGTCAGCGTTTACCTGACACCCAACTGCACCGCGGCGGAGTTTGAGAGAAAAGTAGCACTCCTCGAGGACGGAATCAGAGATCTGCCCGGGGACGTGGTAATCGGGGGGGACTTCAACGCCAGGGCCATCGAGTGGGGAATGACAGAAACGAACAGACGCGGACTGCTGCTGCTGGAAATGGCCGCAAGGCTAGACCTAGCGGTAGTAAATACAGGAAATACGCCAACGTACAGACGACCCGGGTTTGGCTTCTCCATCCCGGACGTGACAATGACGTCGGACAGGACGCTGTCACGGGTGAGGGGATGGCGGGTGGTTGAGGACTACACGGCCAGCGACCATCAGTACATCGTCTTCGAAGTGGCAGGACAGACAGCAACGAGACGAACAAGGACACAATACCCCCCGCGGTGGAACCTTAAGAAGCTCGACGCGCAGAGATTCACCGAGGAGCTGATGGCTGCATCAGCTCCAATAACGAACATTCCCCCGGAGCTGACTGGCCGGCAAAGGGCGGAACGCCTGGCAGACGAGACGGCCAAACTAACGGAACGACTGTGCAATACGACAATGCCAAAACTTCAACAGGGGAAAAACAGACGACCGCAGTACTGGTGGACAGACGAGATAGCCGAACTGCGTAGGATCTGTCTGGCGAGCAAACGACGGGTAACGAGGGCTAGAGGCAGACCCGAAAGGGAAAACCTCCAAGCAACCTACAGGACGGCACGGAAAAAACTGACGAACGCTATACGGGATAGCAAAACGCGATGCTGGAAGAAGCTCTGCGAGGAGGTGAACGAGGACCCCTGGGGCACCGGCTACAAGATTGTGACCGGTAAACTAGGAGCCCGAGTAACGCCGGAACTCAAAGACGCTTCAACCGCAGGACGAATTGTTGACGGACTGTTTCCGACGCACCCGTTACGGACGAACGTGACTGACGACACGGTTGTCCCGATAGCCCCCATATTCACCGCGGGGGAGCTTACCAAAGCGACTGCCGCGATGAAGACGGGTAAGGCACCGGGACCGGACGGAGTACCGGCGGAGATTCTCCGGCTGATGGCCGACCGGAGGCCGGAGATACTCCTTGACCTATACAACACGTGCTTGATGACAGGGACATTCAGCGACCGGTGGAAGCTGGCACGGCTAGTCCTTATCCCAAAAGGTAAGGGCGACCCCGATACGCCGGCAGCCTATCGACCGCTGAGCCTACTGGACACGACGGGAAAGCTATACGAACAGTTACTGAGGCCAAGACTGACGGACGCGATACAGACCGGGGGAGGCCTCTCAGACCTGCAGTTCGGCTTCAGAAGGGGTCGATCAACGATTGGAGCAATCCGGAAAGTCGTCGACGCCTTCGAAGAACTAGACAGACACTGCCACGCAACGCGACCCGTCGTGCTGCTGGTGACACTCGACATCAGGAACGCCTTCAACTCGGCCAGGTGGGTGGATATCTTGGAGTCGCTTAATCGCGGCTTCGAGATTCCGCGTTACCTGGCCCGGGTCGCAGAGGACTACCTTAAGAACAGACGAATAACGTACGAGACGACCGAAGGACAGGTGACGAGACAAATCACCGCGGGGGTCGCACAGGGATCGATACTGGGACCGGATTTTTGGAATGGCTTATACGACAGTCTGCTCAGGCTGGAGATGCCGCTCGGGGTGCTCCTCGTCGCGTACGCCGACGACGTGGCGGCGGTGATCACTCAGCGCTCTCCAGAACTGGCGCAGCTGACGTTGAACCAGACAATGAGGCGAATCGGGCGTTGGATGACAGACCACGGACTCGAACTCGCGACACAAAAGACGGAACTGACGTTTCTTACGAGAAAACGCATACAGACGAGACTAACAATGAGGGTTGGGACGGACGAGATCCAGGCCGGAACGGAAGTCAAGTATCTAGGGGTGACCCTGGATACGAAGATGACCTTCTGGCCTCACATACAAAAGACGGTTCAGAAGGCGGCCGAGAGGATCGCATCCTTGAGCCGCCTGATGGCAAACACGACGGGACCAAGACCGGGGAAGAGACGACTGCTGATGGCGACAGCCCACTCGATTCTTCTTTACGGGGCGGAGATCTGGGCAGACGCTCTGAAGACAAAAAAATACAGCAAAGCGATGACCAGAGTACAGAGACAGGGCGCGTTGCGGATCGCCAGCTCCTACCGGACAGTCTCTGCACAGGCTGTGTTGGTGGTGGCGGGCGTAATTCCCGTGGACCTCCTCGCTGAAGAGCGCAAGAGGATCTACGGGCGCAGCGCGGACGTGAGACGAGAGGACGCGGCAAAGACGGAACGCGACAGAACTATACAGGCGTGGCAACAACGATGGACGGAAGAACAAACAGGTAACTGGACAAGACGACTGATAAGGGACCTGAAACCGTGGACTGGAAGGACATTCGGGGACGTAAACTTCTACGTTACCCAGCTTCTGACGGGACACGGCTACTTTCGACGGTACCTCAACAACATGAACAGAGTACGAACACCGGACTGCAAGTACTGTGGACACGAACGAGACGACGCGGAACACACATTTTTTATGTGCGACCAGTGGACGGACTTGAGACGAGAACTCGAGAGGACAACAGGTAACATCACCCCGGACAACATAGTACAGGTGATGTTACGCAAACAGGAATGGTGGCTACTCGTAGCCACCTACACAGAGACGATACTGCGACGAAAAAACGTGGACGGCTGCCTGACAGACGACTAAACAGATGAAGTGACGCTACATAACAGATGACAGATAAACGAGACGAACGAACGAACACGGACAGGATCCCCCCAGCCAGAAGTAATATCAACATAGTCCCTGGTTGGGGGAGTGGGGGAAGGAGGTGGCGGTTTAGTGGGTAGGCCTGTTTTTTTGGGAGTCCCACATAACCTCCCTGGGCTGAAGGACCAGATCTGTAAGACTGGGCTGTAGGCCCAGGGGGTATCCGTCAAAAGGATTCCGCAACTCCTTTAAATAAAAAAAAAAAAAAAAAAAAAAAAAAAAAAATGTCAGCTGCATCATCGATTGTCTCGAAATCGATTTACAAAAACCATCGAGCGCTCCTCATCAGGCAATGACATGGTCAGAGTACAAAAAGGGACATACTGTGGAGTATTTAATATCCTGCACGCCTAATGGTTTAATTAATTATGGTTCTCAAGGGTTCGGGGTAGAGCAAGTGATATTTCCATAGTAGAAAACTGTAACTTTCTAGATGGATTACAACCGGGAACTTGTATGTTGGCTGACGGAGTCTTCACGCACCGTGAACCAATACTTCACGAAAAAGGGCATGAAACTATTAAGGCCACCCAGTGTAAATGCTGGTGCAAAATTGTCAAAATCACAAGTTCGACTAACCAAAATAATTGCTAGCTTCCGAATTCATATTGAGAGCGTAATAAGGCAATTACGAGAGTTTTATATGATAAAGCAACATTCTGTTATAAATAGTAATATGCTTCGCGCACTTGATCATGTCATTATTATTACAAGCGCTCTAATAAATTTGCAGGATTCTCTAATAAAATAACGTATCTTAAGTAAGTTTAAATCTGTTATTAACACATTAAGATGCACCTAATGAGATACAATTAAACATCTATTATTGTTTCGGCGAGGACCTGGTTAGCAGATAAAGGAGAGCGAGGGAAAATAACAAATTGTCCACACTGAGCATTGCGTTACAACATTCGTTGGTCGTCACTTTATTGCAGCGTCACTTTACAAACATAACAAAGAGCCGGCTAATCGCAACGCAGAGCAATTCACGTATAGAGCCGGTCAACCTTTCCTTATACACTAGCTGAGCGCGTAATGCGTACTTGATGATCCTAGAGAGCGCAAACTACTGATGATATTCGAGACGTCAACAAATGTACAGGTACACGAGCACACACCTAGAGCGACTCACAAATGAGCATACCGAGACGGTCGAAAACCTATAGATATCGAGGGTCCGTGTGGTATCAATAAGCGGAGGAAACCTCGAGAAACGTTATGCTTGTCATTCGTCGTCCTGAAACTAATTCCCAACACCGAGCCGACACGAGCGGTTCTAATGAAGGGTCGAGCACAAGATGGTTGCCGTTCCGCGTTTCGAGCGCACCTCTCTTAACGGTAGATTACCACGAGCCGACCGCGTTAACAATGGAGCCCATCGAGCGATAATCGTTCGCCAATGTCTCGTGGTCCACAATCCAAGAGAACTACCTTAGTTATCGCGTGCCGTCATCGCCAATCCGAAAGTACATATAACAAGCCGGGCCGAGATAAACTGAGAAGGTCGAGTAATACACGGGACTGAGCAAAGACGTGATATAGAAACTTGGCACCCGAGCGCGTGTACCCTAATCGAGACCTTTCCCGTTAATAGCGATTAACCCGCGTCCGTTAATCGTTCGGCCGTTAACAGACCCCGAGAGAGGGGGAAGCGTCGCTCGGACAAGCGCGACGCTGCCGCCTCGATCGATCTACGCTCGATCACGCGAGCGGTGTTGACGAATTCCGGCCTAGCCGGAACAATTATTTTGTCACCCGATCAGTCCACGATAAGACTTGACACTTTAAAGACAAATTATGTAAGGATGATTGTAATATCGACGTATCTTGTATACTTAATGTATCTACTTTGAATACAAAATTTTTACATTACTCTAAATAATGTAAAATAAAAAATAATAAAACAAAAAATACAGAATTGATTTTTATTCCATTATTATAACAAACTGGTGTGAGAATGCAAAATAGGAAATATATTTGTTATCCAGTAAAGAGTTAACTTTTGTACCAAGTTATTTACATAATCATTGTCATCTTATATATAAAAATGGAAGAATGTTTGTTTGTCTGTGTGTCACGAGTAATCTCCTATACCATTCGTCCGATTGCGATGAAAACTTGGTGAATTGTAGTCCGCACTCCCGAGAAGGTTTCTGCGTTAGTAGAATAATTTTAATTGCCAAAATAAACGCGTACGGGGCAAAACAAAATTAACATTTATGTATATCTATATATAGAGATTATTTGACATCTTTCAAAGTATGCTACCAAAATGACATGCGAAATAAAAGACACTCATTTGTTTTAACGACTCGATCGACTCGGTACCATGTACATGTATTTAAAACAAATGAGTGTCTTTTATTTCGCTTTTCGTTTCGGTGAAATAATTCATTTGACAGCTAATGTCAAATTAAGGAGGTTTATCTGTTATCGAGTAAGTCAAAAGAAAAATTTGTGTTAGAGATTATTTGACAGCTGTCAAAGCATGCTACCAAAATGACAAGCGAAATAAAAGATACTCATTTGTTTCAACGACTCGATCGACTCGGTATCATGTACGTGTATTTAAAACAGATGAGTGTCTTTTATTTCGCTTTTCGTTTCGGTGAAATAATTCATTTTACAGCTAATGTCGCATTAATCATGGCACCAAAACGAAAAGCTATTGGCAGATCTACACGTCAATCAGAAAAACGAAAAACATTACGAGCTTCAGAAACAGACGATCAACGAGAAGTAAGGCTAGAAACCAATCGTGTACGCACTGCTCAAGCCCGTTTGTCTGAAAGCCTCGACCAACGAGAAGTAAGGCTAGAAACCGATCGTGTACGCACTGCTCACGACCGTTCGTCTGAAAGCCTCGATCAACGAGTAGCAAGGCTAGAAACCGTTCGGGTACGCACTACTCAAGCCCGTTCGGCCGAAACTCCCGAACAACATGAGGTAAGACTGGAAACCGTTCGTATACGCACTGCTCAAGTCCGTTCGTCTGAAACCCTCGATCAAAGACAGGTAAGACTGGAAACAGTTAGATTGCGAGTTGATCGATCTAGACGAATCCTCAATGCTGATTTAAATCTGTGTGCGTTCCGCTATGATGCTAATTATGATTATAATCTTCATCAAAGTGTGATTATTGGAAAAATGGACAGATTATGCGAGTATTGCAATGCATTAAAATTTAAGAATGAAACACAAGGAATGTGCTGCGCAGGTGGTAAAGTTAAATTGCCAGAATTAGATTCACCACCAGAACCATTATTAATATTAGTATCAGGAGAAACAAGCCAATCAAAACATTTTTTGGAAAACATACGAAAGTATAATTCGTGTTTTCAAATGACATCGTTTGGTGCAACAAATATCGTGCGCGATTATTACATGCCAACGTTCAAAGTGCAAGGCCAAATTTATCATCGTACAGGATCATTACTACCATTGCAAAATGAAGGTCACAAATTTCTTCAAATTTATTTCATGGGAAATACTGATGAACAAATTGATCAACGTTGTGGACTTAACACTGGAACAAAACGAGAAATCGTCGCGGAATTACAAAATTTATTCGATCAACATACCGAATTGATTAAATTGTTTAGAACTGCCCTTGAACAAATGCCAGCTGATGACTACAAAGTTGTACTTAGAGCAGACTTTACATTGTGCGGGGATGATATGTTTGCAAAGACGCTACTTTACTCTGAAGTACCAACATACTACACATGGAATGTATCAGCAAAAAAGTTTCATCGAAGGAAAAAAGGGAAGTTAGTCGAAGGGCATACAAATTTATATTCAACTGACGCGTTAGGCCGATTGTACACTGTTCACCCAAACAATGCGGAATGCTTTTACTTGAGATTACTGTTAATAAACGTACGTGGACCGTCATCATTCAACGATTTAAAAACAGTAAACGGTAAATTATGTACCACTTATTGTGAAGCTTGCCAAGAATTAAATCTTCTTGAGAATGATGCACATTGGAACACTTCACTCGCTGATGCATCGGACACTGCTCAACCACACCAAATACGAACGTTATTTGCAATAATATTGACAACGTGCTTCCCATCAAATCCAAAAGATCTTTGGGAAAACTACAAAGACCACATGAATGAAGACATCCTACATCGTTTGCGTGCAACGAATCAAAACCCGGAAATTCAATTTACAATAAACGTGTACAATGAGGCATTGATTTTGATCGAGGACATATGTTTAGCAATTACAAACAAAAAACTGGGAGAGTTGGGAATTGCTTAACCGAATAGATCTACAAACGAAATTTTTGATCGTGATTTGCAACGAGAAACACAGTTCGATGTAGACGAATTGAATACATTTATTAACAACAATCTTAAGAAATTGTTTCCTGAACAACGTGTAGTGTATGACACAATTATGAATGCGATTACAAGCCAAAGGGGCGGATTGTATTTCCTAGATGCGCCCGGAGGAACAGGAAAAACTTTTCTCCTTTCAATTATTTTGGCAACAATACGATCAAGAAAAAATATTGCACTGGCGATCGCATCATCTGGAATTGCAGCAACTCTTTTGGATAGTGGCAGAACAGCGCATTCAGCACTAAAATTGCCGTTGAATATGCAAATCACTGACACACCAACATGCAATATAAACAAAAATTCAGGAATGGGAAAAGTACTCAAATTATGTAAACTAATTATATGGGACGAATTGTTGTAACCCGATAATAAGTAGTACGTATTAAGTAGTACATACAACGAGTAGGTTAAACATTGCGCTGACTCGGCATTGCGCAATACAGAAGGCGCGCGAACGCCGACGCAGCCGAGTTCCAAATTAAAATTACTTCGGAAAAGAATCTCCAAATCCGGGAAAATAATGTAAACCAGATTTGGAGCACAAAAAACAAAAACAATGTTGACTAAGCTGTTCCACTTATAATCCTATAAAAGGACCAGCCAGCCAACATTGAAGCAGTCTGATATTTAACTTTAAAACCTGTACGTGCGGTACGACGGATTTACGTAAGAAATCCGTCTTTCCTTCTCTTGTTCTTGTACAAAAATAAACTATTCTTGTTTTTACTTTGATGTGTCACTTGGGTTCTAACCCTTAATTAGAATATCCTTTTACATACTGTGTACTACGGAAATCGTGCGGTACAACATTTGTGGCAGCGGTGGGATTCTAAAGTGACACAAACATAGTAAATTGTTGCCGTCGTCGCAAGGACGACCCTTCATTCCTAAGAATAGCAGTCATCGTCAGTGCGGAAGGCAGACTCCAATTGGTCCGGACCGAACGATAAGAAGACGCAGCCACAGCGCCAACGGCCGGGGGTACAATTTGCAGACCCGTATGTGGAAGAGCCCAGGTATATCGACCTTGGATTAGCCCTACGGACTATCCCGAAATTCGAAGGAAAAGATCCAGGTGATCTAGACGAATTTCTACTCTCTTGTGAGACTGTATGGGATAAAGTGCATCCCAGAGAGCAGGATACTCTCCTCGCTCTGATTAGAAGTGGCAAAGTGTGTGGTCGGGCCTCGCGAGAAATGCGATATAAAACGACACACTCTTTAGCCGAATTACGAACAGAGCTAGAGGCTCTGTACGGACGACGGAAAACCATCGCCACCCTGCAGTATGAATTTTGCCAACTGCGACAGGGAGGGAAGGAAAGTGTCTCCGAGTATGCCGCAAGGGCAGAGCGTTTAACGATGGAGTTAAACGATACATTGTGCTCGGGAGTGGACCCGCACGGGGCCCGGTATATCGAGGAAGCTACTCGCAAAACGGCCCAAATGAATTTCGAAAACGGGCTGGAAAAGGAGATACAGGTAATCGTACGCTCACGAAATTACCCAGGTCTGCACGAGTCCGTGGTGGGGGCCATGGAGGTTGAAAAACTCATGGGGCATATAGGGAAACCCCATACGGAGAAAAGGGAAGTGCGACGCTCCCTACCAGCCACCGGCGCAGCGCCACCGAAATGTTTCGCGTGTGGAAAAATAGGACATGTGCAGAAAGATTGCAGCCAGTCCATGGGACGACGCAGCCTCCCAACTCAGGCTCCGCACCGAGTTAATCAAGTAGAGTCAAGCTGCTCTTACTGCAGAATGACGGGGCATGAGCTCAGGGACTGCAAGCAACGGCTATTGGCACCCCCGCGGAAAGATAGGGACTCAACAAGGACGGCACCCTATCGCCCGAAGCATGACTCCCGTACGATAGACTCGTACGATCTAAATATGATTACAGCAAACCCCAATGAACGCTCGATAAATCAGTTAGAAACGCGAGTCGGCGCTGCCAGCGATTTCCACATAGAGTCGCCGGAGAGTCAATTCGGAATACTGACACTGAACGCCGACACCGGAACACAAATCAGCATTATCAACCGAGGCGCCGTAAAATCCGGGTCAGAGGCCGATGATACAAATATTTCCATAACTGGCGTAGGAGGTCAGGAAATAAAAGCATTGTGCGCGGTGAAACTGAATCTCATCACTCCTAAAGGAAAAATCGCTCACTGGTTTCAAGTAATTCCAGATAAGATACCCCTGGGAGTCGATGGTTTTCTAGGAATGGATTTTATGCGAAAACACGCTGTGAATATCCTAGGAGGCAGGAAAATTGTTATTAATGAACACTGTATGCCCTTGATCCAAGGGACAACGAAACTTAAACTCCCGCCTCGCAGCGAAAGTATCACGTACGCGGCTACGGGTTGCAAATTTGTCGGAATGACAGAAAAAAGAATTTTGACGGACGGAGTCGTAATGGGGGCATGTGTCACGAATCCACAAGGAAACAGCTGCATGGTAAGTGTAGTAAACACGACGGCCAAGGAAGTGGAAGTCGTACGACCCATAGTAGAACTCGAGCCGCTGCCGTCAGCAGAAGAGCCAGCCGGCCTCGAGGCGGCCCCAAGGTCGACACACGACGTAGGCGCAGTCAGCACAAAAGACTGGGTTACGCGTCTCGAAAAATTAAAAGGAATGGTGGACATCACGCATCTCAACCGAGAGGAATCAGAAACGCTCTGGGAGATTTGCAAGGGGTACGCGGACATCTTCCATCTAGAAGGAGATAAGCTACCTTGCACGCATATGGTAGAGCACACAATCCCGTTAAAGGACGGGGTGCTGCCCATAAAGGTCCACCCTTACCGGTTGCCGGAAACGCACAAGCAAGAAGTGCCACGGCAGACCGAAGAAATGCTACGAGATCAAATAATACGACCTAGCATGAGTCAGTGGAATGCGCCATTACTTGTCGTCGCAAAGAAACCTGACGCAGCAGGTCGAGTCAGAAAACGTATCGTCGTCGACTTTCGAAAACTAAATGACGCCACCGTAGGCGATTCCTACCCCTTGCCCAATATCACCGACATTCTGGACCAATTGGGACGGGCGTGTTATTTTTCAACCCTCGATCTCGCATCAGGGTTTCATCAAATCCCGATGGCAAAAAGGGACAGAGAGAAGACCGCATTCTCCACCCCCAAAGGACATTTTGAATTTGTCCGAATGCCGTTCGGACTGAAGAATGCTCCGCCAACCTTTCAAAGGCTTATGAATACCGTGCTGACCGGCCTAAGTGGAATAAAGTGTTATGTATATCTCGACGATATCGTGATATTCGGTGCTACCTTGTCAGAGCACAACAAGCGGCTACGGGAAGTTTTCCAACGGCTGAGAGATGCTAAACTGTCCCTTCAGCCTGAAAAATGTCGATTTCTGCGCAAAGAGACGCAGTACCTAGGCCACATTATCTCCGAAAAGGGGGTACATCCAGATCCTGGAAAAATCGACGCCGTAACAAATTTTCCGACGCCACGAAACGCGAAAAGTGTGCAGTCGTTTCTGGGGCTAGCCGGTTACTACCGAAAATTTATAAGAGATTTTTCCAGAATCGCTAAACCCTTAACGCAACTAATTAAAAAGGACACGGCATTCGAATGGGCAACGCCACAAGATCAGGCGTTCCAGGAGCTGAAGATGGCCTTGACTACGGCACCGATATTGCAATATCCAAACTTTGAAAAGCAGTTCGTCGTGACCACGGACGCTTCGGATAAAGCTATCGGAGCCATCCTGTCGCAAGGTGACGTAGGCGAAGACTTGCCTATCTGCTACGCAAGCAGAACGTTAAACAAGGCAGAGCAAAATTACTCTACCACGGAAAAAGAATTGCTGGCTATCGTATGGGCGATAGGACAATTCCGCCCGTATGTATACGGCACGCACTTCAAGGTGGTAACGGACCACAAACCCCTTACCTGGTTGTTTGGGGTCAAGGACCCCGGCTCGAGGCTTATGCGATGGAAGTTAAAACTCTCCGAACATGAGTTCGAAATCGTTTATAAAGCCGGTAAGCGAAATACTAATGCTGACGCATTAAGTCGCATATATGCGACCACGCGCTCGCAAGCGAAACTTCGATTGGAGGATGAAAGGGAAAAAGTCGGTGACAATCTGCCTTCTCCAAACGCCGAAGATGCGAGCAAGAAAATGAGGAGTTCGGACTCGCGGAACTCGCTCAGCAATGAACCTCCAAATCAAGAGGAAAAGGAGAAAATACTCTACGAACATCATAGTGCTTCCCTAGGCGGGCATCAGGGAGTGACCCGAATGTTGAATAGATTACGATTAAATTACGACTGGCCAGGGATACGTAAGGACGTCGAGAATTACGTGAGGAAATGCGACAAATGCCAGCGAAATAAAATACGTCCCATGGTCAGAGCTCCAATGGTAATCACGGATACGCCAACGAAGGCGTTCCAGAAGTGTGCGATGGATATCGTAGGACCACTGCCAGAAACAGAAAAAGGGAATAAGTACATCCTCACTTTCCAGGACCTACTGACCAAATACGGTGTGGCCATCGCACTACCCAATCAGCAAGCGAACGAAGTCGCTAGAGCATTCGCCGAGCAAATCATCTGCCAATACGGTACGCCAGAGACCGTACTCACCGACCAAGGTACGAATTTTCTGAGCGCCACATTCAAGGCTACCTGCAAACTGCTGCAGATAGAGAAAATTCAAACAACTGCTTACCATCCCGAGTCTAACGGTGCGTTAGAGCGATCGCACAGGACTCTGGCGGAATATTTAAAAAGTTATGCAGATGAAGATCAAGGAAATTGGGATGAATGGCTGCCGTACGCCATGTTCACCTACAACTCCACTCCTCATACGGCGACCGGCCATACCCCGCACAGCCTTATCTATGGGAGTGAAGCAGAATTGCCAACAGCTCTGCAGAGAGAACCAAGGGTTACCTACTCGTATGACGACTACGCACAGGAACTGCGCGAGCGTCTTCGAGCAGCTTGGACATCTGCAAGAGACAATTTGAAAGTCGCAAAGGAGCGAGCTAAAATACTGTATGATCGAAAGAGTAAGCCGCTAGATTTCAAGGTAGGAGAAAAAGTTCTCCTATACGATGAGACGGTGCGACGAGGCAGATCAGCCAAATTGACGCCGAAATGGACGGGTCCGTACATCATCGAACAGATACACCCGCCAACAAACTATGAGATCCGGAAAGGTCGACGCAGCGTGCGAGTGCATGTGAACCGTCTAAAAAACTATATTGAGCACTAAGAAAAATATATATATCTATATATATATATATTTTTATACATATTTTTCATTATTTCATTATTTTATCTGTATGGAAAAAAAAAGGAAAAAAAAAAATTTTTATTTTGTGTACGTATATGTATTATGTAGACCCGCCATTCTCCTCGCGCTGTACAGAAAATGTACCAACAAAACAGCAAACGCCCACAACAGGCCAGCACGTGAATTCTGACCACACTGTTACAGGGTAACAATGATGAGTCAGCTATCGCTGGCCATTGACTCAAGTCCGCCGTACGAAGTAAGAAAATTCAAGGACGCCCCGGGAATCTACTACGAACAGATCGGAACGTTGAATCTCTGCACGGACGCATGGACGCTTGCAGTGCAGATGGACCTAACGCATCTTGCCTTTATGGAAGCCCGGATCTCTCACTCCCTTTCTGACTTCCGGGAGAAATGTGAGACGGTCATAGGGCCGGCAAATTTCTGTGGACGGATGCTGGACAACATCGCTCGCCTTTCGGAAAATATTCAAGAAAAAGTCGGAGTGGTCCACGATCTCGTAGGAGCCGACCATCTCCGAAAACGACGCGGTCTTGTCGATGGACTAGGTTCGATCTTGAAATCGATCACTGGAAATCTGGATGCAGCCGATGGAGAACGATTAGAGGCGGAAATCGCCGCCCTCCGTGGATCAGGGGAATCCCTTAAAGAAGGGATGAAAAAGCAACTCCAGGTCATAGAAACGACGCTGGACATATTCAATAAGTCATCTCGCGCAGCCGACCGCAACTACGCCAAGCTATTAAAAATGGTGGATTCGGTAAACAAATACCTGACGAATCAAACCGGGACATTACGAAATGTGCAACATTTCACCGAAAGTTTGACGCTCATGGAGGACTACGTGGAAACCTTTCTGAGGGAAATCAAGGATGTAGTCGACCTATTCGCCGGCGTTACAGCAGGGACCGTGAGTCCTGCCCTCATCACGCCACAACGATTGACGCAGTATTTGACCGAAGCTTTACCTCACCTCCCAAGAGGACACAGTTTTCCGCTACCTGTTACGAGGAAAAACGGAGCAGAAATGTTGCGCTTGGCGACCCCAAAAGCCTACCGAAAAGGCGAAATAATAACGCTGTTGCTAGAAATACCACTAGTGGAACAATCAGAATTCAGCCTAAATCGTATGTATCCCCTTCCCGCTAAGGGAGTAAACGATACTTTTTTCTATTTGGAGACGCCCGAAAACCCCATAATAGTGGATAAAGAAAATGGGAACTTCCTCCAGTTAACATGGATGGAACTAAAAACGTGTAAGCTGCAAGGAAATCGATACCTTTGTCGCAACAGGTACCCTTCCATGGACATAACCGAAAATGCGCCTTGTGGCGTACTCATGTTCACCGAAGGAACGTTGGCCTCAGGTCACCGATGTCCAAAACGGGCCGTCACGTTAAAGGACATCCTCGTCATCAGCCTACAGCAACCAGGACTATGGCTATATGCAGCACCGCACGACGAGGTCATGAGTATTGCATGTGATGATGCGCCATCAAAAGCAGTAATCCTCCGGGGAACCGGAACGCTCACCCTTAGTGGACGATGCACCGCCAGTACGAGGAATTTCAAAATTAAGGCATCAAGGAGCAAGATGCAACTAATTCAAGATAATACCTACTTGCCTGCGCATAATTTAACGCTAACGACGGACGAAGAAGCAGCAATACCGCAAGTGGTAGACGTCTGCGAGGGAATAACTCTAGAACGAGTAGTAAGCAACCCCGATGAGCTGAACAAACTCGGTGTTCGGATCAGAGGAATGGCAAAAGAATTGGACCAGAATCCGCCTACTCCGCTACAATTGTACCACACCATCGGCCAGTACTCCCTAGGGACGATATCTCTACTCGTCCTCGCCGGGTACATCATAATCACTTGTATTAAGCGAAAAGCACTAACTTAGCTCGCCGGAGACGAGCGAAAAGAAAAAATACATTATTTCTTTTCTTTTTAGGGGGGAGGGATGTTGTAACCCGATAATAAGTAGTACGTATTAAGTAGTACATACAACGAGTAGGTTAAACATTGCGCTGACTCGGCATTGCGCAATACAGAAGGCGCGCGAACGCCGACGCAGCCGAGTTCCAAATTAAAATTACTTCGGAAAAGAATCTCCAAATCCGGGAAAATAATGTAAACCAGATTTAGAGCACAAAAAACAAAAACAATGTTGACTAAGCTGTTCCACTTATAATCCTATAAAAGGACCAGCCAGCCAACATTGAAGCAGTCTGATATTTAACTTTAAAACCTGTACGTGCGGTACGACGGATTTACGTAAGAAATCCGTCTTTCCTTCTCTTGTTCTTGTACAAAAATAAACTATTCTTGTTTTTACTTTGATGTGTCACTTGGGTTCTAACCCTTAATTAGAATATCCTTTTACATACTGTGTACTACGGAAATCGTGCGGTACAACAGAATGTACTATGGCGCACAAAAAAGCATTGGAAGCGCTTCATCGTACACTAAAAGATTTAAGAGGAAATGAGCAGATCTTCGGTGGAGCACTCATTTTATTGTCTGGTGATTTTAGACAAACTCTACCAGTTATACGGCGTTCAACATCTGCTGACGAAATTAATGCATGTCTGAAATCATCATTTTTATGGCGACGCGTTCATAAATTGACTTTGAAAACAAATATGCGTATAAAACTACAACATGATGCATCGGCCGAAAATTTTGAAAAACAATTGCTGGATATTGGAAATGGCAAAATGACAATTGATGGTTCCACGCAATGTATCACATTACCAACAAACTTCTGCACAATGACAACGACAGCTCAGTGAACGTGCTATATTAGCAGCAAAAAACAACGATGTCAATGACATCAATTTCAGGATTCAAAACGAAATACCAGGAGAAGCGAGAACGTATAAGTCCATCGATTCTATAATGAATCAAGAAGACGTTGTAAATTATCCAACTGAATTCTTAAATTCACTTGATTTACCAGGCATACCGCCGCACGTCTTAACATTGAAAATTGGCGTGCTTATCATTCTTTTACGAAACATCAATCCACCACGACTTTGCAACGGTACCAGATTTTCAGTGAAAAAGATGATGAATAATATCGTCGAAGTTACGATATTAAATGGAAAATTTAAAGGAGAAGATGTACTGTTGCCGCGTATTCCAATGATACCAACAGATATGCCATTCGATTTCAAACGTTTGTAGTTTCCGATTCGACTCGCATTTGCAATGACCATCAACAAATCACAGCGACAATCGCTACAAGTGTGTGGATTAAATTTGAAAAATCCATGCTTCACACATGGACAGCTATATGTGGCCTGCTCACGCGTAGGAAAGGCTTCGGATTTATTTGTGCACGCACCAGACGGAAAAACAAAAAATATTGTATGTATATCCAAAAGTACTAGAATAAACATAATTTAAAAAAAAAAAATTTGTTTCATTTACATTTGCTGTAAAATAATTGATAACATAAAAACGGCGTTGCAACGCAGGCCGGGTACCGCTAACACTAAAATAACACTTTTTTGCACCAGTTGCATACATTTGCAGCTGCATCTGTGCCTTACACTTTTGTGATATAATACCATTTTTTAAATAATTATTTTTAGATTTTGCTTTGGTCGGGCATTTTATTTCAACAATGCCGTCTTTCATTGCACCGTCAGGAGATTCTGCGATCATGGCATTTTCTTGGCTTACATAAAGCCCGCACGAGGTGATTTTTTTTTAATTTACCACTCACTATCTTTTGGGCGGAAAGTTCCAGATTTCTGCCTCTTGTCATTGCAACTGTATCAGGTACTTTTTCCCCCATTATAGTAGCCACCATGGAACCATCTGGAGTGTGACAAACACTTATTTGATGCGCTTTTGATGCTGTGCTGCGGCCATATCGCAGCTCATACTACAAACTGCTTGTGTTCTGCCTCCTTGTAGCTTCCTCGATGGTACTTATCACAGTTTCATCGAATGTGGCTTTCATCACATTTATAAGTTTGTCTATATCTGCTTTGATTTCTGGGTAATGGTCGATTATAAAACAGTGCAACGAATACTGCATCACACAATTATGTTTAAATTCATGCTGATATTTTAGCAATTCACACTTCCCTATTTTTCTTTTTCTGCCTTCTGAGATAAATCCAGTATAGGGTGTTGATGTACTAGGTCTAAGAGTTAATTCTTTTTTAGACATCCGTTGCACAGTTATATATTTCAGAGTTTTTCCAATAACACTCTATGGAAGTACAAGCAGGTTTCGTCAGAGAAACGATGGGCCCACATTAAAAAAGCAATTGCTTGCTTGCATCCTTCAGTTGAAGCAGCACAGTCGTGGCACTCACAGCTAGTAATTTCGCTGTCATTTTCATTAAGAATCATGCTTAAATTATATGGTTTGGTCTTTACTTTATGATCCGGACACATTTTACACTTAACTGTGCAAACCCCATTCTTCCCGTGTAGTTGGACAAAGCCAATCGCATTGTCTCCATAGGATTCCCTTGCAGACCTGTCAAAAAATATAAAGAGGACAATGAGTATTTACCAACATAACCTAAACTGAGATTTTACAAAACTACTATAACACGTAATTCTTCTCTGCTACTTACTTAACTGTTTTTACATTTTTAAGTTCCGCAGAATAGTAATCAACGTTATTCTTAAAAAACGTGCAACCATAAATGCGTCTATTTTAGGTAGGTTGCTGCTATCAGCTTGTACAAAATTTGTCTCCATTTTAATATTTGAAACAAATATGTATGCCATTAGTTATAAGATTTGTAAAAAATATCAGAAAACTGTTTAAAAAAATAACACAATAACAAGCAAAAACATAAAACGCGAACTGCGATCAATCGAGACGGCTATGTTTACTTGCGTGTGACGGCTGTGTGCAGGAATAGGAGTGGAGTGACCACGTGGTGACCCGTGCACGCCACTGGTCGACTCGCTGTGTCGACAGTATTCATTATAGCCTACGCGGTATCTACCATGCCTTTATATTAGACAATAAACACTTATACTTACATAGCTTTGAACACCCAAAGAATAAATACGATTACAACATAATTAAGTTCACTTCAGTTTACTTCCGTTGATTTTCTAATTTTTAAACAATTTTATTTTAACATTTATGTTTTGAATTGTTCTTGCCTACTCTTTTCGGGTTTTGACAAGCTTTGCAACTTTTTATTTTCTCTACCTTTTACTATCTTTTTATGCGAGTTCCGGCTGCAGCCGGTTTCGCTCCGTTCTCTACCCTTCCTTTATCCTGTATCGCATTTGCCGCGGACGGAGGGAAACTCCAGAAAACCTCCGTCGATACAGGTCGGTACCTGCTTAGTTTCCCCAGTGGCAATGCGAATAAACTCAAGCACAACCACCGGAGGCACCTATCACCAACGTCACCATCCGCGCGATGAGAACCGCCTTGCGGGAGCATCAAAACCGAACACCGACATCCCATGTACCACAGGGAGGTTGGACATTTGTTTTTGGTGGGATCCGAACCGCCAGGATTGCAGAAAAACACTTAGAAAATTGTTTCCATTGGTGTCGACTGTGGGGATCGAACCCGGGTCCTCTGCGTGCCAACCCAGAGCTCTATCCCCTGAGCCACTGCGCTCCTCTAATTTTATTTTAATAATAATATCACCATACAAAACGCTCTTCGCTCGTGCGCATTGTAACTGACTCCCTCGTGGTCGCCCTCCCCACCTCCTCTACCAGCTCTCTTCGACGAGAGCGCTCGTTCGACACTTACGCCTGCTCGGTCAATTATAGTGTGCGCGCGAGACTTAAACTACGAAATATGCCTAAAAACGAATTGCGCGCGTATATCCTGCCCGCCTTGAAAGGTTTGACCTTTCAATCGCTACTCACTATCGTGCTGCTGCACCGTACAATATTATAAACGCAACGAAATGAAATACAAATGAAGTACCATACAATGGGTTCTTAAACGTAAGAGGTATGTTATACGTGGTCTCTTTTTGACCCTTTATTTTAGGTTTCGATCGGGAGCAGACAAACTTTATTCACTGTTCTTTTGGTTACACCGCTGGAACTTTTCACACTCACAACGCGTACCTGATTATCACTTCCTGAGTGGGTTTCGATTATACGCGCTACGCGCCATTTCAGTGGAGGCAAATCGTTGTCCTTGAGGAGGACCAACGCATTGATCTTAAACTTTTCGTTGCTTGGCATTTGCCACTTATATCGATTTTGTAATTGGGTGAGATAATCTCGTAACCACCGTGTCCAGGAATTGTGTCTCATTTGTGACAGCAATTGAAATCGAGTTAGTCTATTCGTCGACACGTCACTTAGGTCGGGTTCTGGGAAGGAGTTGAGTGGCTAACCAATAATGAAATGCCCTGGTGTAAGCACTTCGTAATCTTGTGGCTCGTTTGATACAAGACAAACCGGACGGGAGCTTAATACTGCCTCGATTTGTGCAAAGATTGTCCCAAGTTCCTCAAATGTCAATGGCGTATTCCCGACAATCTTTTTTAAGTGAGTTTTAGCGGACTTCACGGCTACTTTCCAGAGTCCTCCCATGTGTGAAGAATACGGAGGGATGAGTGACCACCGTATCGCTTGATCGGCAAGAAATCGTTCGATTTTTCATGCTCGGTTTTTATCATATTTGTGAGAGCTTTCAGCTTGTTATTTGCGCCAATAAAATTCGATCCGTTATCCGAGAACAGTTTTGCGCATCGGCCACGTCTTGCAATAAATCGTGTTAAGGCGTTTAAGAAAGCTGTAGTAAAAAGATTGCTCACCTCTAAGTGCGTGGCTTTAGTCGCGAAATATACAAAGATACATAAATATGCCTTTCCGGTTTTGTTTCTCGATATTTTAGTATTAAACGGTCCCGCATAATCTAAATCGGGGTTAAGAAACACTCGCGCAGGGTTGATACGGAATTTGGGCAAATATCCCATAATTTGATTTTTCACCATCGGACGTATTCGAAAACAAACGACGCAATTTCGTAATACTCGTCGCACCGCTTGTCGCCCAGATAGGGGCCAATATAGCTGACATATATGAGCGAGGAGCCCTTGAGTCCCGATATGCAATTGTTTGAGGTGCGTATCTCGAATAATTAACTCTGTGATCGGATGTTTTGCTGGCAGTATTATTGGGTGACATTTTGCATAATCGATGTCAGCGTGACGAAGTCTGTTGCCGACTCGAATTATCCCTGCTGAATCGATGAATGCGTTCAATGAGATAAGTTTATTTTTCTTCGGAATGTCGTGGTTTGCTTAAAGACTCGCCTTTTCTGATTCGAACTCGTCCGATTGAACCATTTTGATTATAGTCGACGTGGCTATTTCGAATTCTTCCACCGACTATGCACCCGCTCTTTGAGATAGCTCTTTGAGCGCGTTTGTCTTAAAGCGAAGGCAAAATGCTACGAGCTGTTTGAGAAGTGAAAAGGATGAACATTTAGCGAGTATTCCGATGCTAGCCGGTACGCAATGTGAGACGACCGTTTGTTTTTTTATCTTGGAAACGGTTTCTGCCTCCAGGACGAGCTCAATAGGCCACTCTTGAGTGTTCGTCGCTAGCCACGTTAGTCCGAACCACCACAATCGCGAATTCTTTAGAATCTCTGGCGTGACACCTCTTGATATGATATCTGCAGGGTTGTCCTTTGATTTCACGCGAGACCACTGCGCTTCAGGTGCATTGCGCTGAATGTCGGCTACCCTATTAGCCACAAAGGTTTGCAGTTCTTCCGGACGATGTTTAATCCATGCTAATGTGATAGTAGAGCCACTCCAGTAACGAATGCTGTCGATTTTGACGGAAAGCGCTTGCTTGCGCGGTCCGGCCAAGTCTCGTAAGTAATAATGATCTACATAACTCAAGTCGTGGTAGTGTGACGCGCTTGAGAGGAGCTACCTTGGATTTTGCACAAAGTAGGCGAAGGGAGATTTGACCCACGCCGTTTAGGCTTCTTAAATATATGCACGCACCGTACGCGTCCTCTGCGGCATCACAGAAACCGTGTATTTCGATACTCTGAGGCTCAGTGCATATGACGTGTCGAGGAATAGAAATGAGACTCATATCATCGATTTGGTCTTGATATCACGTCCATGTCGTGTGAAGGTCGAGTGGCAGAGACTCGTCCCATCCAATTTTCAATTGCCAGAGTTGCTGGAGGAAAATCTTGGCACAGATAATCGTTGGACCCATCAATCCGAGCGGATCGTAGATTTGTGCGATAGTTGATAGCACTGATCTCTTCGTTGCTTGGTGACTCTTTGTCACAGCTTGATTTCGACATTGAAGGCAGTCGTGGATCCTGTTCCAAACGACTCCTAGCATTTTTATTTCGTTACCTATTGGCAACGTAGTGGATTCTGAGGAAGCGTCGAGAATTGATGGCTCGTCAGTATTCCACTTGTGTAGTAGAAATCCCACGAATTTCAAGATCTTGGTCAACTCGATCTGTAGTCGTTGTCGTTTTGCTACGTCGTCACCACCGGATAACTGTTACATCCCCATAACGTAACCACCATCGCGCCTTAAAGACGAGCATCCCTCCTTACGCCAACGCACGACGCACCCCTAACTCGAGGATGAACGCGGCGGGGGGGAGATGCTCGGGCCCAAGAGTGGGGACAGGCGATAAGGATAAATTTTTCTCCGAATTGGAAAAGTAAGGAGTGGGAGACGGTGGAGATTTTGGACCAATAAGGAAATTGTAAACTACCCTCTCCAACCCCTACGCAATAGACAAAGATAGTTGATAGACTATTATATAAGGCCCGAATTTTAGCATAAAAAGCAGTTCTCCATCAACATTCAAACTTGTAAGCTTCTCTTAAGTCTTCAAAATTGTAAAAGTGCTGGATAGAGCAAAATCCCTGTACTGCTCTACCAGTCTCCACTCAACCACCAAAAATAAAAAAGAGTAAGTTACTAACTGACTCCCACAAATTATTGAATTGCGAGGACCACCTCGAGTTCGAAATTCCTTCTCAACAACAAGTCGAATTGCGCGGACCACCCCGAGTTCGACCATCCTCCAATACTCTATATTGAACTGCGAGGGCCACCTCGAGTTCGATCATCCTCCTGCACAACCCATTGAACTGCCAGTTCCACCCCGAGTTCGATAGATTCCCCAAAGAAGAAATGAGTTGCGAGGACAACAGCGAGCTCTATCCTTCCATCATCCGTCGAGTTGCGAGGACCACCTCGAACTCAGAGGATGCCTTCCTTACACATTAATCTCAATTCCTTCTAACTTCTGGGGACTCCATAGTCAAAAATTCATTTGAAATTTCTAGTGGGAAAGAAACGCCGATCAGGAGGACGCAAAAACCAGGTGCGGAAAATTACCGCTCAATATTACGGGTATTTACGGGATAAAACTCACGGTTGCTACACTGAGGAATTCCTGAGGGATACGTTCTCTCAGAAACCCATCGAGACCCAGTATTTTTTTACACAAATTGGAGTATACAATTAATCTTACATCCATCTTGGATCCCTGAGAACGATCCTCGAAGGAGAATATACGAACAGAGACTAGAAACATGTAACAAAGTTGCAACTCAATAAACAGAATCAACTCTATCAGTTAATTTTGTCTGTCTAAAATTCATTTATCTGGTCAAACTCCATTAGCCCTTTTCCCAAGACTCATTAGCTTTGCTAAGGTCAAAAATAGGACAACTATTATGTTACTAGGACGTAACATAACAAATGGTCCACGTAGAAATCAGTGCGTATGATTTCGCTCGCCTCAGGATATTTTTCCTGAGATTCGATCGCCATCTGTACTAAGCATCGTATGGCCAAAAAGGGTGCGCTGGCTAAGCTGTAGGTCACCGTGTTCAAGCGATATTCTTGTATCGATGTGCTGGGATCGTCTCTCCACACGATTGTTTGTAAATCGCGTTGATCTTTGTGAAGTAGCACTTGCCGATACATCTTTTGGATATCGGCCGTGATAACATATCGATGCTGGCGAAATCTCAAAAGAATATGTAGGAGATCCTGTTGTATGGTAGGTCCCACCCGAATTATGTCATTGAGAGCTATTCCGGACGATGTCAAACTTGATGCGTCCAAAACGACTCGGAGCTTGATTGTGAGGCTCGCTTCTTTGAACACGGAATGGTGTGGAAGATAGTTGATTGTCTCACTTTTTTCGTCATTCATGACCTCGGTCATATGACCTAGGTCTTGGTACTCTTGCATGAATTTTTGATATCGTTCCTGTAAATCGTGCGATTTTGCAAACTTCCGCTCCATGCATTTAAGATGTTTAACAGCAATTTCTCGCGAAGCTCCCAATCGTTCGACATTACTTCGTAGCGGTAAACGAACTACGAATTTTCCTTCTGAGCCACGTGGACGCATTCGTGTGAACTCTTGTTCGCATATTTCGTCATCCTCGGACCGTTCAGTATATGGAGTTCCTTCTTCGACGTGCCAAAAACGCTCTAATTGATCTTCGACCAAACTTCTATTGAAGAAAAAGCACGCTGACACGATCGGCGATTTGGCCTTGTTTTCGAAGCCGATAGGACCAGCAATAATCTAACCGAGCTTGGTTTTCTGTGCTACTGGTAGGTTTTTGCCGAGTTTAAACTGACCAACGCATAGTAAATCCCAAAAGACCGAACTTCCGAGCAACACATCAATCTTTCCTGGGATATGGAATGAAGGGTTGGCGAGTGTGATATTTTTCGGAATGTTGAGGTTTCGTTTGTTGACATCTACCATTAGAAGTCGCGCGGTGATTTCTGGTAATACCGAGAACGAGAGTTTGACCTTGAAGGCATTAACCGTTGAATGAATCGTCCCGTAAGTCCCAGTGAGGGCCACAGTTTGTGTATTATCGATCCCTCGGATTATCAGATAATTTTTGTGATGTGGTAACTGCAATCGGTCGCATAGATCTCGTGTTAGGAAGTTCGATTGGGAGCCCGAATGCGCAACACTCGTGAAATTTACCCGTGATACTCTGCATTTTGATTATTGCAGTGGCCAGCAATCCTTGATGGCTAGAACGCACTGCGCAGTGAGCCAATGCTGTGTTTTGCGAATCGTCCGTCGGTTGCGACGCAGCCGATGAATTTATGCCTTGATTGTATTGAGTTGTTGAGCTTGTACTTTCGAGCTTGTTAAAATGTAGCAGTGTGTTGTGGTTTTTCTGACACAATCGACACTTCCCGAACTAGCACTCTTCGAGAGCATGCCCTCTCTTCAAGCAGTTTAAACGGAGCTTGAGCCTCTTAACCTCTTTGCTTCGATCTTGAGGGGTTAGATTAAGGAAGGCTGGGGAATGATAAATGTGGTGCTCTCCTTCTGTACAAAGTGCGCTAGGCGCCCTTAATTCCGTCGAGATGGCTGCGATCGTTTTTTTATTTGAGCTGTTGGGTCTGCTATAATGGTTCGACCCTGATGGCTTCGCGGCCGTAGGCTTATCGAGTTGCAATGTTTCTAACATAATGCATCTACTTGTTGTAAAATCGACAAACTGCCGACAAATCGCATCGAGTTTCGCGGTCATTAAGGGGAGATATACACTTAGGAGGCCAAAAAAAGGTTATTTTTGAGATTTTTTTGTAGGAAAACTATTTAAAATTTCGGATTGTAGTTTGAACCAAATGAAAGTATACACATTCAAGAATATGTTTAATTTTTACTATTAAAAAATATCGAAAATATTCCGACATATCGCATATTCTTTGAAGCTCCGTAAAAAAATCTTCATACGCGGTACCCACTGGCGTTTCTTCAAAAATCATCTGACAAAAAAACCAAAAAGATTATTAAACTAGATACTATAATCTAGTACTTGTCATAGCCGATTTTGAAAATATCGATTTATGACAAAATGGCGAACGTTTGAACATAAATAATGATTTTTGGGTAAAAAATTAGTTATTATTTTGTTTATAAAAAAAAGTAAGGAACGAAAAAAAAAATCCTATGACACGTACTAGAAAATCGTCTATAGCATAAGCACAACAAATTTCAAGGCAATCGGTTCATTGGTTTTCGAGAAATTTTGGGTACCGATTTGAAAAACATGGTTCAAGAAAAACGTGTTTGAAAATTTGGGAATAAATAAATGATAAAATTTGTCAACTTACATGGAATCATCGATACCAGGCCCATAGTGTAGCAAGGGCGTCGCCAGCCAATGGGCCAGGGCGGGGGGGCAAGATGATAGATCGATAGAGGATATAAATTGTGGGTAAGATGAATACAATTTGCAAAGTTTTAATAGTTGAATATAATTCAAATAGGTTTGTTATAGTTTTACTATAGTTTAAATAGTTTTATAAGAAAAAACATTTTAAATAAAACATAACCTTCTCGGGTTTTTCGTAAATTTCTCGACCACTTTATTATTAAAATCGTCGAGGTTTCGAATGATCGTGTTTCGATGAACGCTCATCATTGCAAGCCCATTAAGGCGACTTTCGACCATGGTACTTCTTAGCCACGTTTTAATCCTTCTCAAACTGCTAAATGATCGTTCTACAGTACACGTTGTGCACGGTAGAGCGACCAAAACTTTTAAAGCTTTATGAGTTTTGGGAAAGAAGTCTTTCGCTTCTTTTAGCCCGTCAACAATGGACACCTCAGTTGCATTGAGTTTGTCCTGCCATAATTGTTGCCAAAGTTCCAATTCATTTTTTATATTTGGCAAGTTGTAATATCGGGCGAAGTTTTCACAAGCTTTCGTGAGAGTTTCTACGGACATAGTTTGCATTTGCGCCGGGTGTAATTTTGATAATTTAAAGGAGGGAGTATTTTCTTCAGCAAACCGTACTTCGATTGAATTAATAACAGAGTCCAATTATGCAATTATCAAGGACCTTCTCCAGAATTCTGAAAGGTTTCCTGCTGGATGGTTGCTTCGATGACGTTGTCTTCCAGAAATGCGCGGCATTGGTGCGATATCTTCCTCCATTCCGAGTCTTTCTGCAACGACAGCAGCATCGCTTAAAATTTCCTCTGTGACTATTTCGGCATCATCACCGTGACTTTTAAGTAATTTCAAAATGCGCTTAATGTGCTGTGAGGCTTTGACTGTGTCCAAAGCTACAGATTGAAGCACGTTTACCACGGGTTCCATCAAAGCCGAGTATTTGGATATCACCATAAGGCACAAAATAAACGAAACGCTGGAAGCAGCGGCATGGAGCTGAAAGGCCTTTTTCGAGTCGCACTATTTCCGTCACGCGATAAAGTTTCTAAGGCCTCCATTGTGAGAGGAAAATTTTCCTTAAAAACTCTGATGGTTTTATGTTTCTCACTCCACCTTGTTTCGCAGAGCCTGGAAATATGAGGTATTAACTTCCTTCTCAAAAGTGATTCCCGAACAAATGTAATAATGTCTTTGGTGGTTCCCATGGTGTTCTGAATTTCCTTCAGAACATTGAGATCATTGATCACTAGATTTAGTTTGTGCGAAGAGCAATGAAAGAACAGAGCTTTCGTATATTTTTTGCGTAAGATTGTTTGTACGCCACCGTCTTTTCCGGACATCGTCGAACAACCATCAAATCCCAATCCAACGCATTTCTCTGGATTAAGTTCTTCTTTTGTCAAAAACTCATCAATGGTTTGGGCAATAGACTTCGCATCCAGACTTTTTAGTTCAACAAATCTAACAAAATCTTCTTGAATTTCGTTGTTTTCTTCATGGAAATATCGTAGACCAATCCATAATTTTTGTGTTCCAGAAATATCAGCTGTTTCGTCGGCTAAAATACTATATGCTTCTGCTTGTTTTACTTTTTTCATAATTGCTGCCTTAAGCACGTCCCCACAAATGCTGATAATTTTATTTTGAATATCAACCGATCGATAGCTGGCATTTTTCTTCCCATGTTCAATGTGATTCTTCAAAATCACGTCTCCCGAATCAATGCGCAGCTTGTATAAGTCCTCAAGAATCCCTTCACCATAATGTTTACTTCGTAGCGCTAAGTCGTGGGCCCCGCAAAATGTAATGCAGGAAATAATCGACGTTATAATTTTTCTGTTTTCTTCAATAACGCCCTGAGAGTATTTATGGACTTGCACATCCACAGGCAAACTTCCAAGCAGCAAGCAGATCTAGCAGCTTTCGCTGCCGCCTTATGGAAGTGGGTTTCAATGTGCTTTTTGCACTGCTCGTGAATATTTTTAAACTTACAAAATGGCCTTACGATAAATGACCGCAATACACCTTTAACAGAACTCGAATTTGGCGGAAACAACGTGCAATATTTACAAAGGACGCCTTTTTGGTGTCGGGAATATGCCAACCACGGCGAGTACATTTCCAACCAGGCATAATTAAATTTTCTTTTTAAATGCTTGGCGTCTTCCGCAAACTCGTATGTTTTAGGAGACGTCCAACAGTTTTCAATCAATTCCTTCTTCTTTTCGAGTGACAACATTGACGGTCGGCCAATAAATCGACCAATGTCATTTTTGTGGTAGGCATCCATTGCAGAATCAAGACCATGGTCCAAATCTTTGCATGGGATTTGTCTCGACAGGTCACTCACATAATCATCACAAGGATGTGCACCAGTATCAGGGTGCACAACTTCAATGAATTTCTGAGACTGAGGATCTTTAATTGCGAGGAGCGAGCTAGCATTATGCGACGTGGTCTCTATATTGTTTTTCTTTTGTATTTTTTCATCTTGCTCATCGCTGTCACTGCATCGTCCTTCAGCTTTTTCTCTTTTTAAATTGACTGAAATCCCAAATATATATCAAATATAAATATATGTATATGTATAGTATTATAATGTTAATTGATTTTTCTGTTTTTTTTTTTAAAGTGGTAACGCTTGTAACTACTATTGATCATCAGGCGCACGAGGGCCGCTGCGCTCGATCAGTGTCAATATGCGCTAACAAATAATGGGGCCCATTTAAATGCATTTCAAAATTAATAAAAGTAACATTCAAATATCATCTAAATACTATAAAAAAGTATTTAGCTTTAAAAAAAAATATTTACACTTCGAAATCAATACTTTGAACTATAAAACTAATTTTTGAATTTTTATTTCTGAACGTATAGTTTAAATTTGATAAAAGGCCAGACTGACATTTAATTTGGCGTTTTCTCTTACCGGCTTTATAGTCCAATAAAACAAGGCCTGCTCACTAGCGGTTATTTTCAATATTCTGTCCATGGATAGATTTGTTTACCGTCAATAGTTTTTTGACAGATCTTCCATACAAAATGTATTCAAATACTACTGACAATAAGCAAATCTATCTTCGATTTATGCGACTGATTTTTATATTTGTTCGAATTATTATAACATACACAGTTCTTAATAATATGTTAACCTATACTAATATTTATTATGTTCTTATAGTGGAAACTATTAACTTCTATAGTCCAATCTATTGATTTTATAGTGGAACTTATTATATTTAAAGATAGAAGATTATAGTTTTTGTTTTACTAACTTTTAAGTTTATTTAATACACACTGAAAATAATTACGCAACGATGGCAACATTAATTACCAACATAAAACCTAAATACCTTTGTAGATCTATACAATATAGAATAGTTAGTTAGTTATAGTGTCTTTCTTTTTCCAATGTATACCCTTGCGGGTTTTTACATTCCTCCTCTCTTACAATCACCGCGATCCTCATTTCCACCATCAACCACTTCGGTAGACCTACAGTTTTTTGGTTAGGTGGGTTCCGAACCACCGAGAGCACAGAATAAACACATAGAAAAATTCCATTGGTGCCGGCGGGGAATCGAACCCGGGACCCCCGAGTTGAGAGCCGAGAACGCTAACCCCTGTGTCACTGCCTCTCTTTTACAATATAGAATGATATTATTGCAAAATACTCACCAAAAAACCTTCTTATGTCCATATTGTACTCAGACCGAAATTGAACTGTTTTCTTTCACCATACTTGTCAATGCTTGATCGTCGACAGACGAATGCCGTGCATAAAATGTTCGTGGCAAGCGAGACCTGGAGCGACGCACCGTGACAAAAACAATGTAAGGCTGGGGTCATGCTATGTCAGAATCGATCCGACGAAAACGTATAGTGTGGCACCGGCCTAACACACCGCGAGCGGGGCGGCGTAGCGTCTATGTATGACACCGGCCTTAGGGTACGTCCTGAGTGCAAGCGGGCGGTTTGCATTTGTTTACCACGAACCGTTACCGCGATTCGTGGTAACCTCCGGCCGTACCCTCAGTCGCTCGCTTCGCTAGAGTTTACCTACGCGCACACACAAATACTACTTTAACAGCGCAAAGTACATCGAATTGTCTTCTCATTTGACATGCACACGTAAAGGTATGCATTCCAGAGCGCATCGCGCGGGAATTGTAAATCAGACAATAACTGACTTGGCGATTGATTACATTTTTTCGAGTCGCGTAGGGGTTGAGGGGGCAGCTGCCCCCCCCCTGCCCCCCGTTAGCGACGCCCTTGTAGTGTAGGTCGTCTACGGTCGACGGAATGCTCATGGCTTCTACATTTTGTTGTTGGCGCCGTATTCGACTTTCTTTTGTCTGTTCCTGTGCTTGCAGCTCGGCTTTCGCTATGCGAGTTTCATCTTCTTGCGTAGCGAATAAGTGCGCTCCTGACCCAACCGATATTCCCAACACGTTCATAATTTCGAGAGTAGTGAGGACACACCATTATTGAACGTGCATGCTGCCAGAAAAACAGCAATGTTAACAATTTTGGACCCGCTGTTCATTGTTTTTGGAGCTATCTTCCAAATTAATTGATTAAAGCTCTCATTGCAGTTTTGCGTATATCCGCCAACACAGCGTTCTAACAACTTGTCATTGCTGAGGTCTTCGTAAATTGGTTTGATAGCATCTAATACTATTTGTGGCAAAGCAGCATAATCGTGACAGAAATTTTTCCGTTGGTTTTTGGCTTTCACTTGTTGCCACTTTTGCCCCACGGCGCTACCTGACTGTCGAGTAAGCGCCGACCCGTTCACGTTTTCGGCTATAACTCACTTATTTATCAAAATATTGCCTTGCCGTTTTCACCAGATATTCTTAAGGCCTCAAACTTAAAGAAAATGCAAAAAAAAAAATTTTTTTTTTCAAACGTCTAGGTGTATATCTCCCGTTAAATGTACGAGAATGGTGTTCCATGTATTTGTTGGTTCGCCTAACTTCTTGAGAGCGCGAACGTGTTTTTCGGTTGTGTCAAGTAACTGACGTAATGCCGCGTGAGACTCCCTTTGAATCGCCGGAAAGTCTATCAACGCTTGCACGTGATGATGCACCAGTACGCGTTTGTTATCAAATCGTCCTTCGAGAAGTGGTCATGCAACTTCGTAATTATTGGCGGACATCTATAGTGACGATACGATTTCTGCCACCACGCCCTTGAGTGACGATCGAAGATAATACAGCTTTTTGATATCTGATAGACTTTCATTCTCGTCAATTACTGCTTTGAATGTATCACGAAAATTTGGCCATTGAGCATATGACCTGCTGAACGAGTGCAAATTTATCGGCGGCAATTTTATTTGATCGATCGGATTGGTACCGTTGCCCGCGTTTGGACTGGCTATTTGAGGATTTCTCGATCGTTGACTCGCTGCGATAAGCGCTTTTGCAGCCGCGCTTGCTGCATAATCATCATCCATCTCAAAGGTCTCTCGCTCACCGTCCTTTTCATATTCTGAGTCTAAATCTTCGAGTTCGTTTTGTTTTTCGCAAAAATCTACCCATGCCCTTTCGATCGCGGCTAACTTTACTTTGACTTCTTCAATTTGTCGCGCTTCTATATAGACTTATTTCGGAGACCACGCCGTCTCTGTGTTATCTTGATGAGAGGGACAGACCGACTCGGTGGTTGAGCTCTTGTCCTCGTGACTGTTGCTACGCTGAGAGAGAGCGAAGACGTTGGATAATCGTTCATCTGAGCGAGCGAAAGAGAGAAGGCGAGCTAGATGCCTTGCCGATGAGCGCTTGCCCGTGCTTCGTCTTCTCGTCCTTTGTTGTGGAGAGCGTGAGAGAAATCTCGCGCGGTTCGATGGCTATGTTACTTCGTGCGTGCGTGTGTGTGCGACTCCACACGTAAGTGTTTTAGATATTATTCTAAGCGATCGCACAGTTGTGATTATGAATCTTGTTGTTTGATTGCTTTTTGAAGCTGTTTCGATCTATATGAGATCTGTGTATTCCGAGTGATAACAGACTGTCGTTGCGTCAAAACTTATAATTCTCTCGTTCGTCCCTTTGTCTTGGGCTGCGTACCTGAGACACGACTGCGTGTATCTTCGACGGACGCTTTGGATCCGATATACTATTTCGAACTAAAAAATAATTTGACGTGTTCACTCGTCCTGTTGCTTCCAGGCTGCGTAATGAACCATGACGCAATTGAGAATCTCGTAGCCTCGACTCGTGATTTTGTTTTTTGCCGAATATCCAGATCGAAGGACCATTTTGTTGAAAGTGGTAAATGGTAATTAAGTTCACCTCAGTTCACTTCCGTTGATTTTCTCATTTTTAAACAATTTTATTTTAATAACATAGGTAACATGCACATACAAAACGTGTGTCTCTTTGCTCATGTGCATTGTAACTGACTCCCGCGTTCTCGCTCTCCCCACCTCCTCTACCAGCTCTCTTCGACGAGAGCGCTCGCTCGACACTTACGCCTGCTCGGTTAATTACAGTGTGCGCGCGAGACTTAAACTACGAAATATGCTTAAAAATTAATTGCACGCGAACATCTAGTGGTAGGTATTTGAAAGTGGGATTGACCTGTTTTTGCGAAAAGGATTGCATTCATAAGTATATCTATGTCGAGTTCTAATTCTATTAGATCTTCATCTGTCTGGCTGATGTATTTTATGGCTACCTTATTGTATTTAAGGCCTTAGGCCACCCTAGAGGCTGAAAAAAATAGGCTTTTTGGGGATTTTTTTTTCAGAAATACTACAAAATAAATCGAGATAACAGAAACGTGATTTTATTATCTATATCAGTGACTGCTCACAATCATTTTTTTGAAGCGATTTATTACTAAATGGCGGCTGTGCAGCGTTTCTGCGACGACGTCTTTTTTTCGGGTTCCACGGCCGGACTAACAGCTCCTGTAATTTTTAAAATAATAATGAGCAAATGAATTTTTCGATTATATATAGTAACTGCTATAGAAGTACGTAGGATTTTTGCGATATATTGATTTCTGGCCAAATGGCGTCCTTCTAAAGTGAAAAGTGAAAAACTTGCCTAAAAAATTTTTAGATAATTGTTAATAACAAATGAACTACGCAATATAAAAAAAATCCTACGTACTTCCATAGACAATGTATATTTCAAGATATTTCAAAATTTCAAGTTAATCGGTTGAAAATTGCTTGAGTTACGAGTCCGGCCAACTTGAAAAATACAGTATTGAGATAAACGCGTTTAAAGTTTTGAGTAGTAGAAAATCATGAATAATTTTACAATACCTTTAATCTGCGATGCCTGCACCATACAATTGGCCTTCCAGATTATCTTCCTGCTCTTGCATTTCTTTTCTGCTTGATCTTGAAGCGATTCTTGCCTCTTTTACCCGGTCGGACAGCGATCTTTCTGCAAGGCTTTATGCGCTGTTTGTCGATCTCCAGGCACATTTCGTAGCTGTTCGGGGGGATTTCCAAGTTCATTGCCTTGATTATGTGCAAAATTGAAACAAACCCGTCATTGAACACACAAACTGCAATATCCGTGGCTCATTCTCACAGGACACTACTAGTTTGAATCCCAAACCACGCTTACTGCTTTCAGTAAATTTCACTTCCGATTGGCATATCTTACAAACGACAGCGTTCGAAATAGCTGAAAATGCTGCGATAAAGTTAATTATACGATATCCAAACGCTGGATTCACTTCAATATCATATAAATCTTCCGATTGCTTTAGTTTTTTTTGCCGATGTACTGGCATTCAAGTCGTCTGGTGCTTCTAGCTCATGGCGATTCAATGGTCTTCTTCGAGATATTTTTGGTCCTTTCTATTGCAAAACGACGTTTTTATTCCTTTCTTCGCACTGTACACCACTTTATCACTCATTGTAAAAACTCAATAATTATACAGGGAAAAAGAAATGGAAGTTCACAGAAATATCGAGGAAAACAAGTGTTTGTCGACTAGCGTCCTTCTCAAATGCTTGGTTGTGCCCAACTAACTGAAAGAGACGTTCGACAAGTCAAACTCGTCTAGACTAGTCAGGAAATAAATATTTTCAATAACATCTGCCGTATACCTGCTCTAGTCCCCTAACGTACCTTCCCCCTAGTGCTCACAAAAGGAGCTCGCTGCGGACCAGACGGCCTTGTACTAAAATTCGAAAACCGAGTACCTAAAGGTTTTTCCCGGCCATAATCTTCTGGGACATCATTTTTGAGGTCCTAAGGGACCATTTGGAATTAAAAAAAAAAATCGATTTTTCGAAAATTCTAGGGTGGCCTAAGGCCTTAAGGAGATCTATGTGATTTGTTTAAGTTATTGTTGCATGATTGATTTGTTCATGATTGATGCTTTTTATGCGTGTTTGGTCGAGGTCGAATTTTGATTTTAAGATGAGCGTTTGATTTTTGACAATTTTTGTACGTTTTAGTAACTCGTTTGCTAGCGGGCTTAGTTCGTTATAAATTCATTCGCCCTCTTCGAAGTCTAGAGTACCGTATAATGTTTTTGTACTTTTCCTGCAAAATTTGGGAGTCCGCGTTTGAATCTATGGTTATGGCTATGAAATATATACGTGCCCTTGTGTGGTTTTTGATAAGGCTCCTACAATATCGATTGCGACCTTGATGAACAGTTCTGCTGGAGAGTCGGTGATGATCATGTGTGCTTTATCTTTCACTGCCACCATGTTCTTTTGATAATCGAAACAGTATTTGATAAATTCTTGAGTGTCATTTTTTAGGCTTTTCCGTCATGTTGTGATAGCATAGGATTGTATGTTTTTGAGATTTCGTTATGTGCACCGATCGCCGAACTATGAAACACTTGAATGGTAGATTTACTGTGTCGTGGTGGTCGATGGCTGTACGTGAGTTCGTTGATTTCTCTCGCACGATGATTTGATGGATTCCCAAACGAACGGGTTGAGAATTTTGGGATCCTTTGGGATCATGCAAGTATTTAGTTGCAATTTGTTAAATACCTCGAATAGTGTTTCTAAGAAATTGCGAACTTCGGTGATGGTTAGTAATTGTGATGATTTTCATTTACAAATTGTTGCGTAAGTGATTCCTCGGCCGGTAATTAAAATATCGCCAATTTGGAGTTTACAGTCCAAAAGAGATTGTTGGTTGACTTTGCCTTCTTCCTGTAGAATTTCTGATATTATTGTATCAATTCTAAAATCTGCTGATAGGAAGCTGTTCGGTTAGATGTGAACTCACCGTGTCTGCGAAAGATGGGTGCAGACCCGGGATCTGGTTTTGGGGGAAGTGTGGAGAAGGAAAAGCACAGTGAACATGCGAAGGGGATCCGAAAATAACGAAGATGACGAGACCGTTGGTTAACAAAATAAATAACTATGTTTAATGTTAAGGATAAAAGTACAAGTTCGCGTAGAAGGGTTAATGGCGTCGGCGTCACGCTCGGGACCGCGTGGCCGTTAGAATTAGTCCCAAGAAAAAGCCGGTGTCGTTATAATAAACTAAATACAAATACCACGATCAATTAAAATAAGTAGAAGGAATAGCCGGTTCGAAAATAGTACACTGTGTCACAAAGAATTAATACAAGGAATAGCCGAAGTCGAAGTAAGTGTTAGAAGAACTGTTTAGAAGCGCGTGTCGATAACCGTTTTCCGTAGAAGCTGAACTCGAAGTGAAGATGCCGGAAATCGATCTCGCTCATCGATTGACAGGTGGGGGGAGATCTCGTTACGCGCGAGTTCGGCCGAGTCCAAGCGAGAGTCAAAGGCCGAGACCTGCTGACCCTTCGCATGGACTCCTCCCGACACTACGCACGTTTCCGAACACATCGCCTTGGACTTACTTGTACTTAGGTATACCAATTCAACAATTTAGATTAATCGTCGAGGTAGGTTCCTCTCCGAAGACGTTTCGATTGATGATTGATTCCCAGACTTCTTGATGTTTATTCGTGAACATGAGTTTCTTGAGAAATTATTAATTGCAACACCAAGAATTCACGTACACTTAACAAAGTACTGATATTTTATTTCACTTTGAAATTACAACACAAAATTTGTACTTAGAGTAGTTTCGTAGAGGGACTGGGAATTACTCCCTTAAGGTGCTGACTGAATCGAGGTTGGTTAGATTCCCAAGCTAAGTTGATCGAGGTGTGACTCTATTCTTCGAGAGAATTAACTATTTGGTCGCGGTTTGGGAGGAGTTACAAAAATTTGACCTATTTGATTGGTTAGTTTTCTAGCAAGCCCCTTCGTCCTTCTGTAGAGGGGGTTATCTCGATCACGCGGAGATGACGTGAGATCGTCGCTTTGTGGACGACGTTCGTGGAAAAGAAAAGTATGGTTTCGAATTATAGTTTGGCGAAATGATACAGAGTTTTGTTTGTAACTGAGTTTTTGAGCGGTGATATCGGACAAAGCGTTCGTTGAAATGTAATAAGAATAAGGAAAGTAAAGAAATGTTTGTCGGACCGGGTACTTATGAATCTGTATGTGGTCCATTTTGAGACTAAGAGTAAATAATATTATTGTTAATTAAAGGTTTATTATTGCTAGAATGTATATGAGAGCAGTGTTTAGTCGGTGGAGAAGTGTTTGTGAGGCTAGAGAACATTCCTTGTCACGTTGCGCGATTGTTTACACAGAAAAAGTCGAGTTCGGAGTTCGAATGTTTGGGAAAAAATTTTAGGAGTATCCTGAGAAATCGTAGTTCGCGTCTGAAGCAAAAATATTAATTGTTTCTTAAATATAGTTTTGTAAGTGAAATAATTAGCTGGTAATAAGGAAAAAAGATGTACATTGTATTTAAATTTTGCCGGCAGGCTACATCGCTTTGGACGTAGGCAAGGTAGTATGTTAATTTATCGACCGGAGATGTGCGACACCAATGCTGGGTTGCTGGGACGTAACAATAGTATGAACGATGTATCACTATCGGCTTCTGTTAGGTTATTTCTACTTAAAGTGTTTTTGCCTGATGTTGGTTTCGGCGGATTGTTGGTTTGCTGTTGTTGTACTGGAATACTAGTTTGCCTGGTGATTTATTCAACATTTCCGGGTGGTGATTGAAATGTTGGCTCGATTGTTACTTGCATGTTGTGCAACTGTGTTACTTCTACTAAAGGGTTGGTGTTATTTCCGATATTTCTTTCAGAAGATAGATTTGTTTCGTTATTACGTTCAAGAGACTTTCCTCGGGTTTTATTTCCGGTGAATATGGGCTTGTGTTGATGGTATTTTTGACTTATTTGTGGTTGTTTGTGGTGGCAATGGTGATCGGAAGTTTGGGTGTACTTGTAGTTGTATATTTCGTTGAACATCTTCTGCTTCTGTTAGATTTGTTGGTGATCGGATATGTGGTTCCATGACTCCATTATCTCCCTCCTCGTCAGCGATCGTTTCTCCGATTTGCGTCGCTGATCTTGAATCCTGTTGTTCCTTACTGCGATCCTTGGGCGTTACTTGGTATTTTGTTTGAATTTCCAATTTGCGTTATATTTCCCGTTTTTGTGTATATTTTTTATTGGCGTCTGTTTGCTGGGACTCGCTGGCCTCTGTACATACGTGCGCTTTCTTCTTTATTTTCTCCATTTTTCTTGGGATTAATATGTGCAAATCGTTAATAATTTTTATTTAATTCATTGACTTTTTCTTTGCCTTTGTTTTCTTCATTTTTTTCCTCTTGGTTCTTTGTTGGTGTGTGTTTTTCCGTTGTTGCTTCATCTCGCGTGCTTGGTCCTTTGCGCTTATTTGTCGTATTCAATTCCTTTGTCGTATTGTCCCTTGTACGTTTCCTGGTCGTTATATTTTTTGTGAGTTCCTGCTCGGTTGCTTCTGTCTCTGTGATAACGTCTGTGCTATCCTTTTCGATATTTGTTTCCTCTTCTGTTTGTGGGAATACATCGCCGACTGTTGGGTTTGATTTAGCAAGTGTGTTGTTTTCGTGTTCATTTTTACTCTGTTCGTTTCGTTGTTTCTTTCTGGGTGTTGGATTGCCTGATTCTTCATTTGAATCAGAGCGTTGCCATGTGTTTGGTTGATTGGAATGTTTTGCTCTTTTTTTGGACATGTTCTTCCTTTGAAGAACTATCTTTTTACCTAATGCACATGGCAGCAATGGAGCTTCTAAACAGTGCATCAGCGACGTCGTTTAATTTTCAGGGTTAGTGTTGTATTTAAAAATCGCAATCGTTGAGGGTTATTTGCCAGCGCCGAAGCTGCTGTGGCAAGTCAGATTTTCTATTTAAATAAGTTAAAGCTTTATTATCCGTGATCAATGTAAATTGTTTACCATATAAATACGGGCGAAAATGTTCTACTGTGAAAACTACGGCTAACAGTTCTTTTCTCATTGTATCGTACACTTGCTGTGGTTTCGAAAGTGTTTTTGAATAAAATGCTACGGAGTGATTGAATTTATTATATTCTTGACTTAGGATTACGACTGTTGCGTAGTCTGAAGCGTCCGTGGCGAGGGCAAATGGTTTTTTTGGAAATCGGCGTAACGTAAAATTAGTCTTTCAATGATTTTGTTTCTAAGTAATTCGAATGTTTCTTGGCATTCATCTGTCCGTTGAAATTTGACATCTTTTTTCAATTGTCTTGTAAGCGGTGATGCAATTTTTGCAAAATCTCTAATGTATCATCTGTAATAACCTGTGAGTGCTGCAACTTGTTTTATTCCGATTTTATTAGTTAAAGGTGTGAATTCTGTTATGGATTGTACTGTTGTATTGTTAGGCCTGACGTCGTCTTCGGTGATTGTGTGTCCTAAATATATGACCCCAATTCGCAAAAATTGACATTTGTCAGTTTGCAAGGTTAGCCCTGCTTCCGTCCAACGGTTTGCTAAACACCGAAATTTTGTTGCGTGTTCCTTTAGTGTGTTAGCATAAATGATAATGTCGGTCAAGTACATATATGAACAGGTCATTAGCCTGGAGTCTCGATAGTACGACATCCATCAATCTTTGAAATGTTGCCGGTGCGTTTTTTTAATCCGCATGGCATACGATTAAACTTGAAATGCCCGTTTGTTACTGAAAATGCGATTTTTTGTTTGTGATCGGGGCACATTTCAATTTGATCGGAGCCGGATGCTAAGTCGAAAATGGACAAATATCGCGTTTTGCCCAATTGGTCCAGAATATTTACGACACTCGGTAATGGATAAGCGTTGGATATTGTTTCTACGTTTAATTTGCAAAAATCGATAACTATTTGCCATCTCTTTTTACCTTGTGAGTACGCCTTTTTGGTACAGACCAAACCGGAGAATTATAGGGTAAGAGGGAAGATTGGCTGATGTTTTTCTCCAATAAATTATCGACCTGCGTTTGTATCTCTTTTTTGTGTACAGGTGGAAATCGGTACTGTTTTGTGTTAATAGGTTTGTTGTTTATCGTGGGAATTGTGTGTTGGGTTGCTATGGTGTAATCAAGTTCGTCGCATGGCAGTAGAAAGAGTTTTGGGTATTCGCAAACTAGATGTAAAATGTATTTTTTCTTTTCATTATTGAGATCCTGGGAAAAAAAGTTTATATATGAGTAGTTATGTATCATATATGTTTCAGATATTGTCATATATGTGGGACCGGGCCCGCAGGACTCCGACGACGCCCCTGAGGCGTGAGCAGCGAGAGATATAGAAAGAAAGAGGGAGTCTACAAAGAGCTTCGGAGCGACGAACTAACCCTAAATAGCTTGTTAATTATTCAGTAAATTTTATACTTTTTATCCTTATCGACTCGTGTATAATTCTTCGCCTCACCCAACTCTGAATCCTACATATGGGGGCTCGTCCGGGATACTGGGTTTGGAGGCGAAAGTTAACGCGAACAAAAGGTGCGAAAGTGTAAATCAGTCGAAAAACCGTCGAGGCGAAAAAGTCGAAAAAGGCGTTAGATCGAAAAGTTGTCAAGTCGTGAAGTGGTCAAATCGAAACGTTGATAAGCCGAAAAGTTGTCAAGTCGCGAAGTTGTCAAGTCGAAACGGTCAAGCCGGAATTTTCGAAACAATCAGCCGTCGAAGTCGAAGGTGATACGTGTAAAGTAATTAACCAAGTCGTGCGTTCGGGTAGCTAAAAAGACGAAAGACGAAAAGAAAAAGACGAAAGACGAACAAAGTAGAAAGACGGAAGACCAAGAAAGAAGAACGACGAACAAAGGAGACGAAGAAAGACGAACGAAGTAACACATGGTTCTCGAAACATCGAGAAAACAGATAGAGGACAAAGAGGACGAATCCGGCGCGGAGTCAGCGCAAGAAGAAGGGGCGCGAGCGAGCGCTGTAAGAGAGAGAGAGAGAGGAAAGGCCGAACACGCGGAACAAGGACGCCGCGAAAACAAACACGGTGGACGAAGAGGCACGCGGTGCGAGGCGAACAACGCTCGCACATTCAACGCCGAAACAAAAGTTGATTACAATGGCACAACTAAAAGACGAGCTGCAGAAGCTAGGGTTACCGACGTCGGGTAAGAAGGCCGAGCTGATTGATCGATTAGCGAAATACAAACAAATTGATCAAGAAGAGGCTGTCGATAAAGAAGACAGCGAAGACGACGAGGGTGATGCGTTATCGATCGAATCGCAAAACGAAGGCGAATCAGAAGACGAAGAAGCCAATGATGTCATACCGAACGATGGACAAAACAGACAACGTGGGATGGCGGCAATCGACAGAACGGCGTATCACACGCTGAATTTATTCACAATTAAAGACGTCGCGGGAAGTATCTCCCATTTCTCAGGTGACGACAAACTATCAGTTGAAAAGTGGATCGACGAGTTCGAAGACATTGCAACGTTGCTACAGTGGTCGGACTTGCAAAAGGTGATTTACGCAAAAAAACAATTGAAGGGATCCGCGAAACAATTTGTGGCGCTTTAGAAAGGTGTAAAGTCGTGGAAGTTATTAAAAAAGCGGCTTTTAAGTGAGTCCGAAACAAAGTTGAACAGTGCGTTAGTACATTCGCAATTGTCGAAACGAAAGAGACAGTCGAACAAAACGGCGAGGCAATACGTGTACGCGATGAGCACGATCGCGAGTCAAGGAGACGTCGAGGAGGAAGCGGTGATGCAATATATCATCGACGGGATCCAGGACGACGAAGCGGCGAAGACGATATTGTACACGGCGAACACGATTACAGAGCTTCGAAAGAACATCGAACGGTACGACAGGATGAAGGAGAAAACCGGTGGTAAGACGCAACGAGATCAAGCGAAAAACAAGTCGAGAGTGCCAGCAAAAGATAATAAAGGTGACCAACGAAAAAACGAGAGAGAACAGAAATGTTTCGGGTGCGGCTCGAGCGAGCATCTCGCGCACGATTGTCCAAACAAAAATGACGGACCGAAGTGCTTCAATTGCAACAAATTCGGACACATCGCGGCGAAGTGCGACAAACGCGAAAAAGCGCCAAACAGTGCGAAAACGGTGAACGTAGTGACGCGAGCGGCAACAGACGATGAAATAATGATCGAAGTAAACGACGTGCAAATACGAGCAATGATAGATACCGGTACCAAGCACACGTTGCTGCGACATAGCGAATACGTGAAAATCGGCAGTCCAACGTTACGAGGGACGACGGATCCATTCGAAGGATTCGGAAGTGCGCATGTCAAGGCTATTGGGACTTTTCGCGCAACAATCAAGGTGCACGGTGACGATTATAACGGAGAGGTCTAGGTCATCCCCGACTACGCTATGAGTCACAGCATGCTGGTGGGAAAACAACTAACGAGACAAATGGAGGTGATTATGCGAGGAGGCTCGATCACGATCAAAAAGTTGGCGACGAAAGAAAGGCGAAACGACGAGGAGGAACAACGAAGAGACGACAACCGAAGAGGAGAGTGACGGCCACGACGCGGTTCGCGAAATGAGATTCGTCAATCTAGTCGGAAAAAGTGAAATCGACGTTGACGAGCGATATCGACAACAGATCGAAGAAATGATCGAAAAACACATGCCAAAGAAGGAGGTGGTAACAGACGTCGAGACGAAGATTTCGCTGCAAGACGAAACGCCGGTTTGCCAGAGACCTCGACGATTGGCAGCTAAGGAGAAGACGATCCTTGATAAACAGGTCGACGAGTGGCTGACGGAGGGGATTATACAGCCGAGTAAAAGCAAATACTCGAGCCCAGTGGTCATAGTCCCAAAGAAAAACGGAGAATACAGAGTGTGTATCGATTATCGGCAATTGAACAAGAAAATTGCACGCGATCGATTCCCTATGCCACTTATCGACGATCGTATAGACGCACTGGCGAACGCAAGGGTATTCTCGGTACTGGACTTGAAGAATGGGTTCTTTCACGTCCCGGGTGCTGTCGAAAGCCGAAAGTACACGTCGTTTGTGACACCGGACGGACAATACGAGTTCGTCAAAACACCGTTTGGTCTGTGCAACAGTCCAATGTCATTCTTGAGGTTCATCGACGAAGTGTTTCGAGACTTGATTCGACGAAATATGGTGTTCACGTACGTGGACGACTTAATTATCCCTGGAAAGAACGAAGAAGAAGCTTTAGCAAATTTAAAGGAAACGTTGTCAGTCGCGGAGGAGAAAGGATTGTCCATTAATTGGAAAAAATGCACATTCCTGAAACGACGGGTCGAGTACTCGGTCACATAATCGAAGGAGGAACGGTGGGTCCATCGCCAACGAAGGTCAAGGCAGTGAGGAACTTTCCCGAACCAACGACGAAAAAAGCAGTCCAGAGTTTTCTCGGGCTGACTGGGTACTTCAGGAAGTTCATCCGCGATTATTCCAAAATCGCAAAGCCGCTATCGGAGATATTGAAAGCAACACAGAGATTCCGATTTGAAGATGCTGAAAGACAAGCGTTTGAACAGTTGAAGCAGCTTTTGACGAGTGAACCAGTTTTGCGGATCTACCGCCCGGATGCAACAACAGAGCTTCACACCGACGCGAGCAAAGATGGCTACGGAGCTGCACTTTTGCAGAAGGGAGAAGAAGATGATCGGTTCCACGCGGTGTACTTTACAAGCCGAAGAGTAAGCCGAATAAGAAGAAGGGATATGTGCGAATAAGAGTTATTAAGAATAAGCCGTCATAAATCAGTGCCGTAGAAGAGAGACGAATAATTGACTTTAATTGTCGTTTCTCTTATTTTACAGGTAATTTGTAAGTTTTGTATGTGTATACATTGTAAATAGTAACATATATCAGTAACATATAACTAAATATTATATATACAATATCAGATATTTTCATATCTGATATTTTACAGTATCATATATGATTAGGTCTGATCATATTCCACATCATATATGCATATATAAGATCATATCTGCTCAAACAAGGTATTTGGCCTGCCCATATATAACTCATATCTATTTATATCTGGCCAAGTACCAAGACGAGTTGGCAACGTGAAGCCATATCTGAACATACATGATGTGATATGTAAACGTATCTGTTCATATAAGATCATATCCGATCAAATACGGTACCAGACTCTGCTATATAGATCTCATATATGTTTTTATCTAGTCAGGTACACAGGCGAGTTGGCAGCGTGCAGCCGTATCTGAACATATATGATGTAAAATATGAGCAGATACGTTCATATAAAATTCTATCCCATAAAATACGATACCAAACCTGGAAAATATACAAAGTCTTATACACTTCATACCTTATCGTAACACGTCAAGTGATGAGTTATTTGTAAACCATGCTTGAGTGGGTAAAGTGAAAAGAAAAAGTACTGGTTTAATTAGTTTATTATCACATAAATATATGAATATATATTAGAAACCCCAAAATCGTTAGAACACTTTTTTAAATTTATTCGGTCGCTTACATACATAATCGCCCGCTCCTATAAGGTGAAACATAGATTTTATCTCGTTGCATTTAATTAAAAATAATTTGTTGCTCACCTTTATGGAAATCACATGATCAATTTTGGCTTGCATTTCCAAATTATAGAACATCTTGGTGTGTTCAACAGTGAAACTTTCGAGTAAAGAACACAATGAGGCATTTCGCATAAAGTCATCCAGCCTAAAACTTAAAAGTTTTGTAATCGTCTTGAAATTTTTATGGTCGATAGTCCAATTGATAGCGAAGCTTCAGCAAAAGATTTAAGGCTCTAGCTCAAATAGTTGCCTAGCAATAGGGGCTCAAATTTGTTCCATATTGGCCGTCGTGGCAACATTCCCAGGTTTGTATCTTCCCGAGAAATATAGCGATTTTAAAAAGTCAGGAGTGATTTTTAAAGCATTTTCTGCGTACTTTAAGAATATATTTTTTATTTTTAATAAAATTAATAAGTTCATAACAATTTTTTAAGGTTAATGTTAAAAATGACTTTTTCTCAAAGATCGACACCTTCGATTTTTATAAAAAAAAATTATAAAATAGTAGGCTTCTTTTTGAACAAAAAAGTATATAATGTCCAAGATGGGCTGGATCTTAGTTTCGGAGATACAGTAGGATTTACCAGCGAGCGGGCGCTTCACGTAGTGTCGCGCGGCGACCCTCCAGGCTACGTTCGGCACTAACAGCGGCAACAGCGGCACTAACAATATTCTGAAATTTCCAATTTTGGGTTTTTGTTAGGTATTGTTGGAGTTGCTGTTTCTGGTGAATTATATTACAGTCTATTAAAAATTTTGCATCCAAATTTTCTTACAATTATTGATTATTTCGGATTATTTTCACATTATCTGATTTTCCAATTTTTCGTAAGAAGACCTGATTGCAGCTATGGATGCAACTCGAAAAGCCTTCGGTAATAAGTGTATAAATCCTTTCAATAAAAAGGCTCACGGAAAAAGACTCGATTTAAGATTAATTTCTGAATCTTTACGCATGTCACTGCCGAGTTCATTTCCAAAAGATGGCAAATTATGCAGATCTTGCAGGAACGACTGCATTAAGCGTTTAAAAGAAAAGTCGTTATTAATGCCAATATCTGCGGAAATGTGCGATGGTGATGATGTTAATGACCCTCCTATATAAAAGTCTGCAGGGTATGATGATGATGCTGGTGATGATGATTATTGTATTCGGCCTTGCAAAAAAATGGCTTTAAAGTGCAATGATGGATACCATCATGCTGATATTGAAGTTCTGGAGCAAATTAAAGAAAAATATCGCAATTCCACTAGCACTTCAGAGAACTTACTAATATTACTCACCCTCGCACCAAAATCGTGGGGCCGGAAAAAAGTGGCAACAGAATTTCATGCTTTAGAACATCAGGTCCGAAAAGCCAAATCATTGGTAACTGCCAATGGTATTTTAACATCACCAGGTCTAAAAAAGGAGGCAGAAAACTTAGTACTGCAACAGAAGCCCTTGTTAAAGAGTTTTATGAAGACGATGAAAATAGCCGACATTCCGACCCGGAATGAAAGATTTTATTTCAATACGAAAAGAAGCTGGGTCTCGAGAGCAGGTTCAAAAGCGACTTATTTTGAGCAATCTTTCCGAATTACATTATACATTTAAAGAGAAACATCCTAATGAGAAAATTGGATTCACAAAATTGTTTCAGCTCAGACCACGTCATTGTGTTCTTGCTGGAAGCAGCGGCACGCATATTGTATGCGTGTGTGTTTACCATGAAAATGTCAAACTTATGTTAGATGCAATGGACTTACAATTAGAAAAGATTTCTAGAAATTCTAAGGTCCCCCTCAAATCCTACCGTGAATGCTTGCAACAACCCAACTTTAATGTATAATCTTGGACAATGCGAGTCATGTCCTAGCAAAGAACACATTAAAGATTATTTCAGAAGTCTCTTAAATAAAAATTTTATTGAGAAGGTGCAATTTCAGGTGTGGAAACATACTGATAGAAGTACCTTAAAGACGGAAATAGCAGATGTTGATGATTTTATTGAACGACTTTGTAATCTGTTATACAAGTTAAGGCCTCACGATTTTATAGCGAAAAAGCAAACATCTTTCGTGACAGAGGTGAAAAATGGGCTACAAAAAAATCAGTTTTTAATTCAATGTGATTTCGCAGAAAACTACACATTCGTTATTCAGAATTCTGCATAATCATTCCATTGGAATAATGACCAATGCACAATTTTTACAGCGGTGGTGTATTATAAGGGAGAAGGAGATTTAGAACACTGCAGCATAGCAATTTTATCGGACAATTTGAAGCATGATACAGTAGCTGTTTACAAATACCAAACAATTATTGTTAATTATTTTAAAACAAATTTCACGCCATCTAAAATATTTTATAACACGGATGGTGCTGCCCAACACTTTAAAAATAAATACAATTTAAGAAATCTCCTATTTCATGAAAGTGATTTTGGCATCCCTGCGGAGTGGCATTTCCATGCTACTGTTCGCGGAAAGGGTCCCTGCGATGGCATAGACGGAAATCTAAAAAGGTTTGCTGCTCGAACAAGTCTTCAAGCATCAGCGGAAAATCATATTTTATCTCCTGAAGCCTTGTACCAGTGGGCCAACAAAAACTTAACCAAGACTACAGTTTTATTCAGCTCAAAATCTCAACAAGAAGTCACTGCAAAAACTCTGGCAAAAAGATTTGCTAAAGCTACCACAATACCAGGAACGCACAAGTATCTACCATGCTGTAATTCCGATCGACAACTGCAAGCTTATGTTAAAACAATATTCCTCAGCTGTAGATTATGACATTTTTCCGAAAATTAAAACAACCAAAAGAAAAAGCTGTACATAAGTTCGTCATCATTTTATAAAACAATGGAAGCAGGGCAACATCACATTTTGAAATAGCGGCAATGAACTGAGAGAGAGCTAAGAAAAAAAAATATTATTTCCAATTTTTTCTACCGTTTGGTAAGAACCCCAATTCGTGAGAGGCAAAGGGACTGATGGTCAAAAAGCACCCCGATTCATGAGAGGCAAGGGAACTCATGTTCAAAAAGCACCCCGATTCGTGAGAGGCAAAGGGACTCATGTTCAAAAAGCAACCCAATTCGTGAGAGGCAAGGGGACTCACGTTAAAAAAGTACCCCCATTTGTGAGAGGCAAGGAGACTCACGTTCAAAAAGCACCCCGATTCGTGAGAGGCAAGGGGACTTACGTTCAAAAAGCACCCCGATGGGATGAAAACCCTATCACGGTCCACGTCGTTCATCCTGGGTACCGCTAAGCAGGGATTGAATGTTAAGTGCATCATTACTTGATGAGGGTGTTTTCAACGTTTCGTTAAACTTTCATTTAAGAGACTTTTGAAATGATCTTTATCGTTTTCTTCGCTAGGACATGCCTCACATTGTCCAATTGTGTGTATTAGAAAATTGTTAGTGCCGCGGTTTTATGGTAATACTTCATTTGCGAGAAACGTCAACCACGAATAGCGGGCTCGAACGTAGCCTGGAGGGTCGCCGCGCGACACTACGTGGAGCGCCCGCTCGCTGGTAAATCCTACTGTATCTCCGAAACTAAGGTCCTGCCCATCTTGGACATTATATACTTTTTTGTTCAGAAAGAACCCTACTATTTTATAAATTTTTTTTATAAAAATCGAAGGGGTCGATCTTTGAGAAAAAGTCATTTTTAACATTAACCTTAAAATATTGTTATGAACTTATTAATTTTATTAAAAACAAAAAATATATTCTTAAAGTACGCAGAAAATGCTTTAAAAATCACTCCTGACTTTTTAAAATCGCTATATTTCTCGGGAAGATACAAACCTCGGAATGTTGCCACGACGGCCAATATGGTATAAATTTGAGCCCCTATTGCTAGGCAACTATTTGAGCTAGAGCCCTAAAATTTTTGCTGAAGCTTCACTATCAATAGGACTATCGACCATAAAAATTTTAAGACGATTACAAAATTTTTAAGTTTTAGGCTGGATGACTTCATGCGAAATGCCTCATATACGACTCCTTTTTTTTCTTTTTATTCTTCTTGGTCGTTTCATTTTTATTTCGCAAATATTGCATCCATATCGGCCATTAAAATTCTGAATATTTTGAATTTCGGATCGGGCCGGAGCATCAGCTATGATTAATGGAGCTAAAATTCTAGATACGATTATTTCTCCTGTCGCACAGTGGGACAGAATCCCGAAAAGCTGGCCAAAACCTTAAAAACAATGGTTTTATTTCGGTTTTTTTTTGTTGCGGGATGTGGAGTAGGGGTATCGAGGGACCCTAAACAACCGGTCTCTAGGCCCAGGTATATTTTTTGTCCCTGCAGGATCAGTTCGAATGTGACCGTTACACGAGTCTCATTGCACTACCGAATTTGACGCGCACCATACGCTACAGAAAAACCACATTATATTCGTGAAAAATAGTGCAATTGGAAAAGTGTAAAATGGATTCTCTTCCGGAAGGTATGTAGAATGAAACACAATTTACATAATTGCAAAATTGTTATTATGAAAAACGCTATTCGTTTTGAATTGAGGGTGTCTTTTTGCGAAAACGCAAACGAAAAGTAAACTTTCAAGCAGACATAACTTTATCGCTCGTCTTTGCTTGTTCTTTGGAATATTTTTTATTGAATTGCTTATATCCTATCGAAAAAAAAGCGTGGTCGGCAAACTTGCGCATTTTTGCGCGAACGGAGATATGATTTTTTTTCCGAAGCCATGCAAATTTCGATGTGGTATTTTGGTATAAAGAAAGGGGTTTTCGGGGTCACTGATTTACATATTATTTTTTCACTTCTTTAGTGAAAATAACTAATAGTGATTAGTTATTTGCTAAGTATGAATAAACATATCTCTTCAATAAATTAATGTGTACATTGAATAAAACATAGTAAAATATGTCACAATATAGTGTGATATTTTGTTTTCGCTCGCTGTTGATTCTATCTACCGGCTAGTTTCGGCTTCGAGGAATGCAATCCCATATTATTCACTGATTTTAGGAACTGCGGACATTAGAGAAGCACAGCCATTGACAAGGAAAGAGATATTCCGCATAATTAAGAATTCTCTTGCTTCCCAAACTGTGGACGATGCAACTCTCATACTTGAAACGCACGCCTTATGCCAATTGGGACATGCATTCTTTATGACTGAAGAAGCTAAAACAAATTCTCCGATATATTTTACAAACTACGTGATATGTGGAAAAAGGCCTCCCGGAAGAGAAAGGTTATTCGAGAAAAATTAGGAATGGTTAAGCACTCAATTCTTCCTATCTCAGGACGGATCATCTCAAAGTACTTCGGAGTCAAAACCGATCAGTGGTCGACCGCCTACAAGTTTTTCGGATAGTAGTGGCAGATAAAAATGACGAAAAACGGAAAAACTGCGCGAAGAATATAGTTCAGAGGAATTCGCCTTTGCTACGCAGATGAGTCTCCGTGCAAGCGTTAAGGTTCACGCTGCGCATGTATTGAAAAACGTTACAATCGGGAGTCCCTCCAAAGCGTCGTCTTACCTGTCGTCTTTGAATACCATTAGAGAAAAAACAATGACGCCTGAAGAAGCATTGTCGGTTTTTGTAGAAGGTAGATTTTCGAAAAATAAATATTTAGTGCTAACAATAAGAGGGCGACAGAAGCGAACCGAGTTTAAAGATGGGACTTCGCACGGTTGTAGGGGGGACTGAAACTAAGAAAACCCCAAAGGGCTAGGTGTAGATACGCAGCCGTTCTTGAGATATCCGGCTTGAAAGCTTTACCGCACGCATATAAGCTTTGACGTGTAAGGTACAAACATCGAAGGGCGCAGCCGAGTGGCTAGTGCTTCAGCCTACCGTTGGTACGTCGATATGCTGTTCAATCGTTTTTTCCTCAATTTGTTTTGCATATTACTTGAAAATAAATTTGTCCGATTATGTTTGAAATTTCAGAAGACCATGACTTCTTGGTAGGAGAGTTGAAGAAAATTCAGAGCGCTATAAAAACACCAAAGAATCCCCGAACTTCACAAGCGAACAAAACTTCTCTTGGAAAAAGGAAGTCAAAGAAGGCTACGAATTTTTTGCCATCTTATCATACTGGAATCAAAGACAAAAAGAAAATGAAATTCAACAAAGCAGCGAAAAGCGTAAGTTTAATAGAAAGAAAGCAAATAAAATAAAGTAATGGCGTGAGTAGGCTGTGAACGCATAGATTGAATGATGGAAAACACCTGAGGCAGAAGGCGACCATAGTAGGGATAAAGAACAAATTAATATTTTTATTCTCGATTAACGTTTCGTTTCCTGATTAGAGTCCTGTTCAGAATTGTATTACATTCATTTTATTCATAAATTATGGAACGTAATGAAATGTCCATTTGCTGCCCGGGTTTTTGATTTTTTGAGGTTTGCCATCGGATTTATTATGGCTACTATACGACCGTCTTCTGCCGCATCGTTTTTTTAATCAAAATAGACTAATCGCTCGTCAACAGCGGGAGTTTTGTTCCTAATAAAGAGCCGTAGTTAATGAAATAATGGTTTGCAAAATTATGGTTTCAGACAAGTGAACACGACAATCGAAGCAAAGCTAGTATTAGCCGGAAAGAACAAAACAAGAAGGCTTCCTTTCATCTTTCCACCGGGAAGATGAACGGAAGGAAATCTTCTCCTTCAAGGAAGTGACTCGTCCGACACGAGCCTGACTGCCGAGTATACCCCCAATGCGTCAAAGGAGAACCTAGATGTAAATATTTTTTCTGTTCTTTATTTACAAATAATTGATAATACCTTTGTACTCGTGTAACTCATACAATATGGTACATAAATTTGTTTGTCTCGTTAGAAACATGAACTTTCTCCCAACCCGGATGCTCGTGCTTCACTTAAAACTACCTGCTCAAGGTCAAAAAGTTCGACGATAGAAAAAGGTCCTCCAAGTTACATTGGCGAGATTGACGACGACGACGAGGAGGCTCAACTTTTTGGGCAAAATTATGCTGGTGGAGAAGTATGTTACATTATTTAAAATTAATGAGTTATTTACAGCATTTTAACTTTGTTGTTAATCATTCTTACATGGTTCATTTGCATGACGGGATTTATTGCCGCAAGAAAGTTTATAAGTTCGCAACGGGAAGCTCGCACCTGGCAACGCATGTGGCTCGAAAATTGTCAGGAGTTTTCAAATACGACATTTTAATACGGTATACGTTAACTGGTCAATCACCTCGAGCGCAAGGAAAAAATCGACAAATCGAAGTTTCAAGTTTATACGAAGGCGCGCGGGACGCAATAATCGGTACTGTAGTTGGGTTTAGTTTGTGTTATTTGAAAACTTTTATATTCAGTATTTTTTTCCATTTATTCATTTCAATTATCGATTTTGACAGAGTTTGAAAAGAGATTCGCCAAACAGCGCCAGTGGGCCGAACAAGATGACAAGATCATAAAAAAATCAATGGCCTAAAAGATAGTTGAATTGAAGCAGATGGCGAGAAAAAATGCTGCTTGAAGAGGGTGCTTTAGAAAATGCTCATACTCTACCGCTCAAAAGTTTTGAGCGCTAGTTTAAAAAGCAGATCAGAACCTACATTTTCGTTTTTCAGAAAGTTTCAGAAATCAAATTTGTTTACTTTTCCATTTTTAATTACAACAATTTTTTCAGAATTTTTTGATTTCTTCATATTTTTTCCTAAGCCTCATAATTTTCAAATGGAGCCCCCCATCAGAGCTCAAAATGCAATACTGGGACAAACAAAAATCGTGCAAAAATGTCTGAATATCGAAAATGTAAGTTTTGATATCTTTTTTAGGTTTACCATAGAGAAAACCGAGGAAACATTTTTCCTTTCAAAAAAAAATCTCAGAGATTTTCTAAATAAGTCAAATGAAGGTAAATTTGTCCTTTTTTGTTTAAAACAGCCCTTGGCGAATTTGATTATCTTTATTTTTGAGTCCGCTATCTAACTTTTAGTGCGGAAAGGAATTTTGACTGGTGGGCAAATACTTTTGAGCGATAGAGTATATCATTAGTTATGATTCGACCATTATGGTGATTTTAATCAAAGAATGCTTCTAATCAAAGAATTATCATTTTAATATTGTTCGTTCCCTTTCTTTGAATTATATAAAGGTATTGAATATGGAAAAACATACATATACTTTTGTCTTATTTAATTAAAATTTGAGAAAATGTGTCAACTATAGAATGTTTCCAAATTGTCATTAACCCCCGATTTTAAAAGGATGCACAATTGGTTTGTTTTATCGTGATGAGGAAGAAAGTATATTTTTGATTTTTTCAAAAATATAGAGAGTCACGCTATATAAGTGCTCTATATACTTTAATTGCTTACGTCAGTCATATTCTAACTACCATAAGCTACAAAAAAGAGCTCCTATATAACTAAAACATATTATATATAATATGCATACGATTTTATAAATAAATTAAAAAATCGTTCGTTATATACTGCAAATGAAATCGACGTTCTGATTGTGAAACAGATACTCTGCATATAGATATATAACCCATACCCGCTCTAGGCATCCACGGTATTTTATTCTTATACGTTCATATCTAGACCGGTAGGGTCAGATCTGTTTGATATGATCAGATCTGCTCCAATAAGATTATATCTGTTCCAATAAGATTAGATCTGTCTGACATGATCAGATCCAGACCAATAAAATCAGATTTGTCTGACATGAGCAGATCTGGCCCAATAACATCAGATCTATCTGACATGATCAGATCTGGTCCAACACGATCAGATCTTGCCTTGGGGATTGGATCTGATCAGACTTGCTGTGCTATGGAGGGGTCTCCTCTCAAAATTATAAAAATGGCCCTGGTACGATCATACATGGTGAGATATAAGCATTACATGATCAGACCTGGTAATTTTTCTTGTCTGATCATATCTAATTCTAGAGATATGATTCAGATACATTCAGATATATTCGGATAAGAACTTTTTTCCCGGGATGGTCTAAATGAAGTTGTGATTTAAGTCTTTCTAATCGGTCTCGGATACGTTAGCTGTATAAATTAATGCGTTTTTATTTTGAGGATTTTCCTGACTGTAGGACTCACGTTTAAATGGTTTTTCCGAAATAGTATCTCGATTGGTTCTAATTCTATAGCAGGGATTTCTAATTCGATTGCTTTTAGTTGACGGTTGATTCCTTGTAAATATGTAATTCCATTATTATTTTTTACTAATGCGCCACCATAACGTATACCTTCTTTGGTTTTATACGTTGGGGGATAATCCGCTGAAATTTTATTGTTTTTGATTCTCATATGCACTTGTTATGGATCAGCTAGCGCTAGATCGAACAAAGGGGTAACTTGCTGCCACCAACAGAGATTTTAGAGAAAATTCAAAAGGGTATCGTGCGTGAGCGTCGGAAGGCCTTGGATTGCCGCTCGTCCCTTACGGGCCCGTTATTCGTTAGGACTTGGGGAGAGAGGGGGTCTCGAGAGTTTGGCTTAAAACGAATTCGAGAACTATATAAGTTTATTGCACCCAATTTGATGCCTTAATAATTGGTTTGAATACAAGAAAGATATTAATAATAATAATAGTCGTCGACTTACAATTCGCAGGGGTTTCCTCGCAGGTCGACGCACTCTGGTCAAATCACTTACAAGCTACACTTAAAGTCTCTATAGTTTCGCAAAACACTGATTATCGATAGTGATAATAAAATATTGTCCAATAATATATGAAAGAATAATAACGAAAGAATAATATATGAAAGAATAATATATGAAAGAATAATATATGAAAGAATAATATATGAGAGAATAATATATGAGAGCTTGACGCCGGACGATTTATCCCCGGTTTCGGGTTGCCGCGAAGAGCCAGAGTTCACCAACGCTTTGGTTTTTTATTAAGAACTGCGGCCTACTCCCGGTCTCACTTCCCGACGTTGGGCACGCGGCGGAGTTTCTTTCTGATCAGTGTCTAAATCAGAACTGCACTTCTTCGATTCCGTATCGCACGCCGAGGTTCCGCGGCACCTCGGGGTGGGATCACGGAATTTTCCACTAATCACGCCATATTCTAAAATATGGCGTGATTTCAGGAAGTCTTCGCCGCGTCAGTCCCGTGTCAGCAGCGCGTGCAGCGTTTTCGCTGACCCGGAACTTGACTCCTCGGTAGCGTGTGATTCCGTGGCCAGCGTCGTCGTTGTTACCATGCGAAGCTCTCGCGAGAGCCGTTGCATGGCCACAACACACTACTGTTTTTAATTTGGGTGGGATTGCGATATATTCACGTTCAAAAAATAGTATAGCATGACCATGAAATGTTATGCATCTCTGTGTATATAAAATATCGACAGGGATCTGTTTTAAAAATGCGTCGCCAAGAATGGCGTTTTCCTGACTTGGAAATGTATCTGCGGCAACATGAAGTTTTACTGATGTAATTTAAATTGAACATTTGCCCTGAGTGTATGTTTTACCATCAGTTATACCTAGCAATTCGTGAAATTCTCGTATTATTTCTGTTGTGTGATTAAGGTTGTTCAGAAGCAGGGTGGGGATAGATAAGAGTGGGGAAAATTTCTTTATGCTTATACATTGGTCGCTGTACCATTGTTTTTTAGCGCCCTGTAAGCAATCCAGGAATTATTTTGTTTGTTTACTTGATAACTATGATCCCAATTTAGATAAGGCTGACTTTTTACCGAAGTTAGTAAGATTTTTTATAGCCCAGTCGGGTTAGACTTTAACCTGGAATTAATTCCGGGCTTAAATCCAAAAACTCGACCAAATCCAGACGGTGCGTTAGCCGCCATATTGGTTTGAAGGTCAAACCTTTTTTTAGCCATATCTCCTTTATTTTTTATTTTTTCACGAAAATGATAAGAACTAAAGTTGTTGCAAATTTGATTCTCTACAACTTTGATCCTTATAATTTTTATCGTAAAATCAATATTTACGGAAATAATTGTAAAAAAACAGGTCAAAGTATAATTTTGCCTGTATCTCGATTATTATCGAATTCAGCGAAACAAATTATACAAACAAAGTTGTAGATCATTAAATTTCCTACAACTTTGATTCTTATGAATTTTTTCAGAAATCAATATTTAAGCTCTTTTCCGCACCACCGGGTAGAGCTCCAGCGCGTTTTTTTAATGCGGTATCCCCAGTAGACCTAATCCACGTTTCATTTTCTGCCAGATCTTTGTTTTTAAAAGTATTTTCATCTACAATCCCAATTATTTCTGAAACTTTTAAGGAGTCGGGCAGAGTTTTTCCTTTTTTTTTTTATATATTATTGCAATGAGCAGACTTGGTTTTTTTAAAGCTACTGCAGGAACTGTCCTATTGAACTCTTGTTCTTTTTACCGATGGTCCTGCTAAATCCATATCAATGGTTTCTTCATCAGAACTGTCCTCACGTTCAACATTTATTTCTTCAGCAGAGTTCTGGATGATATCGTCATCTTCATTATCATCGAGTAACTCCGGAAGTTCGACATTTTCACAAGACTGACCACTACAGTTTTGACAAATAACAGAACATTTCAAGCCCGCTTTGCGACATCCGCACATTTTTCCACAATTACCCTTGCATTTGCAAGAAATCATTTTTAATAATGATTCAAATGCGGGTTGTGCGTAGTTGTTATCGGCTCTAATCCATGAGCAGTTTTCTTCCAGCCCCATTCTGTCGCATCGTTTTCATATTGGAGCCACATCTGTACTTGTAAATATGTTGTTGAGCTACTGTTGAGGTAGGTGGAAGTGCAGCTAAATTAAACTTATTTCTATTGATCGATTTGGTGAAGCATTTGAATCACAGATTATCAAGTGATCGAATATCTTGTCCGCCTCCAAATAACGTGATTAAAAAGCGTTCTCCAGCTGATGCTAACACATGTTTGTTTACGCTGAGCTCTTGAAATAAATTCAACCCTGCTCAAAAATTTGAATTTTTTTGCATCGTATTTAAAAATTTAGCTTTGCCTACATTGAAAAGGGAGGATGTCGTGTCGCATCCACTGAATGCGTGCAAGAACAAAAGTTGGTGAGCAACAGCTTCATCGCATTTAAAACTTGCTGGCGAAAAGAATTGTTCGGGAGTTCGACCTCTGCTAGGTTTTTTGAAAAAGATGTTTTTTAAGTGACGACCCAAGCCAGTCAACAAAACGAGGAGGTCGATGTCCTCGCCGATGACAGTAACCTCATCATAACTAGCAGCTTCTTCAATTGCTGTGCCCACAATGAAAGAGTCCGCATCTGTCGGTGCCTGTTGAACCACAACGTCAGCATCTTGTAAAGCTTTCTTGAGAAGATCGATGAGCCTAGCTTTATTTTTGCAATTTGCCAAAAATTGTTCCTGTGTTATGGAAGGGACCGTTGTTGCGTTGACAAGGATGTGTGGTGAATGGTGTTTGGCGGCACGTCTTCGTTGCTCCCAACCTTTTAAAACGACCGTCTCTTGATCTTCAGGATAACCGTCGAACATTATAATCACTTCATTTTCAAAGTGTTTCCTGACATACAAAACATAATTTTGGCAAATTGCTTCGAACGTTGCATTGTGAGGCCAAATAACTTTGTGCAACAAAAACCCACCGTCCACTACATCAAGATGCCTTTCTCCCAAACGTTCTGACCGTTGCAGACGTACGAAGCAACTATACAGTGACGACTTAGTACCCTTCCGCATCCCTTCTTCGTTAAATAAAGATAGAGGATACGGTGAGAGTTCGTAGGCAAAACAAGCTTCAAGATCCTCGTTCAATTTATTGGCGATGCTCATTCGTTGGAAAAGTAGAAGTGGATTGATGGAGACAGACGTATCACCAACAATAATACTGCTGGACATAGTTGATAAGGGTAAAATTTTGTCTTTACGTTTAAAGCTCACAGCATCGTAAGTTTTACCGACAATATTCTTCAACATTTTCGTACCCTTTTCAAATGCTAGATGACAATTTATATTATCTGTTCCTATTATTCCTGTACTGATGGATAATAATTCAGGATCCACAGGGAAAGGATCATGCGCAGCAAACCACTGATCGATTTTTTCCACGTCTGAATTGTCTCTGCAGACACGAGTCGGCCTAAGATCGACATGCTGCTCGGTCATTCCAGTGTGGATATCACAGAAATCTTCTATTTGTTCATAAATGGTCTGCATGTGAACGGAGCCCAGAGTCCATCGAGCAGCCACGTTGTTATCGGCTCCACGTTTGAATAGTCGTCCACTAATTTTCGATTCTCTATTGAGTGTTTGCTCGATAGTCTGATCGGACATAATACCAGAACAGAATTTATTGGTGCGTCTTATGATGAAGTAACTCTCTTTCGTTAATTTTCGAAGTTCCTCAGCCGGCATTTTCTCATGCAAACGTGTCATATCTTGAAGATATAAATGAGCACTCTTGGCGTACAAAAAGTGACCACTAGCATGGAAATAGGGCAGCATTTTTTGGATTGTGTCAAGATGGAGTTCCCAATTACCCGAACGCTCAGCTTCTATAAAGTGTTTGACCAGCGTGATCATTTTAAAATACTGGACCCATAACTTTGCTGTGGCTCCATTTCATTCACATTGGTTCAGCGCCGCATCGAATTTACTCATAACTTCCCTCACGATATTGTTTTCATCGGCTGTGAGAATGACACTTCGGTCAGAGTTCTTCAAAAATTGATCCATCTCATTTCGTTCGTCATCATTAAACTCGATTGTTTCCATTATGCGTTTTGCTAACGACAAATGTAAGAGAAAATGAGCACGAACTGCTCTTGAATACGCATGGCCAGACAAGATCTCTACCACGCTATTCTCGGCATAAATTGTTTTCAGAACATCTTCGAGTCCACTGCCACTCATTATGTACCCTATGGCACCTAAAAATGAAATTAAAACATGGAATCCTCCAAGCCGAACAATAATGGAGCCAATATCAGATGATCAATCAGCGCTAGAAACAATATCCCGTGCTTTCCAGAACAGTGGCTGATCGAACGTTATAATACACGTTTTGCAATCGGAATTTTTACTCTGAGTGAGGGCATAATTGAGCGTTGTGTATATTGTATCGTAATCAGATGGCGAAGCGTGAATAAATGGGAGAAATATTATCTTGGATTTGACAAAAGTATTTCCCGCAGTGGCTTCCTCCATAAATCCATTCCAACCTGGTATTTGATTAATGTAGGCCCATTTTCCGTATAACCACATAAAATCGCCAATTGTTGGGAGACTTTTTTTTTTGAGAATTTCGTAGATTTTCAACACTGACAACTTGTATGTTTTGAAGACCACTCAATTTTGGTTTTCCGTAGTAAAGGATTTCTACGTTTCCTATTTCTCTAATAGCCACAGATGGTTTGTTTTCTGATTTTCGAGTAATTTCCACGTCTTGTTCTACAGTATCATATGGAGTTATGCACTGAATTTCTCCCATACAGTGAAAAGTGTCACGTCCATCGGGTGTATTCATGTTAAAATCTGCATTGTCGTAAACAAACTGCATAAAGGCCGAAGGTTTCACACGCCGCTGTGGACGCAAAATGGAAGCAGCTTCGAACATCGCAATCTCCTCGTAGGATGAGCAAAAACCCAGTGATGAGAGAACTTTTATTAAATTTTTTGAACCAAATTTTTTGTATAACAGAGCACCAACACCAATTTTCAATGAAGAAAGAAAAGATCGAGGACGAGTTACAGATATAATTGCATGCGCGATAGCTGTGCATTTCCTTTTGAACGACCGGAGCGCTCCCTTTTTTGATTTTAAAATAATTTCCTCGAGTAACACCTTCAAAGAATTGGGGACGGAATCATCCACGTTCTCCATGAAATTGTCTGAAGGAGGGTACGATTTCACACTGTACGGTGTGCTCCGTATATCTTCGAGAATAATTGCAGCCGCTTCACGAATCACTCTCAACCTTTCTTCCTGAACCAGTGTTACGAAAACACATTATCGTATCTGAATCTGGTGCATCAAACATCACAATTTTGTCACCATACTCCTCTATTAAGCGTTTTTTTACTGTTTTTGTATGAGGAATGTTATCTCCTGGAATGTTTGCTCGCAGCTCTTTCAAGCTAAATTGACACTCGTCAGCGTGATTCTCAATATAATCGAAAATATACTCCACACCACGGTCTATGTCGTAGGAAAATGGTCTTCCTGATGACTCACTCGATACAGAATGGAGTAAATGTCTTCCGGAATTGCGATGATAACGTGCTTCAACAGCGGTTAAATCTATGTTTTCGAGTCGTGCTATTACTTCTCGTGCTACTTCATCATTGCGCTGCTCCAAATGCTTCAAACAAGTATTTTGAAATTCCTTGTTTCGAACGACTGAAATGTGACGCCGCACGTTTATGCTACGTTTTATTTCCTTCACTGGATCGGCGACTTCATTACAGATGAAACAAACATTCTTGAAATAAAATTGTTCTATCACTTGTAATTCTTCGGCTGGTGGTGTTGTTGACGACGATAATGATGATGATTGTAATGTGCCACTGTTTCGGCTACGCGCTTCGGCTAATTTTTTATTTCCATAACTTTTTTGGCACGCTGGGTGCATAACAACACGGTCCGCAGCTTCCAACATTGGTATGTGATGTTCATCACCACGAATAACACATACTGATAAAAGTGTCTGAATGCTACGTTTATGTACAGTCACAGAATTATCCGCATTGATAATTTCTCCACACACAAAACAATTTTCCATTTTTCACTGGACACGTCTGCTTCGTAGAGTATCGAAATATAAACTGTTGACTAGGCTTGTTTATCCCAAAAACAGCTGACCGTCTGCCGTCGGGGCGACGCCTATTCAGGTAAAAAGGGACAACAGGCCCAGACTTGTTCATACAGCAATATAATAGCATTTGCCGATGGCATCGCCTGACCAGGCGACGCTGGTCGCTTGGGTCCTGGTACATTTACCATAGGCGTGGGAGCTTAAATATTAATTTCTGAAAAAATTCATAAGAATCAAAATTGTAGGAAATTTAATGATCTACAACTTTGTTTCTATAATTTTTTTCGCTAAATTCGATAATAATCGAAATACAGGCAAAATTATACTTTGCCCTGTTTTTTTCAAGTATTTCCGTAAATATTGATTTTACGATAAAAATTGTGAGGATCAAAGTTGTAGAGAATCAAATTTGCAACAACTTTAGTTCTTATCATTTACGTGAAAAAATAAAAAATAAAGGAGATATGGCTAAAAAAAGGTTTGACCTTCAAACCAATATGGCGGCTAACACACCGTCTGGATTTGGTCGAGTTTTTGGATTTAAGCTATTTATGACCCCCTCTAAACATTGGCGCAATAAAATTTCTGCCCGGAATTAATTCCAAGTTATCCCCTTTTTTGAACTACCCTGACTGGGCTATTAGATGTTTAAAAATTTCAATATGACAATTTTTTTAAACCATGCATAAATGTGGCAACGTTGAGCCCCTTTGACGCCCATTCCCAGTATCGTACATATTACCAGCTGACGTCAGCGGCTGACAAAACCTCAAAAAGTTACTTATGACATTGCATCATGGATAACGAAAATCGAAAAAACAGTGAGAGTAAAATGAAAGAAAAAAATGATGCATGTGAAAAAATACACAATACAAAAAGAAGATTTACGTGGAAAAATAAAAGGTCCTCTGCCTTGCACCCCTTCTTTCTCCGGTACAGCGTTGCCATGTCGATCGGACACTCACTCGTTTGAAGTGTATGTTGACACGATTTTTCGTTTTCAAACTCAAAAATCTCTATGATAAATCTCCAAAGCCGCATGATTTTAGCGCTGATTGATGCATAATATTCCGGAGAATACTCAGTCAATTTGTTAACAAACATTTATAGGCGCGAACATCCCGTGAAAAAATGTACAACTGGCACAATCTTGGTACAATGATCGGCCAACTATATTTGCCGAACGCCCGATGTTCGGCTCATATTCGAGGCCAACGGACGAACCAGCCCTGCAGTGATAGGGTGGGTCCTACTATTGGTAACCAGGGCTGTGCCAGTATTGGTTGCGACGATAATTCATTGCTGGGCCAATCTTTAGTTCAACGATTAGGCCAACGTTGGCCTAGAGCTGGTGCAATTACCGGCCCACACTTGGCGACAAAAATCGGCCATTTTTCAACCAGCATTGGTGCGATGCTAAAAGCAATGCTACTCTATTTTTTGCGTGAAACCAGTTTAAATATTAATAAAATAAAACCAAATGTATTTGCATATATATTTTTTTAATCACATATTTGCTCGTTTATATATTAGACATTTAAATGAATTGAAATGAATGAAAAAAAAAAATTATCGAAATTTTTGGGAACACTTAAAAAAACGTCTGTGAAGTTGGCACCCCAACTTTTGAAAAATGAATTTTTTTTTAGAGTTCTCAATGCACCCCGAATAGTTCCAGAGTTCTACGTAAGTTTTAGAAATAGTTCCGCCAATTTAGACCAAAAAATTAAATTTTGAATATGGGGATTCCAACTTCACAAAAAAAAAATTTTATATCGCCCATAACTTTATAGCTATGAGAAATAGATATTTTTGTCATTAGGATTTCTTGTAGAACTCTTGGGGTGCTACCCAGAACTCTCCATAAAAATCTCAGAAATTGAAATTTTTTTTTTTTCATACATGTGCGCGTCTTAGCGTCAGAAAATGACATATGTATATCGACCGTAACTATATAACCGTAAGAAATAAAAAATTTTGTCATTGGGATTTCTTGTAGAACTCTTGGGGTGCTACCCAGAACTATCCATAAAATTCCCAGAACTTGAATTTTTTTTTTTTTCATTTCGGCGTCTTAGCTGCAGAAACTGACATATGTATATCGAATGTAACTACATAACCGTAATAAATAAATAATTTTGTCATTAGGATTTCTTGTAGAACTCTTGGGGTGCTACCCAGAACTCATCATAAAATTTCCAGAACTTGAATTTTTTTTTTTTTTCATTTGGGTTTCTTAGCTTCAGAAACTGACATATGAATATCGACCGTAACTATATAACCGTAAGGAATAAAAAATTTTGTCATTGGGATTTCTTTTAGAACTCTTGGGGTGCTACCCAGAACTCTCCATAAAATTCCCAGAACTTGAATTTTTTTTTTTTTCATTTCGGCGTCTTAGCTTCTGAAACTGACATATGAATATCGACCGTAACTATATAACCGTAAGAAATAAAAAATTTTGTCATTGGGATTTCTTTTAGAACTCTTGGGGTGCTACCCAGAACTCTCCATAAAATTCCCAGAACTTGAATTTTTTTTTTTTTCATTTCGGCGTCTTAGCTGCAGAAACTGACATATGTATATCGAATGTAACTACATAACCGTAATAAATAAATAATTTTGTCATTAGGATTTCTTGTAGAACTCTTGGGGTGCTACCCAGAACTCATCATAAAATTTCCAGAACTTGAATTTTTTTTTTTTTTCATTTGGGTTTCTTAGCTTCAGAAACTGACATATGAATATCGACCGTAACTATATAACCGTAAGGAATAAAAAATTTTGTCATTGGGATTTCTTTTAGAACTCTTGGGGTGCTACCCAGAACTCTCCATAAAATTCCCAGAACTTGAATTTTTTTTTTTTTCATTTCGGCGTCTTAGCTTCTGAAACTGACATATGAATATCGACCGTAACTATATAACCGTAAGAAATAAAAAAATTTGTCATTGGGATTTCTTGTAGAACTCTTGGGGTGCTACCCAGAACTCTCCATAAAATTTCCAGAACTTGAATTTTTTTTTTTTATACATTTGGGAGTCAGCGTCAGAAAATGACATATGTATATCGACCGTAACTATATAACCGTAAGGAATAAAAAATTTTGTCATTGGGATTTCTTGTAGAACTCTTGGGGTGCTACCCAGAACTCTCCATAAAATTTCCAGAACTTGAATTTTTTTTTTTTATACATTTGGGAGTCAGCGTCAGAAAATGACATATGTATATCGACCGTAACTATATAACCGTAAGGAATAAGAAATTTTGTCATTGGGATTTCTTGTAGAACTCTTGGGGTGCTACCCAGAACTCTCCATAAAATTCCCAGAACTTGAATTTTTTTTTTTTCATTTGGGGTTCTTAGCTTCAGAAACTGACATATGAATATCGACCGTAACTATATAACCGTAAGGAATAAAAAATTTTGTCATTGGGATTTCTTGTAGAACTCTTGGGGTGCTACGCAGAACTCTCCATAAAATTCCCAGAACTTGAATTTTTTTTTTTATACATTTCGGCGTCTTAGCGTCAGAAACTGACATATGTATATCGACTGTAACTACATAACCGTAACAAATAAATAATTTTGTCATTAGGATTTCTTGTAGAACTCTTGGGGTGCTACGCAGAACTCTCCATAAAATTCCCAGAACTTGAATTTTTTTTTTTATACATTTCGGCGTCTTAGCGTCAGAAACTGACATATGTATATCGATTGTAACTACATAACCGTAACAAATAAATAATTTTGTCATTAGGATTTCTTGTAGAACTCTTGGGGTGCTACCCAGAACTCTCCATAAAATTCCCAGAACTTGAATTTTTTTTTTTTTTCATTTCGGCGTCTTAGCTGCAGAAACTGACATATGTATATCGAATGTAACTACATAACCGTAATAAATAAATAATTTTGTCATTAGGATTTCTTGTAGAACTCTTGGGGTGCTACCCAGAACTCATCATAAAATTTCCAGAACTTGAATTTTTTTTTTTTTTCATTTGGGGTTCTTAGCTTCAGAAACTGACATATGAATATCGACCGTAACTATATAACCGTAAGGAATAAAAAATTTTGTCATTGGGATTTCTTGTAGAACTCTTGGGGTGCTACCCAGAACTCTCCATAAAATTTCCAGAACTTGAATTTTTTTTTTTTATACATTTGGGAGTCAGCGTCAGAAAATGACATATGTATATCGACCGTAACTATATAACCGTAAGGAATAAAAAATTTTGTCATTGGGATTTCTTGTAGAACTCTTGGGGTGCTACCCAGAACTCTCCATAAAATTTCCAGAACTTGAATTTTTTTTTTTTATACATTTGGGAGTCAGCGTCAGAAAATGACATATGTATATCGACCGTAACTATATAACCGTAAGGAATAAGAAATTTTGTCATTGGGATTTCTTGTAGAACTCTTGGGGTGCTACCCAGAACTCTCCATAAAATTCCCAGAACTTGAATTTTTTTTTTTTTCATTTGGGGTTCTTAGCTTCAGAAACTGACATATGAATATCGACCGTAACTATATAACCGTAAGGAATAAAAAATTTTGTCATTGGGATTTCTTGTAGAACTCTTGGGGTGCTACGCAGAACTCTCCATAAAATTCCCAGAACTTGAATTTTTTTTTTTTTCATTTGGGGTTCTTAGCTTCAGAAACTGACATATGAATATCGACCGTAACTATATAACCGTAAGGAATAAAAAATTTTGTCATTGGGATTTCTTGTAGAACTCTTGGGGTGCTACGCAGAACTCTCCATAAAATTCCCAGAACTTGAATTTTTTTTTTTTTCATTTGGGGTTCTTAGCTTCAGAAACTGACATATGAATATCGACCGTAACTATATAACCGTAAGGAATAAAAAATTTTGTCATTGGGATTTCTTTTAGAACTCTTGGGGTGCTACCCAGAACTCTCCATAAAATTCCCAGAACTTGAATTTTTTTTTTTTTCATTTCGGCGTCTTAGCTTCTGAAACTGACATATGAATATCGACCGTAACTATATAACCGTAAGAAATAAAAAAATTTGTCATTGGGATTTCTTGTAGAACTCTTGGGGTGCTACCCAGAACTCTCCATAAAATTTCCAGAACTTGAATTTTTTTTTTTTATACATTTGGGAGTCAGCGTCAGAAAATGACATATGTATATCGACCGTAACTATATAACCGTAAGGAATAAAAAATTTTGTCATTGGGATTTCTTGTAGAACTCTTGGGGTGCTACCCAGAACTCTCCATAAAATTTCCAGAACTTGAATTTTTTTTTTTTATACATTTGGGAGTCAGCGTCAGAAAATGACATATGTATATCGACCGTAACTATATAACCGTAAGGAATAAGAAATTTTGTCATTGGGATTTCTTGTAGAACTCTTGGGGTGCTACCCAGAACTCTCCATAAAATTCCCAGAACTTGAATTTTTTTTTTTTTCATTTGGGGTTCTTAGCTTCAGAAACTGACATATGAATATCGACCGTAACTATATAACCGTAAGGAATAAAAAATTTTGTCATTGGGATTTCTTGTAGAACTCTTGGGGTGCTACGCAGAACTCTCCATAAAATTCCCAGAACTTGAATTTTTTTTTTTATACATTTCGGCGTCTTAGCGTCAGAAACTGACATATGTATATCGACTGTAACTACATAACCGTAACAAATAAATAATTTTGTCATTAGGATTTCTTGTAGAACTCTTGGGGTGCTACGCAGAACTCTCCATAAAATTCCCAGAACTTGAATTTTTTTTTTTATACATTTCGGCGTCTTAGCGTCAGAAACTGACATATGTATATCGATTGTAACTACATAACCGTAACAAATAAATAATTTTGTCATTAGGATTTCTTGTAGAACTCTTGGGGTGCTACCCAGAACTCTCCATAAAATTCCCAGAACTTGAATTTTTTTTTTTTTTCATTTCGGCGTCTTAGCTGCAGAAACTGACATATGTATATCGAATGTAACTACATAACCGTAATAAATAAATAATTTTGTCATTAGGATTTCTTGTAGAACTCTTGGGGTGCTACCCAGAACTCATCATAAAATTTCCAGAACTTGAATTTTTTTTTTTTTTCATTTGGGGTTCTTAGCTTCAGAAACTGACATATGAATATCGACCGTAACTATATAACCGTAAGGAATAAAAAATTTTGTCATTGGGATTTCTTGTAGAACTCTTGGGGTGCTACCCAGAACTCTCCATAAAATTTCCAGAACTTGAATTTTTTTTTTTTATACATTTGGGAGTCAGCGTCAGAAAATGACATATGTATATCGACCGTAACTATATAACCGTAAGGAATAAAAAATTTTGTCATTGGGATTTCTTGTAGAACTCTTGGGGTGCTACCCAGAACTCTCCATAAAATTTCCAGAACTTGAATTTTTTTTTTTTATACATTTGGGAGTCAGCGTCAGAAAATGACATATGTATATCGACCGTAACTATATAACCGTAAGGAATAAGAAATTTTGTCATTGGGATTTCTTGTAGAACTCTTGGGGTGCTACCCAGAACTCTCCATAAAATTCCCAGAACTTGAATTTTTTTTTTTTTCATTTGGGGTTCTTAGCTTCAGAAACTGACATATGAATATCGACCGTAACTATATAACCGTAAGGAATAAAAAATTTTGTCATTGGGATTTCTTGTAGAACTCTTGGGGTGCTACGCAGAACTCTCCATAAAATTCCCAGAACTTGAATTTTTTTTTTTTTCATTTGGGGTTCTTAGCTTCAGAAACTGACATATGAATATCGACCGTAACTATATAACCGTAAGGAATAAAAAATTTTGTCATTGGGATTTCTTGTAGAACTCTTGGGGTGCTACGCAGAACTCTCCATAAAATTCCCAGAACTTGAATTTTTTTTTTTTTCATTTGGGGTTCTTAGCTTCAGAAACTGACATATGAATATCGACCGTAACTATATAACCGTAAGGAATAAAAAATTTTGTCATTGGGATTTCTTTTAGAACTCTTGGGGTGCTACCCAGAACTCTCCATAAAATTCCCAGAACTTGAATTTTTTTTTTTTTCATTTCGGCGTCTTAGCTTCTGAAACTGACATATGAATATCGACCGTAACTATATAACCGTAAGAAATAAAAAAATTTGTCATTGGGATTTCTTGTAGAACTCTTGGGGTGCTACCCAGAACTCTCCATAAAATTTCCAGAACTTGAATTTTTTTTTTTTATACATTTGGGAGTCAGCGTCAGAAAATGACATATGTATATCGACCGTAACTATATAACCGTAAGGAATAAAAAATTTTGTCATTGGGATTTCTTGTAGAACTCTTGGGGTGCTACCCAGAACTCTCCATAAAATTTCCAGAACTTGAATTTTTTTTTTTTATACATTTGGGAGTCAGCGTCAGAAAATGACATATGTATATCGACCGTAACTATATAACCGTAAGGAATAAAAAATTTTGTCATTGGGATTTCTTGTAGAACTCTTGGGATGCTACCCAGAACTGAACGGAAAAAGTAGATACTCCGAAGAAAATCTTTGTGCGCAGGAACGTAGAATTTTTTCGATTTTTTCGATCTCTTATGCAATCTCGGAAAGTGCAAATACCTGTTACGTGTTTATATTGTAATTTCATCGTATTTGTACATATAATACCTTACTCTTAGCGTTACCCGGAGCCAACGACGGGGACGTGGTAAGATCTGGCTCCATTTTTTTTTTTTTTATATTTTTTTTTGTTTTTTTTTAATTTTTTAAATTTTTTTTTTGTTTTTGTATATTTTTAAAATTTTTTGTTTTTTTACGTATTTTACATAAAAACTAAAATTTTGACATCTTTGTCATTCAAATACTTACACAAAATCAAAATATGTATTTTTTTCTTTGTTTTTGTGTGTAAGTATTTGAATGAAAAAGATGTTAAAATTTTAGTTTCCGTTTACAACTGTTAATAAAACTTATTACATAGCGTATAATATTTATTCTTGAATAATCTTTGGATTATTGATGGGTACATACATTAATATATGTGGCTCAATTGCATCATCTTCCGATGCCGTTCTTCTTTTGGCCAACATGTCATCGTACATGTGCCAAAGATTTGCGTTATAAACGTACGCTGAATAATGCCCATTATTTTCGTCCGTGGCGTACTGATGATAAGATACGACTCCAGCGACGAGATATTGTTGTTCGTTAAATATTAATATTTTTGGAACGGAACCTAAAGTCGCACTGTTTTTCTTAACCCCTATAGACTCTGCGTACCTTTTGTCCGTAAATACGCTACAGTCTATAAGAATGTGAGAATGAAAATCACATTTTTCAATTACACGTTGATGGCACTTTTTGCACGTTAATTCGCGTTCTTGTATGTACTCAGATGTATTAAGAATTTTTACTAATTTTTTCCGATATTTAAACTTTGTCGTGATTGGTTGCAGCAAACTACGCCTACAGCGCCATTCGCGTAGTATTCTCTCCCGAACGGTCGGCTGAGAAGTTCAAGACACAACTAATACATTATTGATGTATGTGTGTGTGTGTGTGTGTGTGTCTGTGTGACGCAACTGTATCACAAGGGTGATATTTCGCGGAGTGTTTCTCTCTTCCGAAGGGTCGGTTGAGAGATCTGAAGGTCATTGGTCAAATTCGTTTATTGGCGATGTAGGCGTAGTTTGCTGCGACCAATCACGACAAAGTTTAAATATCGGAAAAAATTAGTAAAAATTCTTAATACATCTGAGTGGGAATCCCCAAGTGAAATTTTCCTAATCTGCTTATTATCCTCCTTGTGCCGAAAAAGTCACGTATACACATTTTATTTTGTTCGTGAATTATAAAAAGAATTTTGTCTTGAAAAAGAAGGATAAAGGTGTCTGCCTACTACACCGGATCATACCATGACCGTGCTAGGAACGTATCAAGCAAAGAAATATTCTTTGTATTGAAACGTATTAGACTATGCCCACTAGACCGTTCCGTCGCCGACCAACAACGTCGCGTGCTATGAACGGACCCTCAAGGGTTATCGGCGGAAATATAACAAGCGACGGTGTTGGTCGGTGACGGAACGGTCTAGTGGGCATATCGGGACCGTATCGTATTTCTTTCCATGCCTGATACGTTCATAGCACAGTCATGGTATGATTCGGTATAGTGGGCAGACACTTTAAAACAATAAAATACATTTTCAGTAGTGTCTGGTCGCCAAATATGAGAATTTCTATTGTCGAGCTCGAGCGAGCCGAGCGACCGGCTAGTAGACCCTTTTTTTTATGGCTGCCCAGTAAGAAAGAGAAGGACACTCTTGCTCGGCAGATCGTCGCGGGTCATAGATTTAATAGAACTATATAAACGTATTAATTTTCTCTCCGCCGATCGTCATGCGACGGAACAGAGGGGGTACTTTTTGGCGCGATCTCGCGAAGGAACCGACGTCTCTCACCATTTCGATGAGAGAAGTCGGTGCGTTGAATTCGAAGTTGATATTGTCGAGGCGTACGAACATTGAACGATCTGTGCGTGAATCTTCGGCTAACTTTCTCGAGCATTGTGCAAAGTTCGCTCTGTCGTATCTAGTGTTTAATATTGTATTTTTCTTTTTCTTTTATTTTTAATATTGTATTTTTATATCAATAAATATATATATATATACATATTCATTTCATATTAAAATTATTCTTTCTGTCTAAAAAATAAGTACATAATGTATGATCGCGACAAGTTAGTGGAAACCTTGGTGAATGCCGAGTATAGAGCTGTTGACGAAAATGGCAAACAATTTCCACCATCCCACGATATTTATAAGAAAATATCAGATCGCATGAACAGTTTATGCTGTGCTATTACTCCAAAGCACATATATACCATATTAAACACCAACAGACATGGTATGAAAGATGCTGTATTGCGTGCTTTTAATATAAATAAAGGCACGGAAATAGATAAGTCGAATGATAATACGTTCGATTTATCCAATCTATCAAATGACAGTTCCGAAAATATAAAATTTTCCCTTGTCCTTTCCAACGATGCTTGGAAAACTGTGAAACCGACGAAAAAAACGTATTGCAATCGTAAATACATATTGCTTCAACCTGGAAAATGGGCTCATTTATTTGCTAAAAAAATATGGGAACAGAAGAAACTACCATGTGCATTTACGTTCAGATATGCAAAGGTTTTTAAAAGTGCTCAAGCTAAATGTTACGCACGTTTTCGAGGTGTATGCACGGAATGTAAGGCAAAACTGTCTGGTCACTTATTAGAAAAGCCCCCAAAAAATGCAGACGTAGTATTTGAGTGCAAATTAAAGAATTTCCAATATGGATTCCCGCACAAAAAGAAGCGTCAATTAAAAGGTCATCTGCGCAATGAAATAGCGTCGCATTTGCTGGAAAGCAGACAAGATGCCAGTACATGGAGAACGAACGAGGCAAAAGATTTAATGGAAAATGGGGATCCAGTACCACCTATGTTATACAATGCCACTGTTCTTCGAAAAGCCAAACAAGAAGAAATGGACCGTCGTCTTGAATTAAAGCATAGCGATCCAATTCTAAATTTAAATGTAGCAAAATACGAAACCTTGGCAGGTATCATACGCAACATAGGGCTCGACCCATTTTTCTGTATGTACTGGACAGAGGAACAAAAATTGCTATATAAAACTATTACATCCACAAACTACAATAGCTTCTTAACGATCGATGCAACCGGCAGTTTTGCAAAAAAATTAAAGCTTGCAAATAATGAGAAAAGCCCTCATATGTATTTATACCAATGCGTAATAGCAACAGAAGAAAACAGCACTCCGGTATTTCAGATGGTATCAACGAGGCAAGATGCTGCAACGATTACGTATTTCTTTTTGTCTATATTAGCGGACGGAGCACCTTCACCACGAATAGTGGTAATAGATTTTAGTAAAGCTCTTTTGATGGCAGTATCAAAAGCATTTGGAAATTGCGCCGATACGCAGGACTATCTACAAGTCTTATATAACATTGCAATTTTAGAAAAAAGAGAAAAATTGCCAAATAGTTATATTCGACTTGACGTTAGTCATTTTATTGCCATTATAGCTAGGTGGGACTGCCTTCGTGGTAAAGTTGCAAAGGTGCGACAATTTTATTTAAGATGCATCGGTCATCTTTATAAAATGACAAATATACAAGACATAAAGTCTGTATTAATATCTTTGATGACAGTCGCAATGAGCGAGGATATAGGCTGTGACACAAATTCTGAAAACCTCAATTCGGAAGTGCATTTGAGGTCGATTAACGATGTCATTAAAGGAACATCAATTGAAGATCCCGTTGAAAAAGAAATGGAAATCGAAGAACCCGTTTCCAATGAAGATCCAGTTCTGGAAAATGGATGGGCGGAATGGGCCAAAGCAATTTTCGAATCGGCGGAAACTGCAGCAGCAAAAAATACATCGGGTTCTGTTGTAAATGCATTTTACAATCCCCAAGCTGCAACAAAATTAAAAAACTTGATTTCCTATTTGCCATTGTGGACAGGTGTCATGAACTCTCATTTCTGCTACGACAAAAAAATAGCCACGTCCTCGTCTGTCGAAGCTGCATTCGCGGATCTGAAACACAGAACATTCAAAGGTGAATTGCCAATGCGAATTGACAAATTTATCGTTCGACATATCGATGCCCTACAAGGAAAGGTCTTAATATCACTTTCCGATAATAATATGCCGCATACACCGGATAAAGCAAAGCAAAATGAAAATATGTGGGACGTCGTCGAAAATTGGAGAGGCTTGACAGAAAAGAGACCAAGAATCGATGAAATCGATCTCAATAGTAAAGAAACAGTCAAAAAACATAAAAAACAGAAATTGACTTACCTTGATGACTGCCCAGACTGGGATCACATGTCCACTTTGAAAAGAATTACGATCCCTCTATTAAAAAATGGCAGTTCACTGAAAGGATCACGTTGCGGAGATCACTTCATCGTGGTTCGTGAAACTTGCGCGTTCGATTCGCTTACGCAAGTGGTGTCTAACGCCATAGTCTCAAATACCATTTTTGCTAATATTATCACCGCGAAAAATAATAATTTTTGTAATTTCGCCCGAAGTATTTCATTAATAAATACAAAAACCATTACAAAAAATATTTATGAACAACGCGCAAAAATCCTCAAGGACGTACCAATTTTTGAAACAAGACCTTATAGAGGTAATGTTATGCAATTAAATGCAAATTGCAATGTCACAAGTCTCGCGGAATATTTATTCGCAGATTTTCCTACGATGACATTAAATGAAAAATGCGATAATTGCAATTTCGAAAAAATCAAGGACATTGCGGTACTGTCGGTCAATGTTAATATATTGCTACAAGACGGTTTCTCTAATTTACAGAATGCTGTATTAGACGCAAACCAAGAACGCGAATTAACGTGCAAAAAGTGCCATCAACGTGTAATTGAAAAATGTGATTTTCATTCTCACATTCTTATAGACTGTAGCGTATTTACGGACAAAAGGTACGCAGAGTCTATAGGGGTTAAGAAAAACAGTGCGACTTTAGGTTCCGTTCCAAAAATATTAATATTTAACGAACAACAATATCTCGTCGCTGGAGTCGTATCTTATCATCAGTACGCCACGGACGAAAATAATGGGCATTATTCAGCGTACGTTTATAACGCAAATCTTTGGCACATGTACGATGACATGTTGGCCAAAAGAAGAACGGCATCGGAAGATGATGCAATTGAGCCACATATATTAATGTATGTACCCATCAATAATCCAAAGATTATTCAAGAATAAATATTATACGCTATGTAATAAGTTTTATTAACAGTTGTAAACGGAAACTAAAATTTTAACATCTTTTTCATTCAAATACTTACACACAAAAACAAAGAAAAAAATACATATTTTGATTTTGTGTAAGTATTTGAATGACAAAGATGTCAAAATTTTAGTTTTTATGTAAAATACGTAAAAAAACAAAATATTTTAAAAATATACAAAAACAAAAAAAAAATTTAAAAAATTAAAAAAAAACAAAAAAAAATATAAAAAAAAAAAAAATGGAGCCAGATCTTACCACGTCCCCGTCGTTGGCTCCGGGTAACGCTAAGAGTAAGGTATTATATGTACAAATACGATGAAATTACAATATAAACACGTAACAGGTATTTGCACTTTCCGAGATTGCATAAGAGATCGAAAAAATCGAAAAAATTCTACGTTCCTGCGCACAAAGATTTTCTTCGGAGTATCTACTTTTTCCGTTCAGTTCTGGGTAGCATCCCAAGAGTTCTACAAGAAATCCCAATGACAAAATTTTTTATTCCTTACGGTTATATAGTTACGGTCGATATTCATATGTCAGTTTCTGAAGCTAAGAACCCCAAATGAAAAAAAAAAAAATTCAAGTTCTGGGAATTTTATGGAGAGTTCTGCGTAGCACCCCAAGAGTTCTACAAGAAATCCCAATGACAAAATTTTTTATTCCTTACGGTTATATAGTTACGGTCGATATTCATATGTCAGTTTCTGAAGCTAAGAACCCCAAATGAAAAAAAAAAAAATTCAAGTTCTGGGAATTTTATGGAGAGTTCTGGGTAGCACCCCAAGAGTTCTACAAGAAATCCCAATGACAAATTTTTTTATTTCTTACGGTTATATAGTTACGGTCGATATTCATATGTCAGTTTCAGAAGCTAAGACGCCGAAATGAAAAAAAAAAAAATTCAAGTTCTGGGAATTTTATGGAGAGTTCTGGGTAGCACCCCAAGAGTTCTAAAAGAAATCCCAATGACAAAATTTTTTATTCCTTACGGTTATATAGTTACGGTCGATATTCATATGTCAGTTTCTGAAGCTAAGAACCCCAAATGAAAAAAAAAAAAATTCAAGTTCTGGAAATTTTATGATGAGTTCTGGGTAGCACCCCAAGAGTTCTACAAGAAATCCTAATGACAAAATAATTTATTTATTACGGTTATGTAGTTACATTCGATATACATATGTCAGTTTCTGCAGCTAAGACGCCGAAATGAAAAAAAAAAAAAATTCAAGTTCTGGGAATTTTATGGAGAGTTCTGGGTAGCACCCCAAGAGTTCTACAAGAAATCCTAATGACAAAATTATTTATTTGTTACGGTTATGTAGTTACAGTCGATATACATATGTCAGTTTCTGACGCTAAGACGCCGAAATGTATAAAAAAAAAAATTCAAGTTCTGGAAATTTTATGGAGAGTTCTGCGTAGCACCCCAAGAGTTCTACAAGAAATCCCAATGACAAAATTTTTTATTCCTTACGGTTATATAGTTACGGTCGATATTCATATGTCAGTTTCTGAAGCTAAGAACCCCAAATGAAAAAAAAAAAAATTCAAGTTCTGGGAATTTTATGGAGAGTTCTGGGTAGCACCCCAAGAGTTCTACAAGAAATCCCAATGACAAAATTTCTTATTCCTTACGGTTATATAGTTACGGTCGATATACATATGTCATTTTCTGACGCTGACTCCCAAATGTATAAAAAAAAAAAATTCAAGTTCTGGAAATTTTATGGAGAGTTCTGGGTAGCACCCCAAGAGTTCTACAAGAAATCCCAATGACAAAATTTTTTATTCCTTACGGTTATATAGTTACGGTCGATATACATATGTCATTTTCTGACGCTGACTCCCAAATGTATAAAAAAAAAAAATTCAAGTTCTGGAAATTTTATGGAGAGTTCTGGGTAGCACCCCAAGAGTTCTACAAGAAATCCCAATGACAAATTTTTTTATTTCTTACGGTTATATAGTTACGGTCGATATTCATATGTCAGTTTCAGAAGCTAAGACGCCGAAATGAAAAAAAAAAAAATTCAAGTTCTGGGAATTTTATGGAGAGTTCTGGGTAGCACCCCAAGAGTTCTAAAAGAAATCCCAATGACAAAATTTTTTATTCCTTACGGTTATATAGTTACGGTCGATATTCATATGTCAGTTTCTGAAGCTAAGAACCCCAAATGAAAAAAAAAAAAATTCAAGTTCTGGAAATTTTATGATGAGTTCTGGGTAGCACCCCAAGAGTTCTACAAGAAATCCTAATGACAAAATTATTTATTTATTACGGTTATGTAGTTACATTCGATATACATATGTCAGTTTCTGCAGCTAAGACGCCGAAATGAAAAAAAAAAAAAATTCAAGTTCTGGGAATTTTATGGAGAGTTCTGGGTAGCACCCCAAGAGTTCTACAAGAAATCCTAATGACAAAATTATTTATTTGTTACGGTTATGTAGTTACAGTCGATATACATATGTCAGTTTCTGACGCTAAGACGCCGAAATGTATAAAAAAAAAAATTCAAGTTCTGGGAATTTTATGGAGAGTTCTGCGTAGCACCCCAAGAGTTCTACAAGAAATCCCAATGACAAAATTTTTTATTCCTTACGGTTATATAGTTACGGTCGATATACATATGTCATTTTCTGACGCTGACTCCCAAATGTATAAAAAAAAAAAATTCAAGTTCTGGAAATTTTATGGAGAGTTCTGGGTAGCACCCCAAGAGTTCTACAAGAAATCCTAATGACAAAATTATTTATTTGTTACGGTTATGTAGTTACAGTCGATATACATATGTCAGTTTCTGACGCTAAGACGCCGAAATGTATAAAAAAAAAAATTCAAGTTCTGGGAATTTTATGGAGAGTTCTGCGTAGCACCCCAAGAGTTCTACAAGAAATCCCAATGACAAAATTTTTTATTCCTTACGGTTATATAGTTACGGTCGATATTCATATGTCAGTTTCTGAAGCTAAGAACCCCAAATGAAAAAAAAAAAAATTCAAGTTCTGGGAATTTTATGGAGAGTTCTGGGTAGCACCCCAAGAGTTCTACAAGAAATCCCAATGACAAAATTTTTTATTCCTTACGGTTATATAGTTACGGTCGATATTCATATGTCAGTTTCTGAAGCTAAGAACCCCAAATGAAAAAAAAAAAAATTCAAGTTCTGGGAATTTTATGGAGAGTTCTGGGTAGCACCCCAAGAGTTCTACAAGAAATCCCAATGACAAAATTTTTTATTTCTTACGGTTATATAGTTACGGTCGATATTCATATGTCAGTTTCAGAAGCTAAGACGCCGAAATGAAAAAAAAAAAAATTCAAGTTCTGGGAATTTTATGGAGAGTTCTGGGTAGCACCCCAAGAGTTCTAAAAGAAATCCCAATGACAAAATTTTTTATTCCTTACGGTTATATAGTTACGGTCGATATTCATATGTCAGTTTCTGAAGCTAAGAACCCCAAATGAAAAAAAAAAAAAATTCAAGTTCTGGAAATTTTATGATGAGTTCTGGGTAGCACCCCAAGAGTTCTACAAGAATTCCTAATGACAAAATAATTTATTTATTACGGTTATGTAGTTACATTCGATATACATATGTCAGTTTCTGCAGCTAAGACGCCGAAATGAAAAAAAAAAAAAATTCAAGTTCTGGGAATTTTATGGAGAGTTCTGGGTAGCACCCCAAGAGTTCTACAAGAAATCCTAATGACAAAATTATTTATTTGTTACGGTTATGTAGTTACAGTCGATATACATATGTCAGTTTCTGACGCTAAGACGCCGAAATGTATAAAAAAAAAAATTCAAGTTCTGGAAATTTTATGGAGAGTTCTGCGTAGCACCCCAAGAGTTCTACAAGAAATCCCAATGACAAAATTTTTTATTCCTTACGGTTATATAGTTACGGTCGATATTCATATGTCAGTTTCTGAAGCTAAGAACCCCAAATGAAAAAAAAAAAAATTCAAGTTCTGGGAATTTTATGGAGAGTTCTGGGTAGCACCCCAAGAGTTCTACAAGAAATCCCAATGACAAAATTTCTTATTCCTTACGGTTATATAGTTACGGTCGATATACATATGTCATTTTCTGACGCTGACTCCCAAATGTATAAAAAAAAAAAATTCAAGTTCTGGAAATTTTATGGAGAGTTCTGGGTAGCACCCCAAGAGTTCTACAAGAAATCCCAATGACAAAATTTTTTATTCCTTACGGTTATATAGTTACGGTCGATATACATATGTCATTTTCTGACGCTGACTCCCAAATGTATAAAAAAAAAAAATTCAAGTTCTGGAAATTTTATGGAGAGTTCTGGGTAGCACCCCAAGAGTTCTACAAGAAATCCCAATGACAAATTTTTTTATTTCTTACGGTTATATAGTTACGGTCGATATTCATATGTCAGTTTCAGAAGCTAAGACGCCGAAATGAAAAAAAAAAAAATTCAAGTTCTGGGAATTTTATGGAGAGTTCTGGGTAGCACCCCAAGAGTTCTAAAAGAAATCCCAATGACAAAATTTTTTATTCCTTACGGTTATATAGTTACGGTCGATATTCATATGTCAGTTTCTGAAGCTAAGAAACCCAAATGAAAAAAAAAAAAAATTCAAGTTCTGGAAATTTTATGATGAGTTCTGGGTAGCACCCCAAGAGTTCTACAAGAAATCCTAATGACAAAATTATTTATTTATTACGGTTATGTAGTTACATTCGATATACATATGTCAGTTTCTGCAGCTAAGACGCCGAAATGAAAAAAAAAAAAATTCAAGTTCTGGGAATTTTATGGAGAGTTCTGGGTAGCACCCCAAGAGTTCTACAAGAAATCCTAATGACAAAATTATTTATTTGTTACGGTTATGTAGTTACAGTCGATATACATATGTCAGTTTCTGACGCTAAGACGCCGAAATGTATAAAAAAAAAAATTCAAGTTCTGGGAATTTTATGGAGAGTTCTGGGTAGCACCCCAAGAGTTCTACAAGAAATCCCAATGACAAATTTTTTTATTTCTTACGGTTATATAGTTACGGTCGATATTCATATGTCAGTTTCAGAAGCTAAGACGCCGAAATGAAAAAAAAAAAAATTCAAGTTCTGGGAATTTTATGGAGAGTTCTGGGTAGCACCCCAAGAGTTCTAAAAGAAATCCCAATGACAAAATTTTTTATTCCTTACGGTTATATAGTTACGGTCGATATTCATATGTCAGTTTCTGAAGCTAAGAAACCCAAATGAAAACAAAAAAAAAATTCAAGTTCTGGAAATTTTATGATGAGTTCTGGGTAGCACCCCAAGAGTTCTACAAGAAATCCTAATGACAAAATTATTTATTTATTACGGTTATGTAGTTACATTCGATATACATATGTCAGTTTCTGCAGCTAAGACGCCGAAATGAAAAAAAAAAAAATTCAAGTTCTGGGAATTTTATGGAGAGTTCTGGGTAGCACCCCAAGAGTTCTAAAAGAAATCCCAATGACAAAATTTTTTATTCCTTACGGTTATATAGTTACGGTCGATATTCATATGTCAGTTTCAGAAGCTAAGACGCCGAAATGAAAAAAAAAAAAATTCAAGTTCTGGGAATTTTATGGAGAGTTCTGGGTAGCACCCCAAGAGTTCTAAAAGAAATCCCAATGACAAAATTTTTTATTCCTTACGGTTATATAGTTACGGTCGATATTCATATGTCAGTTTCTGAAGCTAAGAACCCCAAATGAAAAAAAAAAAAAAATTCAAGTTCTGGGAATTTTATGGATAGTTCTGGGTAGCACCCCAAGAGTTCTACAAGAAATCCTAATGACAAAAATATCTATTTCTCATAGCTATAAAGTTATGGGCGATATAAAATTTTTTTTTTGTGAAGTTGGAATCCCCATATTCAAAATTTAATTTTTTGGTCTAAATTGGCGGAACTATTTCTAAAACTTACGTAGAACTCTGGAACTATTCGGGGTGCATTGAGAACTCTAAAAAAAAATTCATTTTTCAAAAGTTGGGGTGCCAACTTCACAGACGTCTTAAAAAATATATCTTAAACAAAAATTAAAAGATTTTTTCTAATTGTTTTGATCCATCGCTGAATTTATGTTACGGAGAGCGCGTCCGCCGTCGCGATCTCCAGCTCCTGCGAGCCATCGACTGAGATGAGCTCGAATCGTTTGGAGATCAGTGGATTCGTTGATGAATCGGTTTTGGAAAGCATCTATGGAAAAGAGATAAATGGAATTATATTTTTAACCATCGAATAACCCGTTGCTTCGGATAATATAAAACGGCATACCATGAATGCATCTGAAAGTTGCAGTTACTGCAAAGGAAAGTTTCCCCGGATGGTTTTTTGTTTGTCGACCACATCCACTATAAGCCAGTTGGACATTTTTTGCAATTAGCGCCGGCATCACCCGAGTTAAAGCGGATTTCACATTAGGACATCCACCGACCAACGATATAACGAATTTTTTCTATAAAATAAAAAATCAATAATAATCAAAAAATTGAAATCAAAATAGACATTAACAGTAATGTGTAAACGAACCAATGCTTTACGCTGCTCCTCAGAGTCGATCATCTGTTCAAAGTCTAAAAACTCATTTAGAGTTTTTATGGGTAGATTAGCGCTGACATGTTTTCCATCAGAAGAGTCTTCGTTCATCGGAGATCGCAAAGAGAGTGCAAGCGCAAGCATGTTTTTTAGCTTGTTGATCTTTTTATCTAGATCATATAAAATGGATCTCTTATGTGATTCTAGTTTGAAAAAAATGTTCTTCTCCATATTTTGCAACAACATCGTTAAGTCGTCGTTCCATAGTTCTACAAAATTAAACAAAAAGAAACATTAACCAGACCAAATCAAAATCATTACACTATTTCAAGAGTAATGGGAAAATGAATCTTACGAGAAACGTCTTCATTCAATGTTTCGCATGGACCGGCAACATTTTTTGGCACCATTGGGGCCAAATTTCTGGCTTCTTTCGCACCTGCAAAAAGATATGATATTATGTTCAGTCGCTCGTTTTTTTTTTATCAAAATAAATTCAATAAATAAATAAAGTACTTATGTTACATGGAATATTTGATGTGAGCGTTGTATTTCCAATTTCTGGTAAGACGACTAATTCGGATAGAAAGCTTGACAAGTTGTCAGTCAATGGAACCTCCGGCTCAAACTCACTCTGATTATTCTCGGCATCCGTGCTTTGGACGCAATCCAAAGAATTCATTGCACGGTCCAATCGACGCAACCTTGTTCGTAATCCTCTAGTTTTTTTAAAAAGTCAATAGTACATAGATAATATAGTGTTTGAAGTTGAATTGATTAAAAAATATAATACTAAAAAAATACAAGATATTCTTAAAATCATTTAAAAAATGAAATTCAATTCAAATAACTTAGATCGAATGAACATGTAAATATACTTACTAGCTTCGCTAATAATCTTTTCGATGGGATATTTCTCCCAATTATCGTCCGGCGGTTTTTGTTGCTTCACCCATTTTGGGATTTTCTTGGAAGATTCATCAGTTGGATACCAGCACTCATATTTTTTTCTTTCCGTGATCAACCAAGTTTTAGCCACAATATCAATGACCGGCATATCGTTTGCATTTTTTTCGTCAAATTGGACGATGACGAACTGCGTGGTCGTTCGCAGATTATTTTCCATGTTAAAATTTAAGATATTGTTTTGCAATTTTTTGAACAAAAACATAACATGAAGCCTACTATTTTCTCCATTTACGCACATGTATCCAAGAGAAGAGGAGATAATAATATTAAACACGAAAAACGCGGAAAAACACGCACAATGTTGAGAAAGTTATCGGGTAATATTACGCGGGAATAACAGATCACATAACCTAAAATACGCATGTACGCCGCGTGCGAACACGATGAGATTCAAACCACCACGAGGCTGACACTGCTGCGTCTATTGTGTCCCCGTTATTGTCGGCACGTAAACGAACCCAGCATGCGGCGCTAGTAGTCACCCGCGTGACCGCCAAACCGCAAAGCGCCGCGCCTTATTTTTCGTCGCATGAACCAAGTAGATATTTTTTTTCATTTTCTCGATCTGTCATTCTGTCGTTGTTCTCGAATAAAAAAATCGTAGTGCGGTGTTACAAAGTAATAAAATAATTAACAATTTTATCATTGAGCTTGAGCATCCCAACTTGCGTTATGTATTACACAACCGCTGCTTTCTTGAAGCGAATTATCAATATAATTGTGTGTGTATATAGTGTTTTTTTTTAATTTTATCGTTTTATACTTTATATTTTATTATTGAATTTTTATATATGTTTCAAATGTTTCAGTGTGATATTATGATATATATTATTCTTCGCTATGCAATCAAGTCACTGCAAAACAGTTGAGATTTATTTTTATTGCAATACATTTTGTTTCAACTTCGTCCAAAGGTACTGTGCTCGTTTCGTTCGATTTATCAAGTATTTGATAAAACCCAAATTTAGTTGATAAGTCAGGTTGTGAAAAAATATTTTGAACTTGTGTCACCATCGACCCAGTGACAAAAAATTCAGATGCGCTGCAGACTTTCGGATCTTTTTGAAGATCTGCGATGGAAATATTTTTCACAAACATTATTTGGCCATTTTTCAGTTTCAAAACATTATTTTGTGTCTCTGAAGAAATGGCGATATTTTTCATGTCAATGTCTTTGATCACGGAATTTTTAACACTGACACTTTGGATGATTTTTCGCTTGCGTAATTTTATTGTTGATAGAGAATCGATCTCGGATAATCTGTTTATCACCTGAGCTAAAGGATTTTTTGGACTGCGCACAAGCTTTTTCAATTTTCCTATATAATTTTCAGCCCAAAATGCTGAGCTTTCTGTCAATGATGATTGGAAATATTTGACATCATCCGCCACATGAATAAGGTTGTGGATATTCATAATTTGTGAATCACATTCATATAGGAAAGGCGTTAATGTCACAAACCTTCGCAACAAGTCATTTACATAATCTGCGTAAAGAACAGCGGTTTTCGAATTGCAAAGAATTCGACATGCCACTGCGAGGAGTAGAAAATGCTTGTATTGAATATCAGATATCACATGCGGAAGGATAAAAGTACCACAGTAAATCAAGAAAAAACGATATTGTGTTGCTTTCCATTTAGATATCTCTTTTATATCAAACACTTTATGCTGAAATTCTACCGGAATCATTGGTTTCAGTGCAGTCATCTCTTGAAAAATAATAAGTTTCGACTTTTTCATTCTCTGGCGGCTACTGGATGAGGTCCATTTCTCAAGAAGCCACTTCATTACTCCCAAATATAAAAGATGCATTTAATCGATTGGAATAGATTTAATAATATGAAACTTTGGTAATCTAAGAAGCGGTGAGTCGAGGTCAGGTAAATGATGCTGCGGATCAGTTTTTCGATGGAATGATTTCTTGGTTCTTTTCGGGGAGCCAATTTTTGAATAAACTCTTCTTCGGTTAATGGTGATGCCTTTCACTGTGCAGCGCTCGCAAGCATGAAAGCCTCCATGGCTCTTTACACGTTTTAGGTATGCTCGAGCCGGTGAATCACATATTAGCGCCCTTACGCGGAATTCATATTTCTTCTCCGCAATCATAATGCCATTCGTAATTAAACTCTCTGCTTCGGATAAAAAATCTGCAAGAAATTCAGCAACCGAGAGCAGCTTTGAATTTCCCAAATAAATTGCTATTACAGCAGGTGCGCAGTGAAAATTATCATCCTGAATTTTCATAAGTATTGGCCAGAATTGCTGATTCGAACTGCGATACACTTGAACACCGTCTATATTTATAAGTACTTCGATTCTTTCACCAGTAAAAACATCTGTAGAGATTTTTTTTTCAATTGAGCTTCTATGCCGATGTACGCATAGCTTCCTGCAGCTCCTTTTTTAGTTCTCATTGAACGAACCGTTTTAACTTGACGCGAGCCTAGAAGAGTCTGAGCAGTTTTTGGCAAGTTAACATACCCTTCGGAGCGAAGCAACACCAATAAATCCGTCAAAACGTTATGCTGCAAGGTTTGTGCATGTTTCAAAGCGAATGAAACGAGTTTCTCTCTCATCGTTAAATCTGTTGATTTTGAGGTAATACTTTCCAGAGAATGTTTGTGTTGTTCGCCCACATCAATCTCTTCATCCAAGCTTTCAAAATTATTTTAACAGTCCACCGACGGATCATATTCAAACAAGTCTTCGGATAGTTCATTACTTGTTGTTTGATGCACATTGATATTTGTGTCTTTTGCATTTGTATCTTTTTTGGATATACAACCAATGATTTTTTTATATCCTTCTGCTAGCTCGTGACTTGTATTTTCGTTTTTACTTATTTTATTCAATTTTCGATATTTCTTAATACTATAGTACCGTTTTGACATATTTAAATGGAATGCATAAAACACATTAATACAGTATTTAATAATACAATATATAATGCACAGAAATTAAATTATCAAACTTCCAATATTTACAGATTTATACTTTATCGGTGATCGTGATATTATTAACGCGATTGTTACTACAAACATATAGTTGCGGGTGTCGCAAGTTGTTATTCACGCAAAAGAAGTGGTCAAGTGAATTATAGGAAGAGAAAAATGTGAGGTTATGAAGAAGGCTATCAACAGTCGTTTGCTGTTCATACTCTGAAGCTGGCCTATAAAACCGGCGATTCTTCCATGCCAACACTGAAGCCAGGCTTAGGTTGAACAAAGGTGAATATAGCAACGTGCGCATAACTGCGTAAAACGGGGATTACCAATGGTCAGTCGCCAATTAAAAACCAAGGTTGGTTCAGCACCGGCAGTTTATCGTACGCCGATACTCAAGAGAAGCACGAGCTGAGTATCGGCAGACATATCGGTCCAGGGTCGGGACCAACGTTGTAAGCCTGCAATTGGTTTCCCAGTACTGCGCTGTGTGCAGGCCATGTCGTAGGGGTTGGCAATATTTTCACGGGATATTTATCGTGAGTTTGTTGAGATCGCGCATAGCTCTGCCCATTATAAGCTGTAGACGGATGCTTAAAAATGCATAACTTTGTGATTTTTTATCTTTATTAACCCCTTATAGTCACACCTCCTAATAATAACGTAATAGTCACACGGGGTGTAATATACCCCACCGACTTTGGCGGTGGAAAATAATGCAAAAATTGCAAAAAAAAAGTTTGAAAAAATTCTACAGTCTATTTTCAACCTTTTTTATAAGACTGCGTAAATCATTTTACAATCGCTTCATTTTTTTATAAAAAAAAAATTATCGAAAAAAAAATTCGGAAAAAAAGAACTTTTTTTACAAAAAAAATTATGTAACTTCGTTAATTTCAAAAAAAAAATCATTTGATATACCTGAAAGAGTACCCTTCAAGGTAAGGAGGGTGGAATAATCGTCCGCTTCAAAAACTATATTTATTTCAACATCTGAAGCGCTGACTTTTCTGAAAAAATTTTTACTCCAATTTTATCAAACTTATCGATATTTTATAGTATTATGAAAAAATCTTCAAAAAAACTTGAAATTTGGCAGATGCATAGTTTAACTATTGAACTATCTACTGTTTAAAATTCAAAATTTGCTCATAAAACCGAATTTGCTTCTAAACAGCCTTAAATGCGCTTCTTTGAATTTAGTTTAAGTGGTTTTTTTTATTTAATTCCGATTTCGTTCTGTCGTTACAGGGTTTCCGTTATATTTCACTGAAAATTTGCAGAAACGTTCTGTGATGTCATATGTACATGTGTGTAAAATTTCAGGGGCCTTTATCGACTAAAAATCACTATATTTATTCTTGAAAATCGTCATTTTTTGTAATCTCCCATAAAAACGCGTGTTAAATATCACAACATTATACAATGATGAAGCCTGTTGAAATTTGCACACATTTTTATATGACATCAAAGAAGCTTCAATCAGTTTGTATAACAAATCTTATGGAACAAAATTCATGATTTTGTTTATTATATAACAAATAAATTTTACGTAGGATCGATTTGAATTTTGAGTATGTTGTTCTTTAGTTGATTTGCAATAACTTTTCTTGCTGAACTTAAACGCTCAGTCCACATAGAATGTGAGAAAAAACGGGAATAACATTTTAATCCTCTGTGACATCCAGAGTGAATGTACATAAATATTTATCAATTTCCCTATTTTTTGCCTACGCCAAGCGCAATAGCACGGGATTGGGAAGAGAAGAGTATTTTGTATGAAATTGAATTAAGAATAATTCCAAGAAATTATGTAACAAAAATATAACTACTATTTATTTAACGATATACAAAAGTTCTGTTGAAATTTAAAGTGATTTCTGTTTGACATTTCGAGCGCGGTTTACAGTAGTTGCCTTACTTGGATATGAAGTTGTTGTTGTTGTATTGTTGTTGAATCGTTGTCGGATCGTTGTTGGTTGGTGTCGATTGATGAAATTGTTGTTGTGTTTGTTCTGTTGTTGTATGTTCAGTTGTTGTTGAAGTGTACTGAATTTACTGACTAACTATAATAGTGTTTTACAATAAGAGGAGTTATTGATAATCAGAGTCAGAAAGAAATGAATACGAAAACTAGATATGGAGATACTGATTGCTGACTCTGTTGACTGGCTGGAGAAGACTGACTAAAAGTTATTCTCTATTGAAAGACAGCGATGTTCTAACAGATTTGGAAGTGCTTATAGTAGGGAGGTTCGCATTCTTATTCGTTAAAATTCTTAACATCTATGAAAGGATCATTACTATGATTGGAGGGTTGAGAATTCGGAGGGATGCTAAGATCGTGGGTGGAAGGGATATGTTTTTCTGGGAAAGTAAATGTTATGTAAAACATAAATAAAAGAATCGGATTACGTCGACGGTCAATAGCCATATGGTTCGTGTTCATCTTATCCTAAAAAACACATAAATTTACGGTCCCTTTTCTCGATGCAAAAAGGGCCTCTCGATAAACATAAGAAATCGACGGGGTACAGCCATGTGGCCCCGCTAGCACTTATCTCGGAAAGCGATAAAATTACGGTCGCTTTCCTGACGGGAAAATCAACTCTCAAAAATATATATGTGCCTAAGAATAATGAAAAGAAAAATTAAACTACATCTACGCGGATGTTACACCCCCACACTTAGTCGATTGTCAGAGGGCGAAGCGCGGTTGACAATTGATCTCGGTAGAGATGGAAATCGTTACATTACATTGATTTCGTTATGTATAAATGAAATGAATTTTGAAATAAAATTAACAGAATAGTTATAATCGTAAGTTTCGTGTATGTATATAAGAGAAAGAAAATCGACTTACTCGCAAAAATTTAAGAAAGGAAACTAGGTTTAGGTGATTGAACGGAGTGAAGGGTAGAATGAGGGTACAACTCTTGACAACCAGCTTGTTCGGTGGAGTTCTTCAGATTCGCCTCTGGCTCTGGAGCTGAAGGTTGATCGTTGTGAATTTGTTCCAATCCAGTTTCTACATCCTTTTCCCTTGGTCGCTTGGCCAAATGGATCAAAAGATGCGTCATAGAATCCCATATGGCGCCGAGCAGATATATGGACCATCCGTAGACCGTATGAAGAGCATATCCATGGATCATGGTGTCAACTACGAGTTTTACACCTCGAATGATAAGAACGATGCCGATGATACCAGCACTAGCCGTTCCAAATTGCACGAATCGTCCCCACGTATGATTCCAGGTTGATTCAGCAAGGTGCTGTAGAGATTTCTCATCCAATAGATTGAGGAATCGTTCCCCTTGATTGATTGTGTGTTGACCACTAATGCCTCGTACTATATTATTTAGCACAGCTGGTTTTTCCACGGGGAACATGATGTGTTCTCGTAGTTTTTCGATGTCTTCTTTAGTGTAGATCCCACTGGATGCTAAGGATGCTGGATTTATGTAACGCCACGTAGGCTTAGTCATTGGTTTCATCGTTGCTGGTGCTATGGCTTCGACTGGGGTAGGCGTGAATCTATACCACGCATCTCCAAAAAGATAATACGGTGGAAGAAGAGCGTTGCAAGTTGTTTGTGTCCCCTTTTTGGATAGGATATGAGTTCGTGGAGTGAGGAAAAAGGTTTCATTTCCGCGAGTGACTGGTAACTGGTTGTAACATTCGGTTAGTCTAAGTAACGTTACTTCTACAGGTATACATTTTATTATATGTACTACTTCGCCGGCTAACGCTGCCATATAACCGGGCCCCTTCATTAATCTATACGCAAATTCGTCAGGAGCCTGTGTTGCAAGAGACAAACTATTTTGCAAAATTTGACGTTCCCTGTTACATTGTTGGACTAGTATATCGTGATACAGAGATTTCATTTGTTGTCTGATGTGTCGTTCCACATATATAAATTTCGAATTGACGTAAGCGAATATATCTAAATTGGCAATGGGCACTTTTCCTTTGATAGCAAATGAATTAGAGCTGGTTGTTTCGAATATAAATAATTTAGGGTGTTCTGTGCTGATGATAGTGTAACCACAGATTTTATCCATTTCTCCACTTCTAAGTGCGAAAGTCACATCTCCTGAGGTTACTGAATAAATACTTCGGGGTACTCCTGATTCGGTTTCCATGATTTTATCGGCTATACCAGTATAAAGAATTCCGTAACGGTCAAATCCGCAATTTTCGCGCGGTCTTGTATTCCAGAAGGTATGTCCACCGTCAGGATCTTCGCAGGTAGCTTCTAACAATGGGCAAATGGTGCCAGATCGTAAGTGTATACGGTTAGAATCTAGACTTATTTGAGCGGAATAACTTCGTAAAGATATTTTAACCGTGCCTTGCACTATTACGTTATCCCATGTTCCGTATGGGTCAGAATACGATGCGCCACTACAATGGCCGTCATCCTTCATATTACCAGCTAGTGTAAGACTGCTTGTGGTTGTTCGATTGACCTTAATTCCCGTTATTATAACATGTCCAATACGAGTCGATCCATATTTATGCATCTCTTGGCAAGCTTCACGACTCACGGTTTCAAGATATTCCGTTTGACCATTATTAACAATCGAGACGTGAGAATGCATACCACAATAATAAATTATCCGTAGTATCTCGATTTTACATTGAATGACTTGGGTTTCGGTATATTCGTTTAATTGAAGTAGTTGTATGAATTGTTTAGTTACTTCTACATTAGGAATGGGAATACTACACTCGTCGACATCGAGTAAAGATAGGGTAGTTATATTGGTTGCGCTTGATCCACAGTCGTAACCCACCATGGAAAAAACGGGATGAATTATGCATAGAATCCATATTAAACGGCAGACTGCCATTTGCCTTCTGTAAAAGGAAATTAATATTAGAATATTGTTAAAATTATGTATATATATATGTATGTGTATACATTTATAATTATTTTTAAAAATCGGAATCTTCGTTCGCTTCCCTTTTGCATTTCCGTTTTGGTTTGTTCGCGCTTTCCGAGCTGATGTGCGAAGTTCGCAAACGATTTTCATGAACAATGCGGGTAGCCTTGTTATATTGAATTTTCACATTGCCCTTGTTCAATTTTTCTATGACCTTGTGTGGTCCTGAATATTGATCTCCCAGTTTACCGGGTTTCGTTCCCTTAAGGAGATAAACATAATCGCCGATCTTGAAATTTCGAGGATTCGCGTTTTTGTCATAATATTTTTTTGATCGATGCTTTGAGTTGACAAGATTCTCATAAGCGAGACTACGAATACCGTTTATTCGAGTTATTAAATCTATTAAATAACCTTGGTAAGTTGGCAATTGATCACACTCACGTAGAGGTTCGCTTGAGGGTGTCCTGGCCAATCTTCCAAAGACAACTTCGTAAGGAGTATGTTTCGTACTTTCGTGAATACTCGTGTTATACGAAAACATTGCTAGTTCCAACCATTGATCCCATTCGTGATCTTGGTTTGTATACTGTTTTAAAAATTCTCCTAAGACGTGATGCGATCTTTCAAGTGACCCATTCGACTGTGGGTGGTATGCTGTTGTCCGATACTTTTTAATTCGAAAACGTTTCGCTATCCGTTGCATCAGGCTGCTCAAAAAATTACTGCCTTGATCTGTTAACATTGCCTTTGGTGCTCCGAACACGCAAATAAAACGCTTAATAAATGCGTCCGCAATAGTTGTTGCTAAAGCATTCGGCAAAGCGATTGCTAGACAATATTTAGACAGTTGGTCCTGAATGGTAAGTATATACTCGTTCTTGCTTGTCGTAGGTTTCATTGGCCCTACTATATCTAATGAAATTTTTTCAAACACTGTACCTGGGGTGTCAGTTATTATCATTGGTTGCTTGGTTTTGACACGAACTAGTTTCTTTATTTGGCAGTCTAAGCACTGTTGAATGCGCCTCTGAACATCTGCTTTAAGATTCTCCCAATAATACTCGCGTTTGATTCGATTATAAGTTTTGGAAACCCCTTTATGGCCTCCTATCGGAGCTTTATGTAGTTCGTAAAATACCATATCTCGATTTTCAAGTGGTACATACTTCAATGTCCCTGAACAGATGAGGATTTTAATCTTACAGTCCTTAAACGTGGTTTTGAGAAGATTCATAACTTCTTCCCACATCAAATTCTCAATGTGAGTATTTTGAGCAATGCTAAATGATGCGAGTTGGTGGCTTTCGCAGATTTCCTTCAATTGTTCGAAGGTTTGGTGTATATTCGCGGTTAATACTGTCAACGATTCTTCTTCTTCACCGCGTATTACCAGAGCAATATGAAATTTTTTTCGAAGCTTGAATGTGTGTGCCTTACCAACAGTTAAATTTTTCCAGACGGGTAATTTTCCTACGTCATTTAATTTCTGAGATCCGATGTCACATGGTTGTCCAAGAGAGTTGACAAAATAGACCAAGTTGTCATTTCGAAAATGAAGGAATTCCTTAGTACTGACGATATTTGATAGTTTGAATTGGGACGTTGTAATTTGGTTTTCGGGTATTTCCCCATTATCCGACAGCTGTGAATCATCGTCGCTTATATCTGTATTTTGTGATTCGCCTGAGCTAGAGTAAGTGTCAGATTTCTGTGGACCTTGAGTTGTCGAATCCCTACGGGCGTTTGCTATATCCTTCGTGCTTGAATGGATTTCTCTGTTGAGTACCGATTGATTCGGATCGATTTCGCGAATGGCTGCTTCTACTTCATCGTCACTACTTTCTTCATAATTGACCCGTTGGCGTGCCCGTCGTTTATACCTACTAGGTTCGCGACGAATTTCGGTGTGTACCGTACTTGTTTTCTGTGCTTCTGCTTCACTATCACTAGTTTCCGCTAATTGTCGAGCTAAGTCTTGTAACTCGTCTTCGTGTGTTTTTTGTTGTTGTGCACGCGTCACTACATTCACATGCTCTGAGGATTCTACAGGGTTCCGCGATAAAGCATCAGCGTTTACATTTAACTTCCCTGGTTTGTAAACTACATCATAGTCGTATTCGGAAAGTTTGAGGCGCCATTTTAATACCCGAGTGTTCGCATCTTTCGCGGTTTTGAACCAAACTAATGGCTTGTGGTCAGTGACAAGTGTGAATCTCCTACCGTAGATATACGGCCGAAAAGCCTTCACGCTATGGATTATTGCCATTGCTTCTTTCTCGTAGGTATCGTAACGGAGTGGAGCACCTCGCAATACACATGATGTATATGCAATCGGCTTATCCTTACCGATTTCCCCTTGTGATAAAACTCCACCTAAGGCGAAGCCTGAGGCATCCGTTGTTATTATGAACGGTTTATCGAAATCAGGATACTGAAGTATTGGAGCCGTGCATAATTTGTTTTTTAAAATATCAAAAGCTTTCTGCGTCTCGGTATCCCATGTAAAGTCCATATCATTCTCTAAAAGTCGAGTCAGTGGTTTCGCAATTTTTGAGAAATCCTTGATAAATCTACGATAATACCCTGTCAAACCTAAAAATTGACGAATATTTTTAGCTGTTTTCGGAACCGGAAATTTTTCCACTGCTATTAATTTTTTTGGATCAGGTTTTAAGCCTTCCTTGCTGATTGTGTGGCCAAGATAATTCACTTCCGGCCGGAGAAATTCACACTTATCCGGCTGAAGCTTGAGTTTAGCAGCGCGCAATCGATTCATTAACTCATTAATCTTTGATTCATGCTCTGCAAGAGTTTTCGCGTAAATTACGATATCATCAAGGTATACAAAGAGGGATACCCCTTGCAGTCCACTAAGTACAATATCCATAAGGCGTTGGAATGTAGCTGGCGCATTTTTTAACCCAAATGGCATCCGCGAAAATTCATAATGTCCGTGGGGCGTAGAGAATGCTGTTTTATGTTTATCCTTTGAATCCATTTCGATCTGGTGGAAACCAGATGCTAGATCGAAAACTGAAAAGTAATTCGCGTTACCTAGTTGATCCAAAATATCAACGATACTGGGTAGCGGATACGAATCACCGATAGTTTTCTCATTAAGCGCTCGGAAATCTATAACCATTCTCCACCGTTTGTTGCCGTTTGAATCAGGCTTTTTAGGCACTATCCACACAGGACTATTGCTTGGAGATTCTGATGGGTTTATTACCCCTGTATCTAATAATTCTGTTACTTGACGCTGAACTTCACCCTTTAGGATCTGTGGATATCTATATTGTTTCGCACTGACAGGCTGTTCATCAATGGTTGGGATTCTGTGTTTTAGAACATGGGTGGCTTCTAATTTTTCGCCAGGTATATGGAATCGATCTGCATATGACTCGATTATTTTGTACACATGATTCAATTCCTCGTTTCCAAGATGATCTAACCGCAAGAGACTCTTTATCGCCTCGATGCGTTCCGAATTGTATTCGATCTTGACTGATGTGGAAATGGTAAAGTTTGGAATTGTGATCGGACTTGGATCGGAATTCGGGATTGAATTTGGGTTGAATTTAGAAGTTGAATTAGCATTGGATTTAGAAGTTGCATTAGCATTGGATGTAGAATTTGAATTAGGATTGGATTTAGAAATTGAATGAGGATTGGATTTAGAAAATGAATTAGCATTGGATTTAGAAATTGAATTAGGATTGGATTTAGAAATTGAATGAGCATTGGATTTAGAACATGAATTAGCATTGGATTTAGAAATTGAATTATCCTGATTCACATTGAATACGTCTTGGCCGTGGCATCTTTCGCCTACATGCCGTTGAATATTTAATTCAGTCGCCTTTTCTTTTTCTTGATTTTTGCTCCGATTCTGATCAAGATTTAAATTTGGATTTTGATTTTCATCTGACTCAAGGTCGAAATCTTGTAATGGTAACGTTGGGACTTGAACCCGCAAATTATCATTCGTGGTATTGAAAACCTTAATAAACGCCTTTCCATTTCGGTTAGTTACAAGGCAATCCCCGCCATAAAGTCCTTTGTGCAACGTTAAAGGAGGTATAAAACCCTCTTTTACGTCTATATTTTGAACGTTTACTTTAAAAACGGCCTCTGATCGAGCCGGAATATCGATTACTTCGACCGCTGCAGGTGGTTTTTCGAAAGAATACGATTTTTCACCGAATTCTAGACTTTCTGTTTCGAAATTTATGTTTGCTTTTGCTGCAAAGAAAAACTGTGAGCCTAAAAGACCTGAGTAGGGCAGCAACATTTCATCGGGGATTATGTGAAATAGAGTTGTAACCCCGAATACATTTATCTGAACGGTGCCGAGTGTGAAAATAGGAAGTTCTGAAATTCCTCTTAATTCTACAATTTCCTTTTCGTCAATGCCCAAAAGATTCTGACTGAATTTATTTTTGATCAGATTGGGAACAGCACCTGAATCGAGCAACATTACCAATTTTTCGTCATCTGAATTTTTTCCAATGCAGATGGATGGCAATGTACTGAATGTTTCAGGATCGATTACGAACACAGGAAATCGCCTGACTTGCTCGCCTCGGTTACTACGTTCACCGGACGCTCTTGAGTCGTAGGGGGTCCTCTCCGTGCGTCCGCTCGGGAAGTCCCCTGATCGTTTCCCTGATTCGTTCGTGTGTTATTGAATTTTCGTTTGCGACAATCTTCAATATTATGACCAATGTTTTTACAATATCGGCACCGCTTTTGCTCGCCCATTTTTGGAGCTGCGTTTAAATTTCCGTTACACCTATCAGCTGTGTGACCGGATTGTCGACATAACTGACACTGTACACTTAAATTCTTAAATCTCGATATCGTGGAACATTGATTGGCAGAATGGCCAGTCAGGTTACACAATTGCCATGTTGTTTTTATTTTATTTGGATTCAAATTGCAGTTTTTTGCTGTGTGATTGCCTTTTCCGCATAATTGACACATCACGGAGGTTTGTGAATTTGAATTCTTATAACATCTATCCGCGGTGTGGCCCTGTTTTTTACAAGTTTGACAGTGAATATTCTTGAGTCTACATGAGTCGGCGGTATGATTATTTTTCGCGCATATAGTGCATGTGTTGACGGGTTCAACGTGGGTTTTTTTATGTCGATTTTCAGTCGAACCTGAGCGCAATTGTCGTTGTGCTATAATTTTTCTTTCGGTTTTAATCGCGTTGTCAACTGCGTCCTCGATTGTGGCGCAAAAAGGGAGTCGCTGCTCTATTTCGGGCTTCAGTCCGTTTAGAAAAGATGTCAAGCAGCACTCTTTTAGCGATGTCTGGAATTCTTCATTATTCGCGCCGTCTCCAGATAACTTACGTGTTTCGAGAATTTCTTTGGCCTTTTTCTTTATTTTCGCGGCGAAGGCTATAGTATTTTCAGTTTCCTTTTGAAAAATGGATCCGAGTTCCCCCATTAATTGCATCTCAGACTTATTTGGTGAATATATTCTCTTTAGAAATGTTATGAAATCTGAGAGTTTTTCGAATTTATTCCCGTGAATCGAGTCCCTAACCTCGCCTTTCAGTTTATTGCGAATTAGCTTGACTAGGTTTTTCTCCGCTTCTTTGGGAAGCATCTCTAATGCATCTTCGCAACCTATTACGAAATCGGATAACGGCACAGATTTGCCATCAAATTCTGGAACGCATTCCATCGCGTCCTTAAGTGATACTAATTGATTCGTACCGAGAGTCGCCATTTCGTTGACCTTTTGAAATTTCTGGCTCTCTTGTTTTATTTTCAAAGTTTTTATCGACGAATTCCTCGAAAAGTCAAGTCCTGGCAATAAAATTGAACTAGAGCTTCTTAAAGAATATGAGGTATCGTCGTTTTGTTGACTAACATCGTGATCCAAGGAACTTGCTTCTAGTGAAGATTCGCTATCATGATCGTGTTCCTTTGACATCGATCTTTCTAAAATAATAACTTATTCGAATACCTTTGATACGAATTGAAAACGACCAATCAGAAATCACCAAATTTAATTTGTTTCATTTGAAATCATTGAAAAGAGAAAAAGAAAAGTTTTTTCATTGATAGTAGAATTATTCTTGAAATAGAAATAATACTCTTCTTTAAGGATCCCGGACGAGCCCCCAAAAATTATTATGTGACATCCAGAGTGAATGTACATAAATATTTATCAATTTCCCTATTTTTTGCCTACGCCAAGCGCAATAGCACGGGATTGGGAAGAGAAGAGTATTTTGTATGAAATTGAATTAAGAATAATTCCAAGAAATTATGTAACAAAAATATAACTACTATTTATTTAACGATATACAAAAGTTCTGTTGAAATTTAAAGTGATTTCTGTTTGACATTTCGAGCGCGGTTTACAGTAGTTGCCTTACTTGGATATGAAGTTGTTGTTGTTGTATTGTTGTTGAATCGTTGTCGGATCGTTGTTGGTTGGTGTCGATTGATGAAATTGTTGTTGTGTTTGTTCTGTTGTTGTATGTTCAGTTGTTGTTGAAGTGTACTGAATTTACTGACTAACTATAATAGTGTTTTACAATAAGAGGAGTTATTGATAATCAGAGTCAGAAAGAAATGAATACGAAAACTAGATATGGAGATACTGATTGCTGACTCTGTTGACTGGCTGGAGAAGACTGACTAAAAGTTATTCTCTATTGAAAGACAGCGATGTTCTAACAGATTTGGAAGTGCTTATAGTAGGGAGGTTCGCATTCTTATTCGTTAAAATTCTTAACATCTATGAAAGGATCATTACTATGATTGGAGGGTTGAGAATTCGGAGGGATGCTAAGATCGTGGGTGGAAGGGATATGTTTTTCTGGGAAAGTAAATGTTATGTAAAACATAAATAAAAGAATCGGATTACGTCGACGGTCAATAGCCATATGGTTCGTGTTCATCTTATCCTAAAAAACACATAAATTTACGGTCCCTTTTCTCGATGCAAAAAGGGCCTCTCGATAAACATAAGAAATCGACGGGGTACAGCCATGTGGCCCCGCTAGCACTTATCTCGGAAAGCGATAAAATTACGGTCGCTTTCCTGACGGGAAAATCAACTCTCAAAAATATATATGTGCCTAAGAATAATGAAAAGAAAAATTAAACTACATCTACGCGGATGTTACACCTCCACCCAACTATAGGACTACCTGAATTGATCGCGGTTAAATGTTTTTAGTGCTGTGATAATGAGACTCGTGTCGTACTTTTCCGCGAGACGTTGTCTTAGTTTTTTAAGTCTACTTTTTCAAGGAGTGTATCAATATTTTCCGTGCGGTTTGTTTTTAATTTTGTTGGGGTATTTATGCCGGATATGTTATCTTTAGAGTTTCGTTGTTCGGTATTTGAGTCTGCGTTAGGTCGTTCTCGATGTTCGTTTTGGTGCCCTTTTAATGAATTGTTTCGGGAGCGATTGTGATATTATATCTATTGTTTAAGTGATTTCTGTACCTATCGTTCGAATTATCTCTGTATCTGTAGTTGGAATTTCTGCATCAGGCGAATGCCTTTGCAAGATGAAAGGCGTTCGCCTTTCAGATGAAAGGCATTCACCTTTCAGATGGCCTTTACTATTTTTATGATTTTGGCATAATCTTGAATTTGTATATTTTTTCCGTCATATGTTGGGGCGACTTTAAATGCGTCTCTAAATGTAAATATGTTATTTTCAGGCATTGTAATTTTATCTCAGTATTTGTGTGAATATATGAAGGAATAAAATTTCATATATTTATTTTACAAGGTGGTCTGGTTGGTGGGTCTGATATAACTGCGCGATAAAATAACATGGAAACATATTTTGTTTATTGATTAAACAATTGTTGGCATTTACGACAGGAAGTGTTAGTCTTGTACATTTTTGTTGGGATATATGTTTTAATAAAGATAGACGAATGCTTTCTTTGTAACTGTCAGGTATTTTATTGATACGTCCGAAGTCTTTCGGTGTCGACACTAGACTGACTTACAGCCCAGAAAAGGAGGAAGCGTCCCCACTCACATAACCATATATCCATAAGATGGAGGAAACACAGTAGCGGGCGCTCTCATATTCTAACACTCCCTCCCGACCGCTCCATGTGTTTTCCACATCGCATCTTTGGATGATCTGTTGGTCCTCGTTTAATTATTTCCTGCAACGTTACATGCATACTGAAACATTTCAATTTATACATCTCTGTTCATTATCTTATCGCTTAATTGTTTGTGGAGTTCAAAAGCTAGTGGCTTTGTAAATATGTCAGTCAGTTGTTGTTTCGAATTTACCCATTTAACTTTAATCAACTCTCTTTTTACACATTCTTTAACATGATGTGCTTTAACTTCAATAATATGCCTCAACTTGTTTCCACCATTGGTCTCAACACCAGCAATTGCTGCCTTGTTATCGCACTATAAAAGCATAGGCAATGGGGGTTCAATCAAAATCAACTTGAGTGAGTTATACATTGATAGCATCTCCTGACTAGCCTCACTCATCGCAACATATTCTGCCTGACAGGTAGATAATGCTACATATGGCTGTTTGTGTGTTCGCCAAGCTATCGCATCTCCAAAGAGCTTGATTACGAAACCACACGTGGTCAGAGATTCTTTGCAGTCAGCAAAGCTGGAGTCTGAGAATCCTTCAATCTCATTAGTTTCTCCAGTATATGTTAGTCCTAGACTTGCCGTCCCCCTCAAGTATCGGCAAACCCTTTTAACCATTTTCCAATCTTCTGCTGTAGGATTTACTTGATGTCTACTCAGGACATTTACAGCATATGATATATCTGGTCTTGTCGCACATGCCAGATAAAGCAAACTCCCCACCGCTTCTCTGTAGGGATAATTTTGCTTCGACTCGGTCATATCATACCCATCAATTTCCTCATTTGTTTCTCTCATCTTTCTTTCCTGATTGGTGGCTTGAGTCGTTATCATTGGCGTTCTCTGTGGATGCGACTCATCGAACCCAAATCGAGCAAGAATTTTCTTCGTATATTTTTCTTGATTGAGCTCTATATAACCTCTCTCTTTATCACGTCTTAGAGAAATGCTCAGAAACTCTTTTGGCTCACCTAATATTTTCATTTCAAATTTTCTGCTCAACTCGTCTTTTAACTCATTTAATTTTTCCTCATCATTACTCGCCATCAAAATATCGTCAACATAGACAATCAGGATTAGGAGTTTAATTCCATCTCTCCATACAAAGAGGCATGGTTCCAAATCTGAATTGGTCAATCCCATCTTTCGAACCACTTCAGTAAACTTGTCATTCCAACGCTTTGGACTGATACGTAAGCCGTATAGTGCCTTTTGCAATTTACACACCTTTGCACGTCTTTCTTTATTTGTATGGTTTGTACCCTCAGGTATTTCCATATAAATTTCCTCGTCTATCTCACCATTTAAAAAGGCTGTTTTCACATCTAATTGACAGACCTTCAAACTGTATTTATTAATTATAGCAAGTACCGCTCTCACTAGAGGCAATCTTGACACCGGAGCATATGTTTCTCTTAGCTCATAATTATTTGTGTCTTTGAATCCTCTGATGACTAAACGAGCTTTATATCTCACGTCATTATTGGATTCAATTTTCCTTTTAAAGACCCATTTGGAATCTATTATATTCAGTGTTTGCCCCTTACTCATCTCCATTGGTCTGTTCACCAATTTCCAAACTTTATTTTTCTCCATTGACAACAGTTCCTCATCTATTGCTGATCGCCAAAGTTCTTTCTCGTCTGTTTGGATCGCTTCTTGGTAATTCACTGGATCTTCATTTATACTTGAGAACAATGCATGATAAATTGTGTCATTCGTCTGATTCATGTCGTTCCCAGTTTCAACGTCAATCAGATTCGAGAAGCATAGATTTGCTCTCGCTCTCTCGTCTAAGTTTAATTTATCAAAGCTCGTGTCATTTATAGCATCATTTCCTTTAATTCTCTTATCAGTTCTTTCGCATTCACTACCAGTCTTACTCCCGTCTTTTCTGGGCCTACCTCTTTTCCGTCTTATCTCTCCCTCCGGTTTTAAAACTCCGTCGTTTTCGTTTTTATTTGTATAGAACTTTACAAACCATTCCTTTTTATTGATTTCCTCATTTTCATAAGGAACATCTTTAATGCACGTCTTATTATATCTGTCCCCATATACCAGTTTTTCATTAAACGTAGCATGTCTACTCTCATAGTATTTGCCATTTTCGGGTCTCAGGAATTGGTAACCTACTGGTGTATAACCAACCAAAATTACTGGTACTCCTTTTGCTCTAAACTTTGGACCAGTGTCTCTCTGTACTTTGATATAGGCTACGCACCCAAACCTTTTAATTTGATTTATATCAAACCTGTGTTCTGGAGCAAAACTCTGAAGAGGAGTGATCATGTGGTTTGATTTATGTGGAGTTCTATTGTATGAATACACTGCTGCATTCATTGCAATATCCCACATACATTCGGGGAGTTTTGCATCATACATGTATGACCTTATTTTCTTTTGTAGTGTTTGATTGAAACGCTCAGCCACACCATTAAGCTCAGGTGTATCTGGACATGCCAGTTGAAGCTCTGCTCCTAGTTTCTTTAGAACATCCACAGTGTAACCCCCTGTATATTCTGTACCTTGGTCACTTCGTAGATAGCATACTTTCGCGTCATATCCTAGCAAATTTCGTGCACTTCTTACGAACATTTCTAGACAGTGACCAGTATCACTCTTTGCTTTCATAGCGTATGCCATAGCAAATCGTGATTTATCATCTACAAATACAGAAATATATTTGTACTTCTTTGGATGAGATACAGGTGATATTGGTCCCATGACATCTGAATGTATAATTTGCAAGGGGTTGGTTGCTCGCTTACGTATGGAAAGAAACGGTAATTTGTCAAACTTTGAAATCAGACACACTTCGCATTCTTTGATGAGTTCATCAAACACGACTTCTCTTAGTTCTTTATTGTCTGGGAACTTATGTTGCAATTGTTTTAAATATGCAACTGATGCATGGCCAAATCTGACATGCCATAACATTGCTTTTGACAGAATCTTTACTTTGTTTTCAACTGGTGTCACATCTTCAGTTGATTCTACAAGAGGCAACTCATCCACATCATGGATTTTTCGATCCCAGATAGTTGTATCGAAATTTGAGTGTTCATATAGAGTCTTTCCCTTACCCCTAAACTCACTGCTTTCAGACTTTTCTTCAGACACTGCTTTGCCCTCATCTGTATCTGTTGTGATATTTGAATCACCCATCTTTAATTCTGATTCTTCATTTTTCTCATTATTCGATTCTTTTTCTTTTGCTGCGGTGCTACGAATAAAATATCTTCCCATCTGAGACTCTTTATCTGCCAGGTTTGCAAACACACGTCTGCTTATTTTACCACATTCTGAATTAATATCTCCAATCTCTAACTCTATAATCCAATATGGTCTTTTGTATACACCGAAAATAAATGTTTCATTCGAATTTGGATCAAATATGTTAATTTGCTCGTCATCTAAATAGATTGCAAGGCCTAGCTCTGCAAATCTCCTGAGCGACAATAAATTTTCTTTTAATTGATCAGCGAATATTACATTTTCGATTTCAACACGCTTACCATTTTCTAATCTCAATTCGATTTTACCCTCTCCCTCCGTTCTTAAATCCGCTGATTCGTTTTTATTCGCGCATTTAATCACACCGTGTCTCGACTCATCGAAAGTTTTGAAAACTAATTTTGAATTTGTCAGATGCTCTGTGGCTCCGGAGTCAGCCAAGAACTCTGTAATTATTCTATTTCCCTTTACGTATGATGCATCGGTATACATTGTTTCTATAGTATCTAAGCTTTCATTTCTCGTCTTCTCTATCTTATTATTGCTCAACAAATAGTTTTGCTCACCCCTTTTGATATTACTGCTCTCTGCAAGTTTCCCTGGAGGCTTTTGACTCGTCGAATTGTTGCCTTGAGGTTTTCCATTTTTCTCATATTTCTTGAATTTGAAGTTACCTTTAGGCTGACCCTTATTATTTAGAAATTTGAATCGCTTAGGGTTGTTTCTATTTGGATTATTATATTTCCTTTTATATGAATCCCGCGGGTTGCCTCTGACCGAATTAGGAATTCTACCGGCACTCCTGTTTCTGTTCTCTCTCTTCGGGTTCAAGTTTTCATTGGAAACACCGATTGAGTTTGCTGTTGGAAACGGACAATTTGATGCTATGTGGTTGCTGAACTGATTACAGTTATAGCATAAAATGCCGCGTCCCTTATTTGGGCAGTCATTAGCAATGTGTCCAACAGCTTGACACTCGTAACACCTTTTTCCTACCGTTGCCATGTTTGCAGCTCGAGTTTCTACAATATCAGCGCCACTTGAATCTTTGTGTGCAGCCTCATCTTGCATGACAATTAATTTTAACTCTTCATATGCTGGACTCTTTCCTTTGGTACTTTTTGACACATACTCAATGGTCTGGACCGTAGGGACTGACAACATGACTGCATTATAAAATGCATCACGTTTTTCATCTTCGTGTAATGGTTTTCCACCTGGAGAATTCTCAAACGTGCGAATTGTCTCTTCAAATCGCTCACAGAACTGAGCAGCTGTTTCCTTTCCAGTTATGTATTTCATACTATACAGCTGTTTTCTCACTGAGTGAGATGTCACATTCGTTTCACACCTTTTAATTTCTTTAAGCCTGTTCATTATATCCACCGGATCTTGCAGTTGAGTCACTTTGGAATGATAATTTCTGTCCAAGTGATTTATTAAAATATCCCGAACCTTGAACTTTTGTTCTTCCAAAGTTTTCTCGTCTACTCTTGACTCAATCTCTTTGTCGATAACATGTAGCAAGCCATGTGACCTCAGCTCAGATGAAAAATAGTCATAGAAGTGTTCAAACTTACTATTATTGTCGAGTTTATATTCTCTTCTCATATTTCCACCTTTGTTCACAATCTCAAGCTTCAATGCTTCGGTTACTTTATTTGCTAAAGAGTTTGTGGTCAAACTCCCAGTTTTACTTGCCTCCTTTTGTTTGAGATCTGTTAATTTTGCTTCAATCAATTCCGCTACTTCATCTCTCCAATCCATTGCGTCAGTGTCACTGTCTTGGACATTTTCCTCATCTGTCACCTTCTCATCTATATGTCCAAGTGTTACTTTAATTTCACTCATCAACTCAGTTTGTCTCTCATAATTGTCATTAAATTTTTCCATAACCTTACACAATTTGGTTATGTCACATCTCTCCTTTTTCATCTCACCCAATTCTTCTTTCAAGGTTTTTATTGTTTCCCAATTTAGTTTTGTAATTTCACTTGATGAACTACAGAATCTATTCATGGTGGTTATCAGGTTTCTTATTTTGTTATCATGCTCATCAATTCTCTCAAGAGCTGACAGTTTATTTTTATTTTCAATCATATTCTCATCTGATGATTGATTCCTGCCCTCCTTCGGAATTACTTTAATTGTTGAACTGAGATTTTCAACGGAAGTAATTTTTACTTTTGAATTGCCCGACCCATGTGCTTCTCTGACCGCCGATGGGTTACTTATCTCGCCTGACCCTTCCAGCCTCATCTTATCATTTTTCTGTTTATCGTGCTGTAACTCATATACCGCACCGTTTCCCGCACCTTCATTCACGGCGTCAGAAATAACCTCTGAAATTTTCTTTGGCACTAAGAGTGGTTTTTCAAGTTTGATCATCTCCTCTTTCCATACCATCAGATGATCCCACATCTTCCCATCCATTACACTCTTCCCTGCAATTAATACGGAATTAATAACTTATTTTTTTTTCCATTTTGTACCAAATAGAATTGTCCTGAGACTAGTTGACTGAACACAAGTATGACCAGTCCCAAGGACGAATAAACGCTTCAAAAATCCGAACGCAAGATTTTCTCCCTGTTTATTCCAGCTAATCAGATCATATGCACCGAACACAAGTGTAAATTCCTTGATTAACCGTTCAGAGTAAATGAAATTGAATTCTTTAAAAATTCTAATTTCTAGTACAGTGATCGTGTAACAATTGGTGAATTACCGACACATATGTACTTTGATTTACATGCATGAATTTTGTTTTCTCTCTCTCACCCACTCGCGTCTACACGTCTTCCTCACCAAAAATCTCGTCAAATCTCACCTGTCACATAACATTTGCCTTTGTCTGTTGTTATTGCAATTTCTTCCTCTTTAAATTCAAGTTTAATATCCAAACCTTCATCATACTCTTCCAGTTGGAATTTCTGAATTAACCAATTGCAGACAACTGTTAAGTCATGTACATCTGTAAGGTATTAATTTATTTATTGCGCATTTGCTCAACTACCATTTCTCTTTTAATCGATCGAATTTTATTTTTAATATGAGATAAAGAGGGAAAACAAAAACTGGAATCATCTTATTTCGAATATATTCGTTTCCCGTGCGTAACTTTCGAATCGTTGCGTGTGAGCGGACAGAAGACTTTATTCTTTCTTTGTATTTTCCGTTTATTTTGGTTCTCGCTTTATGCTCGAGCAACGAGTGACCGCTGTCGTCTCCTCTGCCCCCTCTACCGCACCACTCACGCCGGTTCGAACACGCTCGCGCGCCTTGCCTTTGTCTCACCCTGGCGATAGCGTTGCTGTTTTATTCCTCTTTATGAATTTCACCTCTTTTTCTCTTTTCTTTTATAATTTCAACTTCTCTCTCCTCTTCCCTCACTCCTTCACCTCATACACCCGACAATTTATCATTAACAATTACTCTGTTAATTTTTCTTTAATTTTTACTTACGTTCATCCTTTCCATTGTCATCGGACTTCTTCCGAATTTTATTATATATCTCACCTTCCATTCTCTTCAATTTTCCTCTCCTCTATTTCTTTTCGAAGCCGACCAATCACTTCTCTGTTTGTACTTGAACTAATGAACCGGTTTTTCCTTTTTCCTAATGACTAATCATTATTGGCGTAGTGAAAGCGTGAATATGCACTACGCGACTGTGCCCATAACCTGTTGGGATATATGTTTTAATAAAGATAGACGAATGCTTTCTTTGTAACTGTCAGGTCTTTTATTGATACGTCCGAACTCTTTCGGTGTCGACACTAGACTGACTTACAGCCCAGAAAAGGAGGAAGCGTCCCCACTCACATAACCATATATCCATAAGATGGAGGAAACACAGTAGCGGGCGCTCTCATATTCTAACAATTTTGTTTGGTGGTGATTGAGTGTAAGAATTTCTTAAAAATATATTTATATTTCAGGAAATGATACTAAAAATAAGTGGTTCACAAGTGATATTTTGGAAAAGATATCTCCGCATAATAATATATTGATTGTATGATGCAATTATTTTTTGTTACGAAAAAATCGAATTTTGTTTTTCAAAATTATATTTCAGATGGAGAGAAAAAAAAATGTATTTTTTCAAAATTTATATTTCAGATGAAAAAATTGCTATTGTTTTTTTTTGTTTTCTAAAAATTAGATTACAGATGAGAACAAATTTTTCTTTTTTTTTCGAAAATTATATTTCAGATGAAAATGAAAAATTTTAGTATTTTTCAAAACTTATATTTCAGGGAATTCTATTTGCAAAGTTAGATTATAATTTTTATATTTTGTGTGACATTATTAAAAGATATTGTTTTTAATGCGTTTTTAATTTACGTTTACCGTAGACGAATATGCTTTTTTTTTTTAAGTTTACGTGCAACATTTTTTTGAGTGAGCCTGTACTTACAGCGGCAGAAGATCGGTGAGCGTTTGCATCAGCTGGTCGCCTTTCCTCTTTGTTTTTTGTGGTGGTGGTGGCGGCGGACACGTGGCGGCTGGAAAGCTGGTGGTCATTTGCGTGCCTTTCTCGCTGTTTCGTTTATGTGAGTGTGTTGCGTCGTGTAGTAGGTGTTCCGTACCGCGGACGGTCCATTTTTTTTCTTTTTTAGGCGAAGTGTGAAATTTTTCTCGTCGCTCAAGGGGTAAAAAACTTCATTTGGGGGGGGGGGGGGGGGGGGGGGGATATTGATTACGATAAATAAAAAAAAATACGTAGTTTAACTGCAACCATTTTATGAACTCATGGTCGAAAAAAGGAGAGGTCTTCGAACGTCTGCTATGAGAAAAAAAATATTGAACAAAAGTATTCGATTTTGTGTTTCTTGTGTCTAAAAGCGGCAATATTTTTTGTCTAGTGAACAAAACTCAATTTTAACTCCGGATTCTGAAAGAGCATACTCGAAAGTACTAGGGGACTGTATTTTTTATTTGAAAAATTGTATTGTTTAATGATGAGAATTTGACTTGAAAATGATAGAAAAAATTACCATTCTTGGCCGTTAATGGGTTAAGTGAATTTAAAAAAAAATCCATGGAACAAATCTTATTTTTCTGACCGCCGCAATGGGTTCCTGCCTTGAAGATTATCTTGAAAATCGATAATAAAAAATATATATTTTTTTACGAGTAATCAAAGTTCATGGAAAAATAACTTTTAAATTTAATTTCAGTTACAATTAAAAAAATATGTACATTAATTTTATTTCACGAAGATTAATTCGAGAATTTGACTGCACTTGAATTTGACCTGCAGTGCCAACACCCGTGAGTAATTCTATCATGCTGCTTTTTCAATAGCATGAAGCTTACACGCTATTTTTTTCCTTTCGTTCGAGATTACTCTTTGCGCGCGGAAGATCACTTTCATAAGCAGGAATCTACAACGTTTCTAACTTCATCAATTCTTCGAATGGCAAAATACAATTTTTCAGAATATACTTAAAATATAAATAAAAATAAAAATAAAAATTGAATTATGTTTAAACTCGTAGTGTTTCCCCCTTCAGTATTATAGATCCAATGGTAAGTACTTAAAATAAAATACTAACTGATAGCGAAGCCCGTATTCAAAATTCGATTACAACCATGTACGCAATACTTCATCTGTAGGGATAAGGAAAAACATATATCGGATCTATTACAGTATCGTGTGATGGCGCAATACTATGATTCTAAGTAGTAATACCGACAATGAGATACTTAGATGAGTCGCTGCCGTAAAAGAAAGTGAGATGCTCCAAGGTGGGGAGAAAGCGACCCAGCGAAGACGGGAGTGGCGCGGTCCCACTCACCTTCGGCGCCTCAGTCTCAAACTGGTCAATAAGGACTCCGTGTGCGCACGTATCCTAACAGAAGTCTTCAATTAAGGCTATTGAATTTTTTGGAACGTGTAAGTTATAAGTATTTACTATGTGATCAAATTATAAACGCAACATTTTTCACTTTACTCATTAAGCCTATCATAAATTTACGCTATATTATTTTGTATTTTATAATGAGAACTGTTTTATCGCGTAATCTAATATAATTACGTGTTAGAAATATTTAAAACTATATTCAAATTTAAGAGCAATTGGGGTTGTGAATGTTTATACACATTTGTATAATGTGCTAAAATGAATAACTCTTGGAATTTCCGGGAGAAAGTAGCTGACCTAGCTGAAGGCTGTGGACGTGGCTCTTAATATCGGTATCCATGTCGTTTATGAAATATCAAATTGACTGAAATATCGTTTTTTTTAATATGGTGCATGGTCAATATTTCAATCCAAAAAATAAAAAGTCTATCGTCAATATTAAAATAATTGTCGAAATAATTGTCGCACATACAACAAACCAAATCCCATACTCAAATATTTCATTATGTTTTGCAACATAAATTGTTTATACTACATTTTTATTAAATATATAAATGTAATTAAAGAAAAAGACAAGAGAACAGGTTTATAATGCCAAAAAATCCCCAAGAAATTATTCATATCCTCTACTCGTTTTTTGCCATATGTGTGAATTTGTTCTTTACCTGCTCTCTTACCGCCGTGGAGACAATAAGATTTAACAAAGTGAAAATTATACGTGCTGTAATCCACGTGGATAAAAGTGTCGAACGTTGTGCATGTGACGACCTTCACCTAGCCGCCGAGGGTCTAGTGTAATACGGTTATGTCTGATGGCAGCTCGCGTGGTTCGGCGCACGCAACATTTGTACTTGCTCACTGTTTATTTTCTTGATTAGGGAAAAATGGAGTTAATAAAAACAAGCATTATCTACAACGTGAAAGAGTGTAAATATATTTTCATCTTTATTTTTGATAAATACGGGGGTTTAATAAATCATATTACGAAACAAACGATATGTGTATAAAATTCGGTTCATCCTCACAAACAAGGTCGAACCATCTTCACAGTATCAATGGTAAATTCGTACACAATATACGTGAAGTGGATTCTCTCACAACCTCATAGTATTATTTTTCATTAAGCCTTAGGCGAGCCGTAGAAACTGGGAAAGTAGTTGTTTTCACGATAGCAACAAGTAAATTTGTACCTAAACATGACAATAATCGATTTGAAAATTAGTACATGATGTATTTGTTATCAAATTGTATGAAATCTGTATTCTTATAACGACTTGATATTCGTCAGCTCAAAAACAAGACTACATTAACATACAATATTTATTTCGTATATTTAAGAAAACAGACACTCATACCGGAGTAGTTTGAAATTATAGTATAAGTAATTCTGGCAAGCTTTGTTTAATTTCTATAAGACAGATTCATCATGTAAACGATAGTTGGGTTGTGAGGACTGATGGCGTTTTGCTCCAATATATAGAGCAAGTAGAATCGCCGAAAAACCTTTTAAAAAAATGTATGGTATGGTTTAGAGATAATATAGTGACGTGAAGAACCATCAATTAAAATACAGGCAATGAGAGTAAAATACAGGGAATGGGAGTAGCTACATCGTTCTCCGAGAGATTAGTTGAGTTTACAATTCTACTTCAACTAGATTAAGACCGGTACAGAGTTGTTTATGCACATACAAACAGATTTATTCGATTACGATTCTATTCAATTAGTTTAATAGCAACTATTTCTATTATTGTATGACTAATTGTCGAGCTTATTTATTCATTATCAAGTAGTTATGCATTTATAACACTGCTATCACTAATATCGCAATTTTTTTTTGAGGGTTCTTCAAAAATAGTTTTGATCCACTGTGATGTTGATTAGCAAATTTGCGTTGATTATGAATACGCAAAAATTGTTACTAATTATTTACTACGTGCCCAGGATATACTTGTGCCAAGGACTTATTTGTTTGGTTGATTTATTTCAGACCTTTTGTATGCTTTACGGCATTGTATCTCCGAATGCTCAATACTTTTTCGCTGACGTTTAGGGTGCAGAAGCAGTTTTTGTCCTCTTATAATTTCGTGGCAATTCGGTCCAGGAATCGATAGCTTCGGCGGTAGGCTTTCATAAAGATTATAATTAATATTATTTAACTGGATAGGTTGCACCAATATGTGACATCAAATAAAATATCAAAGTCCTACTCCCTGAAGAATTTGTTGCTTACTTTTTACGCTTAATTAGGAGGAACACTGTATTTTTTCATAATTTTTCTACGCTAGATATACAGTGTGGCCTAACGATTACTGAAACGCCCACATATGTGCATATAGAGTACAAAAAGAACTGGAACGAGCCAATAACTCTTAGAGAAAGGGTTTACTGAAAAAATTCCATACAAAAGTTGTTAGATCTGAGAAGACGAATTTTACAATGACTTTTCACTTTATGTCGGAATTGGCCCTCAAAGTCTGCGTAAACTTTTTTTTTGCATAGAAACTTCTATCTTTAATCATAGATTTGAATTACTTGTCGAAAAGCGAATATATTTTATTCCTGTCATTCCTCCTAAACTCTTCTTTTTCAAGATTCCCGAAATTTGTATTTGCTAAATGAAATATCTCGGAAATTAAAAATTCTTTCTAAAATATGCATCTTTTAAAAAGGAATAAAGTTCCTTTTAAAAAGAGGAAGTTGAAAGAACTTTTTCAAAATTCGTTTCCAAAAAAATTGTTAAATGAAATTTTTGTTGTATTGTGTTTGCTTCCATTTACCACAACGTACATTTTTTATTATAGTAGTTTTTCAGAAAAAATCTTTAATGACCGAGGTATTTAAGTCCGAAAGTATGGATCTACAGAACACTTTTAATTTACAAAACGAAGGCTTTATGAAATAAAAAAGACGACGAAAAAAATAAAATCTATAAACGTTTCAAGAAAAACTTCAAATCCACGATAAAAAATATGAGTATCGATTTAAACAATTAAAGTTAATTCAGGTTTGACTTTGAAGGCCACATTTAAGATTAGGGGGGAATCACATTAGGAGGCTTAACGAATCGATTTTTATTGCATCCATCGTTAGCTTAACTATCGAAGAATACGATGTCAAAATTTCAAAGCGAAATTCGTAGTCGTTTAGATTTTATGAGTATAGAACCAAGCGTTTATCGGGTTCAGGCTACAGGCTCAAGCGCACAGCAGCTAGGGTGCAGCACTACGTCAGGTAGTGGCTTTTCTGCTTATGTAGCCTTGTAGCATTGCTGTACCTTACTTCGCGTCAGTTTTAATTTGGCCTTCCACGAGTGTGTTTGTAACTGAGAGTGAGAAATGTCTTCGTATCCGAAAGGTGACCGTGGGACTTACGAACGCCGTAGTAAACCGCGTAAAAGAAAGTTCCGTAGGAACCAGCACAGCAATAAACAGAGTGATACTAATTAAGATCAAAGCGCTAGAACGAAAAAACTCGACAGTTCTACGAGTGAAAATATGACTGTTGATTCATTCCATTTTTATTGGGTCATTGATTTTTTTATTTTGTTTACAGCATTATCGGGCATATTAATTTGTCGAAAATGTAAGCAAAATGTAAAATTTGAACAAACTGGAATCCAAGGCCTTGGTTTCAAACTCATTGCCAAGTGTTACTGTAGATTTACATAGGTATATCAATTTAAGTCCGCTATTAAAAACTGAAGTCGAGATAAATCGCAAAATAGTATTCGTCATGCGACTCTTAGGCGTTGGTAGATAAGGGTTTAATATATACTGCAATTATATGGACATCGGCAGTGGCATAGCTGAAGAAATGTATTATAGAATTTTTAGTCACATCCACGTTGCTGCGAAAAGAGTTTTTAATTAGCATTGTAAAAAAAGCTGTTGAGGAAAAGAAAAAGGGAATGAAAAATAGGAAAGACCTATTTTGAATTGTGTCTGAAGACGATCGTTGAAAATGAGAATATTTAAATCTTTGTTTGGATGAGTAACGACTCCCATAGCGTATTACTGTGGCAAAGTCCATTGGTCTAGATGTGCGAAGCAGTTGCTGTCATGCTTGTGCAAAATGACAGAATAAATCAAAGAATTTTCGCGAATATTTAGAATTGGAAGAAGACCACGATGGCGAAGACTGTACTAAAAAGCATATATTACGTCCCCGATATTGGAATTAAAACGTTATTGGCGCGAGATTTGGGCGTGCGCTGAGTTAAATTGGTGTGAATAGAAATTCGGATGTACCGAGTAACGGAAGTTCAGAGGTTCGATATGAAATTCGAACCCTGCTATGCGCAGTCGAAGAGAACGACACGATGAATGATTGTTGAGTGTTCGATTTATTCGCTTATAATCTATGATAGCGAGTTGCAGATGGGTTCGGTCTTTTGAGATGAACCGAACATCACGTCGTTGTACAGAGTTTTGTATGCACGACGTTTTAAGCAGTTTCGAATAATATAAGGTGTACTATTTCTTATGGGAAGATAATATCAGAAAATGATGTTAACTGTAAGTAGTCTGAATTTGGGTATGTGGGTCCTTTTTATAGGTGCTCTAGTTTTTTATGGAAAGCATGTAATTGAGGGTAGAGTTTGGTTTTCCCTTTTGCTTGGGTCGGAGGGTTCTTGTGATAGGTTGAATTTTTCCTACTCTGTTTTATAATAAGGTAGGTGATACTATTTGCTTATCGACGGTAGATTGAACTTTATCTACTGTCTACTATGTCGGTACTAGCGGTAACTGCGCAGAGCGACCTTTTACCGACTGTAGGGAACATATGCCACCGACGCCTTGGTCCTTGACAATTGTTTGGGCCCTGAATGTCGGATTAGCACGTAACACTTCACCCCTTGGAAAAAAAAGAGAGCGCCCTCGTTCCGAAAAAAAAACTGAAAATACTTAAATTTGAATGTTGATCGCCTATGTTCTCTGATAATCTTAGGTTGTATTTAGATCATATAATAGATTATATTATACGGTATGATATTGTTACATGAAATTTCTTAAAATTTACTTATTTTTATTTTCATGCTTATATATTATCTTAAGTCGTCGATTCAAATGCGGGGTCGTATATATTATTGTATTTATTATACGTTTTACTTATTGTTTTTGTATCGCAAGTGGTACCTTTGAAGCGGGTTCTCTCTGGTTTCGCGGCTCCCCTTCTGTTAAAAAACTATTCTCCTGTTGGGCTGCGTTTCTTCGTTGTCCGAGCTTATTTCCTTCATTTCCAATTCTATTTGTCGTGTCGGGTAAGTTTGTGCAACTGTTCTGGCCTGCGCTTCTTGTAACGGACCCTGAGCTTGCTCGTTGGTCGGAGTTTCGTTGGGAAGTCTATTTCTGAGGTGTAGTAATAAGTTTGTTATGGAATCCCAGACGGTTCCTATCAGATAAATGCTCCGACCGCATACTTTGTGCAGAGTGTAACCATGCACGACTGTATCGATTAAAATTTGTATTGCTTTTGCTGTTACCCATACTCCCATTATCGTAAACCTAAAGGTTCCCGCTATGTTCAAAAATTGTAGATTTTATCCTATGCATCTTTTAGGGTTTTTTTATGGCCTTTTCGTCTATGAGAGGGTTGATTGATATTCTTTTAACGTCGAGAACTTGCCCTGTTGCTCCTCGCGCTATGGTATTTCGAATTGCGGTCTTTCTACTGGGAACATAATGCTTTCCCTGAGTCAGTTTATATCTTCTTCTGAATAGATCCTTCCTGTTGCCAAGTTTACTGATGAAATATATTTCCATGGCATTTTCGTTTGAGCCGAGAGCTCCGTTGGCTCGGCGGTTGGCGCTAGTGTGGGGAGTGTTTGATACCAATTATTGTTTATGTGGAATATCGAAGCTAATAAAGAATGACAGTCTATTTGATTTCCGGTTTTTACTATTATGTGTGTCCGCGTTAGGATAAAGAGGCTTTCGTTCGCTCTGTGGCAATTGGCAATTCCTAATAGCAAGTTTTTGTCTCTTTTGCGTTTACCTTTGTGGGTATGAATTTTGCTATTATAATTGCTTCCCCTGCTAAATGGGCTATATACTCTGATTCTTTCATTAGCTGAGAAGCAAATTCGGCTGGGACCGATGGTGATATTGCTAGGGAGTTGCGCAAGACTTTGTTTTCTAATTCGCATTACTGTTTAATTACGTCGTTATAGAGTATTACGATTTGTTCTTTCATGTGTCTTTCAACGTAAACAAATTTTCTATTGATGTATCCCGAGCGTGTCCATATCCTTTAATGCAACTCCCTTTTTGATAGGCACTAGTTCGCTCTCATTACTACGATAAAAAGATTTGAATGTTCGGTTCTTATTATTCTGTACCCGCATGTTGTTATCATACCCCGTATCTTTAAAGCAAAGGTTATTTCATTAGTCGTGACTGAATATATTTCTTCCCCATATTTGTTTAATGAGTTAAATCTGATTTTTTTCCTGGGCCTTCGTACAACGTTGAGTATTTATCAAACGTGCAACTATCCGTCGGTATAAGGTTCCAAAATGTATTTTCCCCCACTATGTCTAGACATTTCCCTAATGTATATACGCATCTAACGTCCAATCGCAGTATTATTTCATTGGCCTCTGTTTTTATGGGTGCAAAATAATCTTGTAGTGATTGTAGATTAGATTGTAGATTAATCTTGTTGTGATGTGGGTTTTAATTTATCCCTGTACTACTACCCTTGACCATGATCCGTAATGGTCTGAAAAATATTCTCCTTCGTAGTTACTGTCGCTGTCGACTCTACCTGCGAGTGTCAAGGGCCTCTAAGATGTATCATTTGGTAATATATCTATGAAAATTTGTCTGTGTGTTTGGTATGATTGTGTGTCGTAAATGTGTTTGCAATGTTCGTAAGTTACCTTTTTTATATACTCCGTGTCTAACAAGGAACATCATTTAGGTGCCCCCTTCCGATTTTGTTGAAACTTTGGTATGTGGTAAAGTACCGAAAACTACGCAATGCGTATTTTTCTCTATGGGCGGAAAAACGGGTTTAGGGAGTGAAACACACCCTCAAAAATGGGGTCTTTTTCATTTTTCGGCGATAACGTTTTAACGGTACGAGATATTTAAAAAATTCAAATTGCAACAACCTTTATTTTTTCACGTACTATACATTGGAGATAAGAACGATGCAAATAACAATAAATTTCATATTTTTTATTGCAAAATTCGAATTTTTTCATACGTTTCTGCGAGAACTTTTTACAAACAAAAAATTAAGGGGCGAACCACCCTTGTATTTATCTTTCCCTTACATTCTCGGAGAACGAGGTGGTTGAAGGAAACCTGTTCTATTTTGATGGTAACACGAACATCTAGTTGGCGTGTTTTTGCATTTTTTCCAAATAGCAACCTTAAGGGGGTAAACTATCCTCTACCCGAACTTTCTTACCGCAGTCGTCTTTTTCCATTTAACACGTCTTTGCTGATTCAAAATATCTCTAACAACTCAAAATCGACGTTTCCTCATGTTGCGAACTCAATATGAGACCCTGATTGTGAGAGGGTAATCGAACCCCTCTCTATTTTCCTTTTCATTGGCGATTTAAAAAGTTGTCACGCTATTGTGATGAATATGGTTTTGGATACCTGTGGATATTTCGCATTAGTCTCTAATGGATTAATTTTTATTAATCTCTAATGGGTATTTTGCAATAATCTCAACAGGGCCCGGGAAGGGGGATGCCGAGATCTGCCTCTTACTCCTCACTTTTCTAATGTTTATGAGAAACTTGTTTTCTATACACGCACGGATAAATACTTTTTATACTTACTTTCTTTAATGCGATAATTTTTTTCATTTAGGTAAAGAAGAACATGCACACATAGAGATGCGTTCCCGGTGTTTATATTAGACGTTTGCATCATTCTTGTGTGATTTGTGCGATTCTGATCGCTCAGGCCTTCCGTAACATGACTTGATATCTACGTAGCGACCTAGTTGTAGTTCATTAAATTCGTTGCAAATGATACGTACAAATGACATGCAAATGATATCGTAGCGCGGGGGATTATTTTTTCTATTTCTATGCTTCTTATAAAAGGCGGTAAACTGTCGAAGTGTACTAGTTCAGACGTGCGAGTCCGTACGCGAGTTTCAAATTGTATTTTGTGTTTTGCGAACTTGGTGTGTTGCGCTGAACATATTAACAGAATGACAGTTAACCCGATCAACGTAATTAAACTTTTACTGGCTACATTTGAAGCGATGAGTATCGCACAAACTCCTATTAATAATACAGAAATAAATAGAAATAAAGGAAAATTTCGAGAAAATTTTACGTGGCTCTATGCAACACTACAATGAAGTTGAGATGATAGAGGAAGAGACGTTAGATTTTCAAGAACCATTTAAAGAGTACGAAGCACATGCCGTTGAAGATATTGTATGGCATATGGATGATAAAGATGATAATTCTGACGCTCGTTCGAGTGACGATGACCTAAGTTATGATTACAAAAATCACACAAGAATGACGAAAACGTCTAATATAAACACCGGGAATGCATCTCTATCTCCAATTATTTTATTTACCTAAATGAAAACAAATTATCGCATTAAAGAAAGTAAGTGGACAAAGTATTTATCCGTGCGCTTATAGAAAACAAGTTTCTCATAAACATTAGAAAAGTGATGAGTATGAGCCAGATCTCGGCGTCCCCCTTCCCCGACCCCTGTTGAGATTAATGCAAAATACCCATTAGAAATTAATAAAAATTAATCCATTAGAGACTAATGCAAAATATTCATATATTCATCAAAATAGCGTGGCAACTTTTTAAATCGCCAATGAAAAGGAAAATAGAGAGGGGTTCGATTACCCTCTCACAATCAGGGTCTCATATTGAGTTCGCAACATGAGGAAACGTCGATTCGGAGTTGTGAGAAATATTTTGAATCAGCAAAGACGTGTTAAATGGGAAAAGACGACTCCGGCAAGAAAGTTCGGATAGAAGGTAGTTTACCCCCTTAAGGTTGCTATTTGGAAAAAATGCAAAAAAAGGTCAACTAGATTTTTGTGTTACCATCAAAATAAAATAGGTTTCCTTCAATTAGATCCACCTCGTTCTCCGAGAATGTAAGGGAAAGATAAATACAAGGGTGGTTCGCCCCTCAATTTTTTGTGGGGGGGGGGGGGGGGGGCGTGAATTTAGCCCGGAATTCCATAATGCTAGCTGCCTATATGATGCTCTTGCCTCAAAAATCGAAGTCCAGTTACAACCTCTTAATTGCGAGATATCGGAAAAACCAAAAACATGTATCTCCTAGTTTTCCATCCTTCACGTGTATGCAAATTTACATCTCAATCGATTAAAAATTCTCGCAGATATGTATGAAAAAATTCGGATGTTGCAATAAACAATATGAAATTTATTGTTATTTGTATGGCTCTCGTCTCCAATGTATAGTACGTGAAAAAATAAAGTTTGTTGCAATTTGAATTTATTTAATATCTCATACCGTTAAAAAGTTATCGCCGAAAAATGAAGAAAAAAAAACATTTTTGAGGGTGTGTTTCACCCTCTAAAACCATTTTTCCGCCGATAAAAAAATACGTGTCGCTTAGTTTTCGATACTCTACCACATACCAAAGTTCCAACAAAATCGGAGGGGGACACCTAAGTGATGTTTTTTGTGAGTTTCATACTAATGTAATGTGCGAATGCATGCTGCAGTAGAATATATATCTATAAATTTCTATTTTACAGTGGCAAACCCTTGCTGTTGTAAATTCTGCCATTTGTAATAGTTGCATTTCTGTTTTCTTTATTTCGGGCTTGTGGATCGGGATTTTGCACTCTCTGGGGTTCAGAAGTGATAATGTTGTTATGTACATCGACGGCGCCCCGCAGTCGTATGCCATAAACTCAGCGTTCTCTCTTACCGCCAATGCTAGCAGTAGCGTTCCTAATATCCTGATGTAGCTAACACCCATTTTGTCTGAAAAAAAAGAAATTGTTTTTCTTTGGTTTTTTACGTGTGATCTATTTTCAGTCTATCCCAGCGAACTATTTTTCTTTCATTACTGCCGAAATCAACTTCTACGTTATTCTTGTCTCCAATAATGGCGGTGATTTTGTATGGCCCTAAGTAGTTATCGTCCAATTTGCTCTTCTTATGGTTCTCGATCAGATATACCTCCTGTCCTGCTGTCAGTACTATTGGGTTTACGTTTTTATTGTAATGTTCTTTGGATTTTTGGTTTGCTTTGTCTAAATTTTCCTTCGCCTTATTTCTATCTTTCGTGGTGTGTTCTAATTTTTCTTTAATGTAATCATCAAATGTCATTGCATAGTTTAATAATCATATAGCTGATGGTATTCGTGCTTCCCTGCCGAAGACGAGTTTATATGGTATAAACTTTATGCGTTCATATACGCTGGTGTTATATGACATAGCTGCGTGTATGAGCCATTCATTCCAGTCCCTTTTTTGTGTAGTGTTTTAGGTAGTCTACCAATACTTGTTGTTTGACTGAGGATGAAACGCTGCTGTTTTTATTTGCTGGATTTTATATACTTTTGCCAATCTTTCCATGATCGATCCTATGAAAGCTGCACTTTGATCCTTTAATATTACCCTAGGGCAACCAAATGTATTTATAAATTGTCAGACTAGTGCCTTTGATATTTTCTCTGCTGTTGCATTTATTGGTGGTATAGCCAAGCTGTATTTCGATAAGTCGTCCTGCATTGTCAGGATGTATTTGTGACCGTTTCTTGAGACCTCGAACGGACTATGTCCATTGCTACTTTATGAAATACGTCTGCTGATGTATCTCTAATAATCATGGGTTGTTTTGTTTTTACTCCGACGAATTTCTTTTTCTGAGAACTCGTACATTTTTTAACAACTTCCGCCATATCTGCTTTCATGTGGGGCCAATAATATGTTTGCCTGATTCTATTGCAAGTCTCTGTTATTCCTTTATGGCCTTCTAATGGGGTCTCGTGACATTCTCGTATTACGCCTTATCTTCGATCTTCGAATGGAATTATAACTTTGTATTTGCAGATTGTTATCGTTACGTCATCGGGTAATGTTTCTTTTATAATTGCCTTTATTTTATTCCAAACTGATGCACCTAGATTCCTTTCAGCCTGTGAAATGCTGGCTGTTTTGACGTTAGATTTTGCCATGGTTAGTTTAAAATTTTGGAAAGCGTCCTGATAATTCTTTCTGTTAGCTGGTCTTAATCGTTCTCCCGTATAATTAACGCGAAAGCTTTCTTATTATTTTTGGTTGAAACTATTACTTCTCCTATCGTATATTTTTTAACGGTGAAAATTCGTTTAACGATCTCTTCTTTATAAGCCTTTTCCCTATTTCATTCGATTCTGTGCCGTCTGCGTTGACAAAGCAAATTATATTGTCGTTTCGTATTTCCAGGTTGTTCCTTGTTTCGATTAGTCTCTTATATTCTTCTTCGCTGTTATCGTTTAAGCTGCTATGGTTTGCTTCTGCAAAGTTCCCTGGAAGAATTTGTTCTTTTCGCTATCGCTTTTATTGTTATCTGAACTGCTATTTCTTGTGTTTATACAATTTCTCGATAAAGATTGTTTTTCATTTCGCTATCGATTTTTAAATAATTAACTTCTCTTTTCTCTGTCGGCGGTGATAAAAGGTTTATATTTATTATTTCGGACTCGTTTGTGTTTGTTGGAGTCGCGGCACATTCGTTGACCCGTGTTTGCTTTAAAGTCTCGGCCTCTCGCTTATTTTGAGGATCTATTGATATGTTTCCTTTCCTTCTTACTTATCGGTGAGGGTTCTATGCTTCCGCTTACTGTAGGAATCTTAGCGTTGCTCATTTCTTTATATTTTTTCTTCGCGATTCGTGGAACATCCGTCCCTAGTTTGTGTGATGTCTCATGGGTTCCTGAACAGCATGGGCAAAAGGGTTTCTTTGTGACTCTATTCGATCGTCGAAGTGATTGAGTGGGTTCGAGAGCGTTTATATTTTTTTTCCGACGTTTATATCGGTGTCCCTAAATTCTTCATTTGACTTTATGCTTTCGGGTAACTCAAGTGTTTCCGAGGGTTTGTGGAGGCAATCTGACCTTGTTATCGTCTCGTGTGCAATGGGAGGGCCCATGCATGATGTGGGGTTCCCTATACTAGCCTGCGTTTTGCCTGAATTGTCATTTAATACTTTTACTTTCTCCTTTGTCCCTACATATCTCGTGAACGTGTTTGCGCGTAGTACGTTGCTGACTATGCTGGCCTGTGTTTTTTCGAGATTATTATTTAGTGTTTGTATCCCTGTTTGGTGTACTATTGAAGAATCTAAAAGCGGTGTGCGCCCGTCAAGCGTTTTATTTTCTATTATCCTCCTTATTCTTATTGCTGAGGACGGAGTGAATTATGCTGCACACGTAGACCTCTGTGTTAGCTCTCTGGGTAGCTCGGATTGAAAATTATTTCGTTTATTTCCTGAATATATTATTTTGGGTTCTGTGCGAGTTCTTGAAACGTCTTGAGATGACAAACTGATTATTGTGTTATTTTATCGAGGGGTGGTTAACGGCTTTTTCAGTGGTGGAGTTTTCTCTCCCTGCGAGGAATTTACTTTTGTGGTTGATACAGCGTTTTTCTCATCTGATACAATTTCCTCGTTTTGGTCCGCAAAATTTGGCTGTACTGGTTTCATTTTGTCTTGTTCTCTAATTCTTTGTAAAAACTATCCTTGATTCCGTGGTTGTGGTATGTATATATAATCTGATAAAACAACTGAATTTTTACTGTTGGTGACTTGCTCAATCCGTGGTGGTGCATCTATGAAAAGAAAAATTACTGAGCTTTCACTGTCACACGGTTGTGGTGACTTGATTATATCGCTTTTGTTGACAGACGATACTGATTTTTATATTTTGATTGATTTTGATATTTCTGTATTCCTTTTTAATTTCATTACGGTTATTTCTTTATCAGATGGTTCTACTGGGGTTCTAATTCTAGAGTCTGATTTGTTTAAAACTGGCCTACTGGTTTTATTCGCTTTTCGTTTCGGTATGTATGTTTCTCTATATGAGCGTTTAAGTATCTCTCGGCGTTCGGGAGGTTGATCAGGCCCCCTGTGATTGCTAGTTAGATTCTTTTCTAGTGGGTTTCGTTTTTCTTCAAATACCCTGCTCGTGCTTTCGTTTTCTTTCGCTGCCCTTTCTTCACCTGATGATTTCGTTAACTTATCTATCTGCTGCTGTACGTTTTCATTCGCATCTAGTATGTCAATTATTTCTTTTACTTTTGATTCCACAACTTTATTACTTTCTTTTTGTAATTTCTCTAATATGTCAATATCTAGAGGTACCTCTCTTACTAGATTTCTAAAACAATTTTCCGGTTCTACAATCTCCGCAGATACTTTTGATTCGCAGACAGAGCAGATTAACAGATAGAACCGTGAATGCGGAATTGTTCCTTTTTCACTATAATTTCGTTTTTTACTGCAATTGTGTCATGGCTTCAACGCCGAGTCCTCCAACTCCCAAGCGGAAACGTAATGTTCTTACGGCGAAAAATAAATTGGAAATCTTGTCGAAGTTAGACAAGAGCGAAAATAACGAATCTCTAGCAGTTTTTATTGTGTCGGAAAAGCAACAATCACCGATATTAAAAAAAATCGAGCGACTCTCACAACATTTGCGTCTACAATGGATAGTGGTGACGGAGCGAAGAAAAGAAAAGTGATGAAAAATGCGAAAGATCAAGAATTGGATAATGCTGTTTCAACGTGGTTCATACAAAGGCGTAACTTGGGAGAACCGATTTCTGGTCCACTCTTATGCGAGAAATCTCTCGAGTTGAATAAAAATCTCGGTGGATCTGAAGATTTTAAGGCCAGCGTTGGTTGGCTTCACAATTTCAAGTCGTGACATGGAATACGCAAACTAAACATTCAAGGCGAAACATTATCGGCGAATTCAAGTACGGCTGAACAATTGAAGAAGACATTTCAATCGTTTTTGGAAGAAGAAGGGCTTTCTCGCAACGATGTCTACAATGCAGACAACACCGGTCTTAACTAGAAATCGCTGCCAAGGAAGTCGCTTACATGTCGCCAAGAATCTGCCGCACGGGGGTTCAAGGTGTACAAACAATGGGTGACAGCTATGACGTGCTCTAATGCCACTGGAACTCACAGATTGCCATTACTGCTAATTGGGAAATCCAAGAAACCGCGGTGTCTTAAGAACGTCATAAATTTACCTGTGACCTATAAAGCGCACAAGAGCGCCTGGATGGACGCGAAATTATTCGTTGAATGGTACAGAAGCGATTTTATAACAACCGTAAAGAGGGGCGACAGACTCATAAAAAACTGGTAAAGTGTTGCTTCTCTTAGATAATGCACCGTCACACCTATGCGCCCAAGTTCTAAATTCGTTCGATCCGGAGCTTCAAGTGACGTATCTTCCGCCAAACGTTACATCTTTAATCCAACCTATGGACTAGGGTGTCATTGAAAAGATGAACAGAATGTACCGGAAGCAAGTTCTGAGACGACTTCTGTTACACGATGGCGCTGAAGATAGCGTCATTGCGTTCTCGAAAGCACCCAACCTGAAGCATTGCTGCTATATGATAGCCGATGCATGGGATTCTTTGACCGAAGACAATCTACAAAATTCTTGAAAGAAATTGTGGATCCTTCCTGAAGAGCCGGAAGTTAGAGAAGAGAGTGTTAACTCGGAGAAAAACGATTTCAACGAATTCGTTAACTTGTTTGGCAGTATTCCAGGATTCACGGACTGCGATAAAGACGATGCCGTGGATTGGTTAAACCACGACGCTAATGATCCTGGGTACCAAATTTTAGACATTGATGAAATTAGAGGAACAGACATTGAGGAAACCTTCGCGTGCGCAGGCATTTGCCCCTTTTGAGACGGGTCTCGAATGGTTCGAAAGACAAAAAGAATATTGCCCAACGCAGCTTCTCCTTCTCAAACGGCTGCGAGAATTAGCCGCTCAAAAACGCGTCACAGCCGTTTGTCAATTAAAAATTGACGATTTAATGAAAACAATATTTAAAAAATCATTCGGCTTTTTTCAGCCGTTTAAAATACATATATATATATATATATATATATATCTCACCGTTAATATGTATGTCAAATTTTAATAAATATGTATGTCTGTTTTCATGTGATAAGGTATTGCTTATGATCTCGTCCCAAAAAACCCACGTCTCGATTATGCGAACTCGCCTCGGTCCCAATTGGTTCGGATAATCGAGGTTCTGCTGTAATTTAATAAACTCGGACTCGTTATGCACCCTATCGTTGTCTGTTGGAGAGTTTTCCTCCGCATTAATTTCTATTTTTCGCTCTTCGTTCGTATTGTTTTCGCCTTTGTTGGGGAGTCCTAAAAAATCTGACTCTGAGGATTCTATCTCCATTTTCGTTTCTTCCTTATCAGTTTTATTGTCTGTCGGAAAGTCTAAGAAATCTTCATTCTCGTAATCTGATACTACTTACATCTCGCGTTTTTTTATGGTTTTGAATGGGCAGTTTTAACCTATTTTCTTCTAGGCCGTCGCTACCCGGGGGCGAACGCAACTCGGTTATAGCATGTTGTGTTTCTTCTCCTTCTCGGCGTGCTCTTTTCCGCAACTTAACTTCGACTACATATGCTGTCCCTTTTTTATAGTAGAGTTCTTAGACAGCGCGTCTGCACTGTTCTCTCCATCTCATTGATGGAGAGAACGATTGAGAGAATTCGTGACGTCGGATCGCTTACTGTATTTATCTATACTAGTGGTCTATGATCTGTGACTAATGTGAATGGTCTGCCGTAAAGGTAAGGCCTGAAAGTTTGCAATGCAAATAATTCTACTACCATTTCGCGCTCTGTGGTGTGATATCAGGTTTCTGCGTTGTTGAGTACTCTCGATGCATATGCAGCCAGGAGGTCCTCTCCGATTTTGCCCTGGGATAAAACTGCGCTTATTGCAAAACATGATGGATCCGTCGTGACGATAAATGGTTTCGCGAAATCTGGGTACTGCAGTATCGGTGTTTCACATAGCATATCGCGCAGGGTTTCGAAGGATGTTTGTTCTTTCGAGGTCCATTCGAAGTTTCTGTTCTTTCTAGTGAGGGCTGATAATGATCTTGCGATTCTTTCAAAATCTTTAATGAAACGTCGGTAATGTACAGTGAGGCCTAGAAATTGTTTGATATTTTTCTGCGTTTTTGATATTCCATGCGATGTTTGATGTTCGGGCAATTCGTATCATATGCTGCGTACTCTGAGTTTATGCTTTTAAGTTTAAAACTTTTTAGTTTTTCTTCACAATTTACACATTTTCTTATTATTAGTTTTTTAAATTTTATGTCGTATCCACCACTGTGATTATTAGCGACGCTGAATTTAACACTGTCTACATGCTTTCTATTTTATAACTTTGTGTACACTCCTATTATTTTACAGAATTCAAGCATTGTCGCTGCATTTTTGGCGTTTTCCGAACAATCACTGATTATGAGTTGATATTGTAGCTTTGAGATTTTATGCTAGCCGTCGAACTTGGGGCATTCTAACAGCACATTATGAATAGCAGCGTTGTCACATAACGGCGGTAGTACTTTGTCGAAAAGGTAGGCGTGTGTGAGGTTCGAGTGGCCTATTCTGAGCCTGGTAATAGCACTTTGATCTTTTCTTTCAGAAAGGTGCGGTGTTTGCTCCCAGATAGACGATCTGATTTCAAGCAGAATGAATCTTATTAGCACATAGACACGCTCAACGTAAGGCGGTTATAACATAGACGGATATTTTTATCATGAACACAATTTAGATTATCACTTAACTAATTCGGGGCCACGCTAAGTCTCGCATACAATAAATAATACGAGATTATGTGTACATATAAAGCAGCGATAATATAAGAAATTATATTACGCGTCTCGTTCTCGATGATAACTAGGTGGTAACGTCAGTTGCGGCATACTTCACAACTTTCAGAGTATTCTTTTTTTGCGTGAGGCCCCCCCTGACTGCGCCCTTGATGCCGTTAGCAGGCGCCCTCCCTTCTCATATCGTTTTGTTGTACGACACGGATCACGAGTAAGAGTACACAAATCATAATTATAAGGCAAATAGTAGTAAGGGTTTTGAGGTTCCCAATATGCCTAAAGAAAATAAAAAGAAGAGACCGAGCTGGAGATCTAATGAAGAAAGGAAGAATGCAGATACAAGGTTTCAAAATATGCAGAAACAGTTAGATAACCTCACTAGGATCGTGGTCGTGCTGACACGGGGCATGCCATCGCGGGACGCTACGCCGCCAAAAGATATATAGGATCAAGATTTCCTCTCAGGTAAGAATCACACAAGTCCATCCTTGTCCATCCAAGTCCGCCTGGAGGCGCCCACCTGCGAACTATCGTCAGGTGGGAGGACCTTGGGGTCGACTGCCAATGAAGTTCAAGCAGAAATCGTATACAGGGAAACCCCAGTCTCGAGCACAGCCACGGACGATAGCGAAATAATTTTGGTAAGGGCCACAGCGAGTCATTTAAGATGTTTCGCCAAATAATGGGAAAACATCACGACAGATAAATTCACCCTGCAATGCGTGACAGGGTATAAAATTCCCTTTACGTCTCACCTTGCGCAAAGAAATTCGCTCAGAGAACCGTCTAGATCGGCACGTGAAGAATAGCTTCTGAAAAGTAGCATCGAGAAATTACTCTCGTTTGAGGCAATAGAAGATTGCGAAAGCTGCGAGGATCAGTTTCTTTCGCCTTACTTTCTCGTGCCCAAACGCGATGGGCCAAATATATTCATTATTAATCTGAAAAAATTAAATGAGTTTATAAGAGCACCTCATTTCAAAATGAAGGATATTCGGACCGCAAAAAATTTACTATCAAGGTACTATTTCATGGGAAAAATCGATTTGAAGGATGCGTACTATCTAGTACCTGTTTATAAACCGCACCGAAAATACTTGAGATTTTCTTTCCAAGGAAAGTTGTTTCAATTTAAATGCCTTCCGCTCGGCTTGAATATAAGTCCGATTACCTTTACGAAGATTATGAAATCGGTCTTTAGTTAACTGAGAAATCAAGGAATCCTTTGAGGGGTATATATAGACGATATTCTGCTTATTAATCACTTGTACGAAAAGTGTACGAAAAACATCGCCCAAACAAGACTTCGTTTAGAGATGCTGGGATTTATTATTAACGAGGAAAAAAGTACACTAGTTCCAACCCAGCGTTGTGAATTTCTGGGCTTTATTATCAACTCATTAGAATATAGACTTGAATTAGTGCAAAGGAAGAAAGAAAAAATAAGGAAAATGTTGAAACCCTTTTGGGAAAAAGCTACACACAAAATTTGCGAATTATCAAGCTTCTCGGCGCGCTCAATGCAGCGACTACGGCAGTAGCGTACATTCTAACATACTACAAAAGATTAAAAAGAAAAAAATGATTAGTTCTATTAATAAGCGATAATGACTGCGAAGGGAAAGTCACAATTACCGATAGATTACGAGAGGATATATAGTGATGGGAGACGGATGTTAGCAAAGATGTTAATAAAATTAGAATGAATAAATTTGCCTTGGAAATTAGTTCAGATGCTTCTTTGACGGGTTTGGGCGCTCATTGTGAGGGAAAAAGTATCCACGGTTTTTGGGAAGAGAGGCAGATGATAAGCGACGAGAGGCATAGCATAAATTATCTTGAGCTCTTAGCAGCGAGCTACGCACTGCAATGTTTCGCATCAAATCTATCAGATTGGGAAATATTGCTTCGTCTCGATAACACGACCGCTATATCCTGCGTCAATAGAGCGGGGGGGGGGGGGGGGGGGGCAGTTACCTCACCGGAGCGATCTGGCAAACAATATTTGGGAATGATGTGAGTCTAGAAGTCTTTGGGTGTTCGCGTCGTATATACCATCGGGAGAAAATACAGAAGCAAACAGAGCTTCAAGGCTTAGGAATATAGACACAGAATGGGAGATGTCGAAGAAATTTTTTCAAGAATAGAATCACAGTTTGGGCCGTTTTCGATAGATCTGTTCGCGTCGAACGCGAATAAAAAATGTAAAAGATTCTGCTCTAGGTTCCCACAGCCAAACGCAGAAACAGTCGACGCGTTCACTATTCCGTGGAGCGACAAAGAAGGGCTGTATGCCTTTCCTCCGTTCTCTCTCATTTTGAGAGCCTTGAGGAAACTAATCTCAGAAAAGCCGAATGTACGACAGTCGTACCATACTGGCCATCTCAAGCGCGGTACCCAGTATTTGTGGAACTACAGATCTTTAATTCGATGATTCTCTCTCCTCAAATCGGAATGTTACTATCTCCTTGCAGGAAGAAGGTTCATCCTCTGGCTGCGAGGCTTTCATTGGAGGTAGCAAATGTATCCGGAAAGCGTTCCAGGGAAAAGGACTGGAAGATCCTACCGTGGAGATTGTGATGAATTCAATAGCTCCGTCAACAATAAAACAGTATCAAAGCTCGCTACGGCGATGGAGAAAATGTTGCATAAATAACAGAGTTGATATGTACCACGGGGGCATTACAGACGTAATCAAATTTCTTACGAAAAGATATCACGAAGGAGTCAGCTATGGAACACTGTGTTCAGATAGATCGGCGGTTGCGTTAATCTCATCACACGAAATCGACAAGCACGAGTTAATTTCTCAATTTCTTCGGGGAGTATATAGAAAGAAGCCTTCAAGGCCTCGCTACGACGCTATGTGGGACGTAGCGCCAGTCCTCGACTACATTGAGAATATGCCGGCAGTGAAGGAGCTTTCGCTTATACATGTCACCGAAAGAATCGCAACTTTGTTGGCTATAGTTACGGCGCATCGGCTGCAAACACGACACACGGCGGTTTCGGCGGCTTTACGTAAGGGCGTAGATTTAGGAACAATCAGGAGAATAGCCGGATGGTCGGAACGCTCGCAAGTTTTTACAAGAAACCCATTCAAAAAGAGACTAACGGTTTGTATCCACGTTGTTACAAAAGAAATAAACTGAGAATAAAAAGAAAAAGATAAATAACAGCGTTCATAACAGCACTAAAGGTCTACCTGGTTATCATCGAGAACGAGACGCGTAATATAATTAAACGATCAACCGAGCCTGCCGAAGGCGGGGGAAGTTCGATCGCAATTATATGAAGCGTCACGTTCGAAGATGATCTTCCCCCCTTGCCCCTTAAAAGACACCGTAGCCATTCTTTCATTTCCAAACTATATGATAAGAGAGGGCGCCTGCTGACGGCACCAGGGGCGCAAGCAGGGGGGCCCTCATGCAACAAAATAAAAAAAAAAACAAATACTCTGAAAGTTGTGAAGTATGCCGCAACTACATGGTTATCGAGTGCATTAGATGGATGTGGTTGGCGAAGTAAGACGAGATCCCTTTCATTTAGTTGGACATGCGAAATCGATTTTTGCCCCCTCCTCCGTGCCTCAAAACTTCGCACTAGGCAATGGTTCGCGAGAACAATTTTTGGTTCGTGAGATTTCTCTCGCGATAGTGGAAACTCGAGCGCGCGTTCGATCTCATCTGTAACTCGATTGCCGGTGTGGAGCTCATAAGGCGTAACTCCAGTGCTCGACTGAGTCGTGACATTCAGAAGCGACTCCACCTTGGGCACGTATCGGGCCCAATGGGCGTGAGTATCGGCGCAAAATGTGCGTAATAGGGGGATGAATTCTTTCATCACTCGTTCGGTGAGATTGCTCTGCGGATGACGGATAGAGCAAAATCTCGCTTGGATGCCCTGGCCTTCGATTCGTTTGCGCCATTTCAGTGATGTGAATTGGTCTCGTTATCTGCGAGGATAGCCGAGTGTTTGCCGATTTCCAGAAAATACTTGTCCGTCAGCATCCGAAGAACGATGCGGCACGTAACCCTTTTGATGGGATATAACTTAACGAATTTGGAGAAAGCATCTATCACCACGAATAGATATTGCACTCCTCCGGTTGAGCGCAGCAGTTGCCCATAAAAGTCGACGGTGGCCAATTCAAGGGGTTTCGTGACTCTTACCATTTGATATGCCCCTTGCATGGAGTAATTGAGAGCTTTTACGCGCTGGCAGATGTTGCAGGTGCGGACGTGCCTTTTGAATTCGTCATTCATATGGTCCCAATAAAAAATCGACTTTACAGGCGCGAAGGTTTTCGATGCGTCTGAGTGTCCCAACTTGACGTCGACAAACTCGATAATACGAGGAGTCAGCTGGGCAGGTACGACCAATACTTATCTTTCGTTTCTCGAAAATCTCCGAAATAATTCTTCTCGATGGAGCTTATATTATCCGTCTGGCTCCTCGGTCGCCACCCAGTCGCGCAGATTAGGAATACGCGGGTCATTCCCTTGACTCTCCTGAATCGCTCAAAAATCGTTTTTTAATTCCGGAGGTAATCGCTCGTCCTTGGCTATAATGTGCGATACAGTATGTGTGGACTCGTACATAGGAAGATGAATAGGGAGCTCAGCGAGAAGGAACGAAATAAAGAGAGATTTCGATCCATCAATCTCAAACTGACCCGATGGGTTCCGACTAAAAAAATCGGCGACAACATTATCCTTTCCTGCGCAGTAGGACACAGTGAAATCGTGTGGTTGCAGGATTAGGCTCCAACGAATAAGCTGAGGCGTTTGATAGGGGGTGGTATTCAGAAAGCTCAGTCCTTTATGATGTGATGATTTCGAATTTTCTGCCGATTAACTATCGCCGAGACTTCACCATGGCATAGACGATGGCTAGAAGCTCCTTTTCGGTGGTGCCATAGTTTTTTTCTGCCGCATTCAAACATCGACTGACTAACGAAATCACGTGATGATCGCCATCGTCATCGAGCTGATAGAGGACGCCGCAATCCCTTTATCCGATGGGCATGTTTGAAGTTTGAAGGGGCGACCTGGAATTATATGGCGCAGGGTGCTGAAGTCGGCAAAACTGTTCTATAAATGCGCAAAAGCCATCCGATGCGCGTCGGTCCACTTCCAGTTTTCCGTGTTTTTTTAATAAGGGTCGGAATGGATTGACCATGTTAGGGTGCCATACGCTAAACTGTCGATAATATGTACAAATTCCGAGAAAGCCTTGCAACTCCTTTTTATTTCTTGTCTCCGCGAAGTTGCGAACAATTTCCAGTTTGCCGGGTGCAGTTCGAAGACCCCCAACCGACAATATGAAACCGAGAAAATCGACGGAGGTTCGGCAGAAGTGAGACTTGCTCAGGTGCAGCGTAAAATTAGTGTTTTGCAATCGGCCAAAAATGAGCTGGACGTGTTCAAGGTGCTCGTCAAAGGATTGAGAGGTGATCAAAAAGTCATCGATGTACAAGGTGAGAAATTCATCGAACCGCCTCGTGAGGACTTGACTCGCGGCCCGCATGAATCCGCTGCCAGCTGTTTTGAGGCCAAATGGGATACGACAAAAGTGATACAACGCCGAGCCATACAAAAAAGCGGTATACGGTATAGGCGATTTTTTAAGACTGATTTACCAGTAGCCGTTGGCGAGATCTGAGGTAGTCGCAGTCGTCCGTCTTTTTTTTTGTACGATGCGAAGAGGCTTGCAATAAGGACTATTCGACCGGTCTATTATGCCGTCACTGAGCATCTCATCGAGCTCTCGCTCCACCTTTTTTCGCAAAGCAAGAGGGATGGGATACGAACGTCGAACGATCGTTTCCGGGGTTGTTCATTTTATTTCATGTTCATATGAGCCTGTGGCCGCGTCCTTTGCCGAAAACAATTTCAGGTACCATGCTAGCATCGCGTAGAGTCCCTCTTTCTGACTGGATGACATACTGGTGACTTCTCTAGCGATCGCGGGAATATCGCCGAAGTACTTCCGATCCTCCCCTTCGAGATACAGATGACTGCGCCGGCCTTCCACTGCCTCTTCTTCATCTTCCTTATATATCTCATACTCACCGATTGTTTCGTTTCGCCCAACAATCCCTTCACTTACTTCCCTCATCTTTCCGATCGGCACTTCCTGAGTCATTAGTGGAGGTGACCGGACCGGCATCTCCTTGGATTGGTCGCGACTTTTGGGTCGCCTTCGTAATGCCTCTCGAGCGCGAATTATTAACCCGACGAGATGATAAAATTTGGATGTAGAGTATATCATCTTCCTGCGAGGATATTATTTTTTTCTGATTGGAGGCGTCCGAAGGAGATGAATTCGGATGGAACCGCATGCTCGTTGATAATAAGAGACAGTTGTCGGTAATCGATCACGACCTTATGCGAGTACAGCCAGTCGCTGCCTAGTATCATTGGAGACGACAAATGCAGGATGACGAGAAGGGTTGATTTAAAAACGATTTGATCAATGGTAATGTCGCTCTGAAGTTTATTTTTTACTTTAGTGGGTGTTCGACCAACCGCCGTCGTTATGACCATATTAGAGAACGGAAGTTCCACCACTTTAAAATGTTCCTTAAAATATTGATAATATGCGGACGAGATGCATGTGACCTGACTTCCAGTGTCAAGCAACGCCGATATGGGAATACCAAACAGTTTTACTAGTACACGGGGGCATTCAACCGTTTATCGTATTTGTTTTGGTTTCGGACCTTCATTGGTAATATAATTATTAAGATCCTCAAAGACATCGAATGGATATTTCTGCATTATCGGACCCCTTTCTAATGCACCCATGTTTAGTTTAAATGGTCCATGGACCGCGAGCGTTCGTAGCCTCGGAAATAGGCGGCGGGAAAAACGTATAATATGGTGCGGAGTGAGCTGGCAGATTATCGTACGCGACTGTCTCTCTCCCTGTTGTCGAATTTACATATGCTGTTGCTATTATACGCTCGGCGTGGACGATGGTTGGCGAAATTCGTCCGAGGACCAGACTGATCGCTGCGCGTGTTTCAATGCTCGTAGTGCCCGTATCCCCCGCTGCGAATGAACCGGCCTTCCTCAGGCGTTCCCTCTCTTCGTTGGGCATGTCGAGCATCGATAAGATATTTGAGACTACGTTGACATCCGAAAAATCGGCGTTACCATCGTTTCTGGGACGCGTATGGGCAGCTGCTGAATTATCGTATAATGAATCTCATATGGCTCCAAAACGGGTGCGAGATATTGCGTCTCGGTGACTTGTTTGAAAAAGTATGTTTACATTGTCCCGTTCGCTGGGGAGTACCGGCGGTTCATCCACTGGCTCCTTACTCTACAATACATGAAACAAGAATTTGAAGGATTCATAATCTGGGCACACCGCGCGTTTTACATTGAACCATATTTTTGCGCGTCCATCCAATGCATTTTCGGTGATTAGTCATTTGCTCGCCCTTGTCACCTCTTTCATCGCCATATACGATCGAGGTTACCCAGAAATTCGTTTGGATTTTGATTTGACTCACCATTGAACCTCGGTGCCGGCACCTTGAGCTTCATTGTTTGCAAGCCACACAGAAGCCCGCTAATCATATCTGAATTGTCGTTGTACGTTGGGGACGAACCAGACGCCACCGCTTGACGCCCTTCCAAGGCCCTCTCGTGCCGATCGGTTATTGTTCGGAGTCGCCTTAATTCCTCTATGAGCGCGTCACCTCCCGCAAACTCGGCGCGCAATCTTTCAAGCTTGACTCTCTCTTTTTCGATCCGCTCTCTCTCATTCCTCAAACGCGCTTCCTGATCTGTCATATTTATAGAGTGATTTAAATTAACGCGTACACTATCTAAATTCGCTTTGCCTTCTCGGCGATTGTCCGGGCTCTCAAGGTTGGAGTATGAAAAACGGTTTGTTGACGATTTCTCGACTACTGAAACAGAATGCGCCTCTGCCGGCATTTGACTATCTGATATAGCGGGGATATTTCTATTAGCCTTAACGGTGCTTCTTAAGTGACGTACGGTACTCGCGCTATCGCTCCTTCCTTTAGGAGGCGTTTTTTTTTTCATAAACATGAAATATATTGATTTTAAACCTCGTTAATAAAGACATATACTATTATAGATCACCAGTGAAATTGCTCTTTGATACTGTAGGACCGTAAATATCGCGGTGCGTGTGTGGATGTGAGGAGCGGGAGTGCGACCGAGGGTAGCGCCACTGAGGCGCGGCGAGAATAGAAAATAGAGGGGCATCATGCGAAAGGAAGGGGCGGTCGAGAGAGAGTAGTTGTTGGATAGCGACGATAAGAGAGGGTGTTGCGAAAGCAAAGAAAGCGAAGCCGTTACTTGTTCTATAATTTGTATTTCTTATTGGTCTCATTAGTGTATCCACATTTCCATTTTTCTCTCATGATCTCTAAATTAAATAAAACATATATTGAAAAGAATCCCACAAACTGGGGGCTCGTCCGGGATTGAACGGAGAGGAGGGAATTGTCGGTGTGAGATACGTGATATAAGAATGAATAGAAGTGGACAAATTGTAAAACGACGGAGGTTAAGGAATCAAGAGGTTCGGAAAAGACGCCAAGCCGGGCATGGACAGGTTGAAGCGTGCCTCCTAACGCGAAAAGGGGAAGCGCGGAAAGTCGGCTAGAGAGCAGTGCTGTGGCTGACGGAGTTTTCGAACATTCAATAGAGCGTGTCTTTGTAAACACCGAAGGACGAACGTTCGAGAAGAAAACAAAGATGGCAAGTGCGGCGAAATTCACGCTGAAAACACTGAAGAAGACGTTGGCGTCGCTGGGTTTACCGACAACAGGAAACAAAAGTGAACTGTTGATAAGGTTGGGCGAAGTAGAAGGATTTGACATAAGGTCGCTCGAGAGGTTGACAGAAAACGTAGAGCACGATGGACACGAGGCGCAAGACGAAGCTGCGGCATTACCGCGCATAATAGACATATACAGATACGAGAGTATGATCGCACAACGGGAACTTGCGTTAGTGCGATGCGAACTAGAAATGGCGCGAAGCGCACTGGAAAACGGCGGGACGTAGACTGCAGAGCGCGTTGCCGGACAGCCGATAACTTCGACGGAGAATGGGCGCCAAAACACGAAACACATGGATGTGACAAAAGTGGCCGATCTTTTGCGTCACTTCGACGGAAGCGCCGACGCATATGAGGTCTGGGAAAGGCAGGTGAGATTTCTCAGAGAAATGTACAAACTGGAAGAACACGAGGTGAAGATCCTGATAGGAATGAGGCTGAAGGGTAAGGCGTTCGAGTGGTTTCACTCAAAGCCCGAGCATATTCCGATAGCGGTGGATCAACTTTTGAGTGCACTGAAAGCGATGTTTTGTCAGCAAACTGACCAAATTGCACCACGGCGAAGGTTTGAGGAACGGATCTGGAAAAAGGGTGAAAAATTCAGTGAATACGTGCACGAAAAAATTATAATGGCCAATCGGCTATTACTGCCGGAGAACGTGATGCTTCAATACATCGTCGAAGGCATATCTGACCAGAGTTTGCGAGACACAGCGCGAACCCATAGGTTCAGGACGACAGATGACCTGCTGGAGGCTTACGAGTGTATTTCGCTGACAGGCGTAAGCGAAACGACAAAACAAGCGGGAAACAGCGCTCATGCGCAGAAGCGCCCCAGCGGAGCAACAGCGAGGAACGACGAATCGCACAAGGCCCGAAGCGTCGATAAGAGAGAGAGTCCGAACATGAGACGCTGTTTTAACTGCGGAGCGGATGATCATATATAAACGCGAATTGCCCGATGAAATACCTGGGCCGAAAATGTTTTAAATGTGGCAAACACGGCCATATTGCGTCGAGCTGTTCCGAAATAAAGAGCGCAAATGTAGCTGATGTTTGCGTGGTGAGTAGTAAGTCGGTAAAACGCGTAAGTGTCAATGGGAATGTCGTTGACGCGATCATCGACACGGCAAGCGATATTTCTATCGCACGAGCTCATAGAGCGAGATAGATAGAGAAATATTGTTATTTCGCATTAAAAAATACTATCGATCACAATAAAACATAGCTCATGTCACTCAGAAATAATGTACCTTTCTACTGGTGAAAGAATTTTCAAAATCGGTTCAGTAGTTCCAGAGATTACTTCGTACAAACTCAAAAATTTTACCTCTTTATAATATTAGTATATATGTAATTTATTTTGAATCTCTTGAATTCTTGTGTCCTTTGTTAATTCGTTACAGATGGCGACTAAAGTAGATTTCGAGTCGATGAAAATGGCTACCGGAAAACTTCAACCGCCTTCAACAATTGTTAAAGCTTACAGGATTGTGTAGGCTTCACAAAAACGAATAGAAAAGGCAGGAGGGAGCTTGAAGTGAATTTCGTGACTTTCTGTCGTGATTGAGCATCCACGGTTACCATTGATGATTGTTCCGTCGGTGAAGATTTTGCTAAATTTACTGTACTTTTCTTTTATGGCTTTCTGGAACAAGTCCTGAAATTTACTTTTAGGGATCTCTTTCTTTTCTTGCCATGGCGTAAGGATTTCTATGTCGGTATAGAGATTCAGGTCTTCCAACGGTGGGCGTAGATTGTTTTCTCTGGGTATCACTGGTGGTGTCTGGAAGTTCAGGTTCTGTTCGAATTGGTTTTGTCTGGTAGTAACCAGTAGACGGAGAGTTTGTCCTCTTTCGTATATTTCGATTGGTATAAAGGTTAATGTCAGACCCATTCTTCTTAAAGCGAGAAGTGATTTGTTTGACTCATCCAACACGCTAGAATTGGGACCTGGTCTAAAGGCCTCGATCGCTAATCGTAGAGTAGTTGTCTGTATGGGCTCCAGTGATCTCAGAGTGAAATCTGAAGCCGATCCACAGATAATAGCTCCGTAGTTGAGTTTTTCTCTGATTATCGCTTTGTAGGTCCTTAAAAGCATATCTCGATTTGGTCTCCAGTTTTTTTACGATAGAGCTTTCAACACGTTGAATATTTTCCTGCAATCGGTTTTTAGTAACATGATATGTAGCTTCCATGAGAGCATCGTATTGAAGGTTAGTGCGAGGAGTTTTATGGTGTTGGATCTCTTAAAGGGAGCAATATAATTAGACGTCCGGAAATGAGCTATTTTTGATGAATTTGCTTGGGGGTGATGAAATAAGCGCAACATTTTCAAATTGTAATATGATTTTAATATATATTTGAAGAGTTGTAAAACATTTATTTTTATTTACAAAACAAAATGGCGACGTGATAGCCCCCCCCCCCCCCCCCCCCCGGTATCTTTCCTGTGGCATCGAAAACTGCTGCCATCACCGCATGTATACTATTCGTCTGAAACCGGAAACCAAATTTTTTTTCGATTAATGACGTACTGAGGGGAAGCATAAACCTAAACAATTATTAAAACGTATGAAATTGAAAAATATGCAGGCTTTGTAACTTAAAAATTAAATTTTCGACCATTTTTTCGACAGTTTTTACCCCCAAAAAATCATTTATCTACGCGATATCCTTCAAAGTTGAGGTTTATCCTATCGGTAATATCATAGACAAAAACCTGTCAAAATTTCATTGAAATCGATTGATAACTTTTTGAGCTATAGTGTGAACAGTTATTCAAAATGTATATATGCATACAATAAACCTTCAGCTTCCTCGAAGAGCTGATTCTCTTCTATTTGTAATTGTTTTCGAGCTGTACGGGCTGCTTTCGTTGAGGAAAGGCCCATTCGGTTTTGCCGCTCTATCCTCGCTTCGTCGGAGTTTTCAACGAAACTTCTGGCATACGGGCCAACAATCATGCCCATCGCATTCATAATTTGTAGAATGGAGGAATATTCTTCATTGAATGCGCCAGCAGCAATATAAGCTGTGATCTCTACGATCTTAAGCTCAGAATGGAGGTGTTTCAGAGCTAATCGCCAAATCGTTGTGTTGAAACTCTGGGTTGTGTGTTGACCTTTGAGTCCTTTATTCTCCAGAATTTAAATTACTGGATGCCTCCATACCATTTCGTAGGCCTTTTCAATGTCCAAAGAAACCGTGAAGACGTGTAATTTGTTTGCCAAAGCTTGACATATGAATTTCTCCATTTCATATAAATGATTATTTGTGGGCAGGAATTGGCGAAAACCACTTTGACAATGTGACAGCCAGTTGGTTTCCTCTATTATCCATTTGAATCTTCAATTTATCATTTTCTCGACGATTTTACAAAGGTTACAGGTTAATGAAATCGGTAGATAATTAGCAGGAGCAGTAAGCTCTTTACCAGGCCTAGCAATCGGAACAATAATGGTGAGTCGCCAGGTACCAGGGAACGTATCGGTGACCCAGATCCTATTGTATAGCTTTAGCGGGTATTCGAGTCTAGCTCGTGTCTCGCTCGTTTTTAATAATGGCAATCGGGATATCATCCGGGCTCGGACTTGAGTTTTTACCAGTCCGCTTTAGACAGACACCAGGCAGGCGGTTTATTTTGGACCCGTGAGTTTGACGGCTTGTCGAGAAATTTAATGTGTCGCTGATCTCTCTTGTTCGAACCCCAGACTTCAAAAACTCGATCCGTTGCGCTAATAGTTAAATGAAGCTACTACATGATATTAAAATGTTTTTACTTTTGACCGGAATGCAGGTGTTTTGGAGTAATGCGCCAAACTGTTAAATTAAACGGCTCATTGATATTTTGCAGGTGGCCTCGTAAGCATCGCGTTAAAACATTATCGTTTGAGCTATCTTCATAAATTGGGGGAATCTGTTTCTTAATTTCATTGTCAACCAATCAAATAGGATGCTTAAAAGATTGCGGTTGATTCACGGATGCATCCGTGATCCCCATTCGCACGTTGTGGACGTCCGTTGGCCAATTCTCGGGCCGGAAGGATGTGTTTATTGAAAAATAATGATCCACTGTAGCCACGGATCCAACGTCCAGACGGTGGATCCGTGTGGATCCACCGTAGCATTATTGTGACTGTACGCGTTCGTACAGTGGATTCATATGTTGGATCCACCGTAACATCATTATAACAGAATCAATATTTCTTCTAGTTGCCAAATAAAAAAACGACGTCAAATTAATCGTCACCGTATAAATTTGCTTTTTAAGTGCTGTTACGACTAATTAGACTTGTCAGGGACTTAGCAAAAATATAACGTCGCAATATAACTATACATTGTAAAGATTAAATCTTTTACTATGAAATGACTATAATTGTTTTTGGTTAATTTCATATTATCAGTCTGTTGTCACGGGATAAATTGAAACTGCCCGTAGTTTCGACAGTCCGATTGTTTATTAATAAGTTTTTATTGAAAATTTACATCAATCTTGTTTTTATTTCAAATTTCGTGCGAAAAAAACGCTCCGTTAGGCAGCGCGCGAGTTTTTATAGAAGTCTTATAGCTAGAGGTTTAGAGTAGAGGAACCCAGTAAGGGGAACCCGTAGAGTACTGCCGCGTGGCAATAATCGTAAGTTATTTAGTACTAGGGGATTCGATAGGGCAAATCCACATGAGAAGCAACAAAAATCCCTAGGCATTTCTTATATGGCAGAACGCAAAGTGCCATCTTGCGGCATCCGTCAATCTGAGCGCTATGTATGTGTTTAAATAAGGTTTTGGCGATATATGTATTACACTCCCCCTTCTAGATTCGCCTTACCCCCGAAAGGCGTAAATTTTCACTGGGTATCACACTTTCAGTAGAATGAGAGTGCCGCCTTCGGGTTTCTGGCTGGTGTCTAACTTTCGCAAATTCTTTCCATATATACCGCACAGCAGGGGTTTGATTTCTACTATTAATGGTATTTTGTAGACAAAACAAACTTATACAGATGCTGGGAATCCATTGAGATAACAGACCCAGTATTCCACACTTATACATTAATCCTTTTTTTTTGTTTTTTTTTTATCGTGGTGGAAATCCTGATGGGCAATCCCCCGCCTTGAAGGCGGCGGGGGGATGTGCCGGACTCTTACCAGGTAAACCCACCACGGTGTTCCGTCTCCCGCCTATAGCCGGGGGTGCGGAATTCGCTCGCGCATTCACCGCGCCCCCGGTAGGTCTCGGCTCGCCGCCGCGAGTACGGCGGGTCCCGACTCCCAGGGCGACCCTCAGGCCGCCCCCCTTTCTCGAGTGACGAGCGTGAAACACCTACGCTACACCAACTCATGGCCCACAGGGCAGATAACGGGCCCCTCCAGCCCGCCGCCCGCCGGCCAACTTATGGAGGCCACAGAACGGTCGTCGCCCAGCGGCGATGGCGAGAAGGGAGAGAGCTGAATGCTTCTCTCTCCCGACTTATACATTAATCCTAGGCTAACTATTGCCATGTTTACATAACCTAAATATGTTAGTGTTTTTGTGGCAGTCTCCGTCCATGTTTTTATGCGTTGATTCTGTCTGACTCTATTGAAGGAACTTTCAGCATTCCCAAGCTTTAGTTCGATATCTTTCATTATTTGTGGATGGATGTCATTTTGGAGAGGTATCAATTTTTCATTTAACAGGTGCAGGTCAACCGCATCAAGGGGAAATTTGACAGTTTTGTTATACGTGAAGTCTCGACAAACCTTGCTTGACCGATATAGTTTCATCAGAGCTCCATTCGTAAGGACAGAGCAATCGCTTGTAGATGTTATGGGAATGGGATCGCTTATTTCAAGCCGAGAAGAGTTTCCATCACAAAACGATTGGATTTCGGCGGTTTTACATGGAATTAATATATATCCCTTTTTGTTGATTATTGGTATGTATGTTAGAGTTTTTATAGAAAATGGTGAGATATTACATTGATTAGTAGGATTCTTTTGGTTTTCAGAATGGATTTTTCACAGTTCATGGTGTCAGTAATCAAGTATGTTGGTTGTTCTCGCTTGCATATACAGGGTGTTAGAAAAGTCTGGAAACGGTCGGATATCTCAAAAATAAAGCATTTTAAATAAAAATGTTTCAGATAAAAGTTGTATAGTTCTGAAAGGGCTATACGATGGTGCCATCGAATTGACCTTGAAGAGTCCTTTCAAGGTCACGTGAAAGTTACCTCAATTTTTTTAAATGGCACCCCCTATTTTTTATTACATATTCGTGTAGCTGATCTTGAGACCTTTCTAAAACACTATAATTAAATATTTTTTCATCAATGACTTTTCGAGTTATAAGGCTTCAAAAGTACAATACCGCGGGCATTAGCGTAAACCGAGATGTACCACGTCTTTAGAGGGGGCCGGGTAACGCTGTCTAAACAATTTCTATATTTGGCCGTAGAGGTATGACTATGTGGCGTATGGGCCGTAACTTTTCAGCCATATGTGTCTCCTCCTCGACCAGTTACCGACCCGTCTTGCGAGAACATATCGTCAGTGCTCCGTGCGGAATCTCGTCACACTATTTTCTCGTTGTGCCGATAAAAAATCTCGATCTTTTCATTCCGAAACGAAAAAAGCCATTTTTGCACCCAATTTTGCATAAAATTAAATGAAACAAATCTCAAAATGTGCGTTTTTGAATGCTCGAGTGCCTAAGGGTCTTACATTTTGCTATAATCGGTGCATTTGTAAAGAATTGCCGTATTTCTTCAATGGTAAACTGAATCTGCAAATTGTTTTTCAGAATTTTGGAAAAAAACGAGTCTTAGGAACTTTGTGCCATAATTCTCTACGGGCCCTCCAAGTTTTAAGGTGATCCGTTGTTTACTGCCGGATCAAACCGCGATCGCGTTTTCGAAGCGCCCGTCGCCTGTACCGATAGTTTCGCAGAGGTGTGTGTACTTTTCGAATGTCTCCGTCGACAGGTGACGAACGACTGTCGAATGTTTGACCGTCCGCTAGAGTGGGGAGCGCATATTAGAATCTTACGAACTTTTCGGCTGTTTACGCCGGTTACTCGTATTTACTTAAATCCGCGATACGCGCGCTATGTGGCGTTCGCCACATATATATTGTAACGGGTTTCCCGCACCTTCGGAGACCTTCCGCCCTGCGACCCGGAGGACAGTGCGCGCTCGTCCGCGCTTACTTCCATGGTCCCAACGAGGGAAGCAGGGCATACCGACGTCGCGAGAACCAACCGGGAGCGGACCGGCGCCAGGCACGACATCGCACTGCCGACCGGAGTCGGCTTTATTTCTGTTTCCCGCCCTCGGCGTCCCCTCATGAGCCCCCGTTCTCTCCGGGAGGCGGACTCGCGAAGGCTCGGACTTAACATCCGGCTAGCCCAGTCCGATGGCTGGTCGGTAAGGCAGAGGGGGTGGACGTAGAGGATAGGGACGGTGGGGTACCGCCAACTAATCCCACATTGCAATATTTAGGTAGCACTTTTCTTCAGTCTCGCCGTCACTACTCGCCGTCGGTTACAAAGGAACTCCATACCCACAAGTTCGCCATTTAATTATCCAATAACAGAATATAACCCGACGTTTGTCGCCAAGCTGACTAACGCTACCGAGGGAGGCAGCCCCCCAATGAATTAAACGACCGAAGGTCGCCTTTTAATGAGATACGTGACAAAAGGTAGCAACATAAACAGACCAAATAATAACAGATAGTCCCCCTTAAGAGAATCCAGAGTCATAGGTAGCCTCCTTCAGAGATTAAATAATAATATGTAGCCCCCTTGAGAGAACCAGACATAATAGGTAGCCTCCTTAATGTGCTGCCCAAACCTCCGGTTACCCTCTGCAGTAAGAAATAAAATATTTTGGGCTCACTCTCTGACGGGAACGCAGGGTCGAACACAATACAAAATTACTTTATCTGTTCTTGCGATTCAAAATAACACTCCTTACACTTCGGTGGTCCGTTGAACTCTGCTCTCTTATTGCCCGGCCGGCATACTCAGGACTAAGCGTGCCCCCCCTACTTTCCTAATTATTGCCGGATTGCCGTGAATTTGGAAGAACGGCAACATTGTCAATCCTTGCTCCTACGATATCCCTCGTCGGTCCTCCTGCGTTGCGTACCCCTCGCTGACCGTCAAGTAGTGCGAGCGGAGGAGGGGGGAGTGCAACGAGAGTCGTGCACGGCCCGCTATGGGGCCGAGTGCTCCCGAAGTCTTCGTCGTACCCTGCTCACCGCGTGCCATCCTCTCGGAGCCCAGAACGGGCGACGGGGAAGGGGGAAGCTCACCTCGTCGGATGGGCGTCCTTTGTCGCGGCGGTTGGCTCACAATAATTGCCACGACGCACGAAAAATTAACAGCACCGCTTCCCACGCCGCACCCACCGAACTCCTTACATCGAGGCACCCTTATTCGCGGACTAAGGCGCGCGGTGCACCTTAGAGGAGACACACGCTGTAGACAAAGGTGGCCGAGGAATAGGGGTCTTCGGATCCAGTATACGCGTCCATTCCTCGGCGCCCAGGGTCGTACATCTGACCCCCTGCAGGTTGCCATTTCGGGTGTGACAAAAAACTCGTCACAATATATATGTATATTTTGTGACGAACTGCCGGAATCCTTCCGCCATCGTCATCTTCCGTCGCCTGTCTCGCTTTTGCATCCGCAATTTTGCCGCCAGGGCGCCAGTCGATTTTTATTTCACCGGTATCGACAACCGATACAACCCGGGGGCCAGGAGGGTACAGCCGAGTCCCTCCATCGCCACGTATCGGGGTACGGCTGGATTAGGTTAAGGAAGACGGGAACTACTTACCTTAGTTCACCGACCTCGAACCCACCGACGTGATCGAGGTCACCTTTTATTTTCTCGGAAGTGACAATCCGGCCGTTCAGGTTGCTGATTATGGAAGAGAGAGTCAGGGTACGTCACCCCGGGATGACCAAAAATCGCGATACTTCCACCGAGAGACGAAGTCTCAATTCGGAGAACGCGAGCCGTAATCTTCACGCTGCCATACACTTCTCACCAAAATCATTACGTATTGTGACGTGATTCTTTTTTCGAGGTGAGGAAAAAAGCCACCGCCACAAGGTCGTTATCGCCGGTCACCCTCGCTCAGCCACCCCGTTATCCGTCGTACGTTCTCGATTTCAGATTCAGATTACCGTTATATTTTTTGTGTGACAGAGTTGTCAATGAGGAGAGCTTTGGGAGGATGAACGGTACGGCGTTGGACCCTGGCGAGGTGATTTATGTATATATACATACATAAATCACGTCACGTATATATGTTATAAGGTTTTACAATGTCTCCCCTGCACCCGGCTCGTCCCAAAGGCAGCCGCCCCCACAAAAATGCCCAAAAACAAGGCAAGTAGTCAAATATTATTTTCTTTTCCTTTTCCTAACTATTGTAAGGCCTGTGCAAACGCTTATCGAGAAGAGGACCGGCCCGCCAGCCCCGAAGTCATCGCTATCGGCATCATCATGCCCGTCCAGATCGTCACACTCGCATATACCGCACTCAGTCATCTATGAAGAGAACTCACCCATCCGTGCTCGCCCCGAGGCCATCCATCGGCTGACCGGCGATAAGGAAGGACGAAGATGGCAGCAGCTCACGGCGATCCCGAAAATTCCGATTATCCACAATTATAAATGCCCGTACGCAAATATCCGTAATATACCGACCGACCCAATTACCTGCCTGTCCCCAGTAGATCTCGCTAGCGACGATCGTGATCAATCATACGCTTGACCCTTTCCCTATCGACCCGTGACGCTGCTGCCCGATGATCGAGCCCGCCAATCAGGAAGAAAAGAAAATTCGAGAGCTTCCGCCTGGCCACGTGCAAGAGACACTTTGCGACGAGCCGGCGATCAGCTAGGAAGCCAAAATTTGCGAAAATTAGCGTCAGAAAATTTAGAGACAAGGAAAGAGTTTACGAGAATGTGAGTGCAGTGTGAGTGTGGAGAGTGAGTGAGCGAGGATAAGGAGAGAAAACTACGAGAAAAGAGAGAGACGAGACGAGGAAGGAATAGGACGACAAGGAGAACAGAAAAGGACGAGAACGAGGACCTTGCAACGGACCGGTAAGTGTTTGCACAGGTCAACGTTATCGGCACTCGTATCGTTATTACAATCTATCCCTCATTTATATTATTTGAATTGTATAGAATATCCCCCCGTTTTATTGCTTGCCACTATCTCTTGTTTTTGCCAGAGTTTTTCTCTTACATAAAATAATCGTGCGGGGCGGCTGTTAAATTAGTGCGGATATTATAACTGCCAGAGTAACGGTCATCCTCCCGCCTGACCCACCCCCTCTCCCTGCCTTACCTATTATAATATAGAGCGAAGAGAATATTCACACCACACCGCCGACCTTCTCTAATAACACCAATTCTCAACGAAAATAACTCCCCCGTTCCCCACCTGCCCCTCTCCCAGCGACCGATCGTATTACCGTTAAATTGAGACAGAAGAGCGAATACGTATGTACCTTAGAATAAATCTGTGATATAAATCGTGTAAGCCAGTGGTAATTATTAAGGGGGGAAGCTGGTCTAGAATTTTGAAGAAACCGAAATTTTTTTTTGTCTTAAAAGGTACTTTAGGGTCCTTTATGATCCCGGCGCACGGGGCAAAACTTTAAACGCGTTTTTCTCGAAATCACTTTTTTGAACTGGCCGAAGACATAACTCGAGCAAATCTTCACCGATCTATACGAAATTGTTTACAGTACATTCGAAATACCTTTCTCCGGAGACGTACGTAGGATTTTTTTTTATATTGCATAGTTTTTTTTTAATCAACAATTTTGTCGTTTTTTTATAGTGAAAATTTTAATGTTTTGTTCAAACGTGCACCATTTCGCGAAAAAACAAAATATCGAAAAAATCCTACGTACGTCTCTTGCTGTTGTTATATAGAAACTAAAAATTTTCGGGATTTTGTCCCAGAACCAAAATTAAGGAGGTTACATCTTCGGCCATGGACCCGTCTAAAAAATGAGGCGCCTCCGAAGAAATGCTGGACAGCCGCCATTTTGAATTTAATTGACACGAAAAAATTTGTATTTGTATATTAAAACCTAAATTATAAAACCTCTTTCACAGAATTTCGATTGATCTTTTTGTTGAGTCACAGAAAATTCATAAATTATGCCCATTTTTTCACGCTCTAGACCAGCTTCCCCCCTTAAGAGGCTATCGCGTCGGCAAACCTCGCCTAAAATCTCTTTCCCGTCTGACCCTTTCCCTTCCCGCCAAGCTAGCCCTTCATTCCCCAATCACGTAAAAGTCATTATTTTCCCCAATCACGTAAAAGTCATTATTTTTGTTAATTTCTTTTTATTAAAAATTAACTGGCACTCAAATCGGCAATATGAAATAAGAGTTGAGCCATAATGAATTTTATTCTTTACTTTGTTAATTACCCCGCAGATAGTCCGCCATAATTAATGGCGAAGTAATTCAGTTTGTTATTTGTATGATTATAGTTGTTTCTTTTTTTTTACCAGCGAAACTCTCCTACCCCCCTCCCAATGGCGTGACAATATATATATATATAAATCACGTATGTAAAAAATATTTTTAATTTTAGTCAGTGTTACATGCGACGTGTGCTTCAAAATTTCGATCAATACTCCAGCAAGCACTGAACAACCGATCAGGTTAAAAATTGGCAGATACGTAGAAAATTATGGGAAATAGGGCTCTTGGTATTATTTCCACAATTTTGGAAATAGTGTAGCAGACAATGGGCGATTCAAAAACACCATCCGTTCTTTTTCCGGCACTGACATGAGCGTTAAAGTTATGAGGATACCAAGAGAATTACGGCCAAAAATTGCAAAAAAAAATACTAAGCGCCACTTTTTGCCATAATGCATCGCGTACCTGCCAATTTTTTACCTGATCGGTTGTTTCGTGCTCCTATGTTCACTGATTGAAATTTCGAAGCGTACGAGCGTCGGATATTGGGACAGAATCTCAAAAAGCTGGCCAAAACCTGAAAATGTTGTCTAACGCTTTCAAATTTTGTACTCAGGGGTTTTTGGGGACGCTGATAATGAATCCAATATTAGTTTTGGCGAAAAAAATGACGGATCCAATATAGCGATGGAGTATATTGTATAATTCTTATTTTTTGGTGCAGTTTTGTATCTGGGGGTTTTGCATTGTGGTAATTACGAATAAGATGTTTGTTTTTAAATAAACAAAATGTTTAATCGTACTTACATCAGCAATGTATAAGAATCAGAAAGGTATCAGCAGGGAACTAGGTTCAAATGAATTGAAAATAAAAATTAGATAAGAGAATATTTTTTGTTCACTATTATACACTACATCTACATTGGATTAATCTAGTCACATTCACTATCATTAGATTCACTATCGGTATGTATAGAGAACACGGCAGTGTCGTCGTCAATTTCCGTGTCATCGGGTACAGTTAAATGTAGAGCTTCAAGCGAGATTTTTCTTTTTTTTCTTTTTCGGTAGTTTTCATACACTTAAAATATATGAATCGGAGATAATTAACAGATCGCAAGATATATCGTGCATTGTGAAAGAACGGCTGCTTTCGTGCGAGAAATCCTGGCGACATTTTTGTATATACTTGTGGCACGTCTCCTGTGCTTCCTCAGACATCTGACCGATTGACAGTAAAGCCGAAGCAATAATTTGCGGACCATGAATGAGCAATTTATTAACACTATGCCGTCCGGCCACACCACAGTGGTGTCATGCGCATAGTATCGCTCAGTGGCCGGCGACAGCACTTTAGTATCATTTGCATTCTGTTGGTGTTTTGTTTAGGTAACAATAAGTTACACACGTCAACGAGTTTTATGTTTTTATAAGTACTTGTGCCCTTACATCATGGCAGACGAAGGAGACGATACGATGAATGTGCGGACGTCTTGTCTGACGTTACGGACGACTTGGCCGATTGGGAAGAAGACATTGGATATCAAAAAAATGAAAGTGAAGCAGAATCGTCGGAAGATAGTGAAATACTTACAAGAAGAATTCAGCGAACGCTACGGTTGCCAACTAATTCGGATGAATCAGACGAAGAAGACAGTGCATAGTGGTCAGACTTGATTTACTGAGGACAAATAATAAATTTGAAGGATATCCGGGTCCAAACATATTTCCCAAAGATACACAGAGCCTCGAGGATATCGTAGGAATATATATTGGGAACGATCTATTCGAATATATTAACAATGAAACCAACAAATACTACAGTCAAAATCGCAATAAAACGAAACTGGATAAAAAAAATGCCAAATTTGTGGGCGTCACGGCACCCGAACTTAGAAAATGGTCGGGCTTGCTATCCTTATGGGTATTGTAAAAAAAGCAAAGATGGATGATTATTGGTCAACGAATCCGTTGACAGACATATCGATATTTCGCAAAACGATGTCCCGCAAACGATTCAGACAATTGTTATATTTTTTACATGTTTTCGACAACAACAATAAACTGGATAATGCCGACCGACTTTTTAAAGTGCAACCGATAATTGATTATTTTTCCAAAAAGTTTAAAGAAATTTTTAATCTAAGTCAAAACATCTCAATTGATGAAGGAATGATACCGTTGCGTGGATGGTTAAATTTTAAGGTTTGCAATCCGTCGAAAATTACGAAATATGGCATACTCATTCGGATGCTGTGTGATTCGATTGCGGGATACATTTCCTCATTCAAGATATATTCCGGCGTTGGACATTCTTTAGCAAAAACAGTGACGGAACTATTGACACCTTCTTATGGAAAGCCTCTACATGGATAATTATTACAACAGTATAGAACTTGCAGAGAATTTACTTGAAAAGAAAATTCGAGTTTGTGGAAGGATACGGCAAAATAGAGGATTTCCGGAAAAATTAAAGCGTGCAAATGTCAATGTATTTGAAGCTGGTCATCAACGGAAAAGCCAAGTACTCGCACAGGTATGGAGAACTTCGAAAACTAAAACGATACGAATGATCTCTACAATACATAATGCTACTTTGACTAACACTCAGAGAAAATGTAGAAAAACCAATTACATAATTTAAAAAAAACCGAAAGAGTATTACACTACAACAAATACATGAAAGGAGTAGATCAGGCAGACCAATATTTTAGTTATTACCCTATATATAGAAAAACTATAAAATGGTCACAAAAGGTTTGCATGTACCTCTTTAATTGCGCATTATTTAATGCATTCCGTACATGTCAATATTCCAATACAGAACGTAAGAGTCTCCGATTTCACGATTTTTTATTGAAAGTGTCTGATTCGTGGATAACAGACTATATACGTGCTTGGGAGCAAAACTTGGAGGTTGCCACTACATCACGCACGTCTCATCATAATCCGGTTGACAGACTTTCCGGTCGCATAAAGCAACACCAACTAGTACTTATTTCCGAAATGAATAAACGAAACGAAGAAACTGCCATGTATGTTCCAAAAACAAAAAAAAAGAAGAATGACATCCTTAATGTGCAAGTCTTGTGGAGTTGCGTTACATCTTGGAGACTGTTTTGCTGCATACTATATGAAACAGAAATACTAATTGTAAGTCCCAAAGAAAATGTAAATAAACAAATATATAAAACAAACAAATTTTGTATTTATTTACGTATGTATATCTTCGAAATTTCATGAAAGTAGAGGAGCAGGTTTGAGAACTTATGAGAAGTAACGATGAGATTAGTAAAACTTAATAATAAAAACTTTCCCGATAATGTCAAAAACGGCTGTCAACAAGCCACATAATCCGAATTACCGCTGTCGGCGGTAGTTTGAAGAAAGAATGTATACATGTTTCATTAATATTTACGTCTTAAAATAAATTACTTCAAAGTTAGATTATTACCCAATTTAACTTATAAGCTGCGAACGTCATTACGCTTAATATTCTTAATATTCAATGACAGAAATTTATTTAAGAAAGACTTAACGTATATGTGTCGTCTTTACATGTTGGGAGAGAATATGAAAAATGAGTGAACGGAAAGCAAATGTGACAAACTAGGTGACGCACTGCGAAAAGTAAACGAGGCGCTTAGATCACGCGCGAAAAAACAAACCCTTCCAACAATCTCCATAAGTTGGTTGATTAATTTAAATTAATTAACTTTCTATAGTGCATAATTACGTATTGGAGAAGTTTCGGTTCAATAATCGAAAAGATTCTAAAATTAGTGTGGCTTCTCACTTTTATTACTTCATACACGCACTCGCATACGCAAGCATATTGTTTACAAAGCTGTATCATGTATTAAGTATCTTGATATCTAAATGTTCGTCTATAATTGCAGGATTCGTGAAATGATGATTACACCCGCCAGAATCTTATTAACATACATTGCACTGGGTTGTCTAGTTCTTGGTGAGCCTAAGCCTTAATGGTCAAAATATTAACTCTTTCATGGCATAATAATAGTATTGGCAACTGATAATTGATATTTGGATGATGTACAGCGACTGGCTATGGCAATACGAGTGTACAGTACCATGAACACTTAGCTCGACAACCAGGTCCATGGAGTCAAATTCTGGAGGATTGGATCGTACTGGAAAATGGAAATTTCAATATACGGCAACCTAAAAAAATGAAACTTGGTGATAAACAGCTGACGGTCATGTATGAAAGATCAGAACCAAACAAACGGGATGTGTCGGAAACAGATCTTTATCTTCTTAGTGAGTTTGAAGCTTGTGTAATAAGGAATACTTAACAAAATGAGTAAATGGATTACATGAAGTAATGCAGTTTTGTTTATGTAAGTCGTGCAATGAAATGCATATCATAACGAATCGATAGATGGAGATTCGATGGAATTTTTGCATAGATTTGCAATGGATCGGCCTTCCCAACCCAAGTTTTGATTTGCTTGTAATTTACTCGGAATTGGAAATTCCGCAATCCAATCCGATCAAATGTCACTTTCATGAACTCATTTATTAAAAAAACATCATACATACAGTTTACAAGTCTTTTTAAGACTTGTAAACTGTATGTATGATGTTTGTAAACGAGGAGGCGAGGTACATTTTTTGCAGTTGTTTATTGTTATTCACATTTCGAAGATACACGCTATACTTAAAATAAGTAGCATTGATGTGATAGTTATTCCCTAAAAATTATAAATTTGAGTTTTTTTTAAATACAGTTCACTTTTTCTGCTTGCCTGCATTCCTAGATACCTCTCATTTGACATAAGTACGTTGACTAATCAGTGATTCTATTTAAGGTGCAATTGAGAAGTTAGTATACCGCGTAGACTTCCTAGAAAAGCGGCTAAGAAGAACCGAGGAACTTTTATATTATGTTATATCGGGAAATCACAGAGTTGAAGGTAAATAGTTCCTAACAAAATAAAAATAATACGGCATACAATTGAAACGTCTACATCGTGAAAATTTATGGATTGTTTTGTACGGTTTTCTATTTTAACTCGTGATCCTTACACTTTTAGATGCTTGTCCATCTAACTACACCAGGGTTGGCGAAAACTGTTATCATTTTAGCTATCGTCAATTCGATTGGAAATCATCTGCTAGTTTTTGCCGTGGATTGGGCGGAAATCTTGTAGAATTGGATACAGTTGAGGAAAATCAAAATCTCATAACTTATCTGCAAACTACAAATACCTTAAAAGGGAAGAACTTTTGGACTGCTGGCTTGAATCCTGGTTTATTGTGGATTTGGGCTGGAAGTGCAAAACCTGTGCACAGAGATACTGAATCGGCCATCAAAGGAGAGGGAAGGTTCGTGAAAAAATCAATCCAATAAATGTAGTTTTATGTGATCTGTCAAAATTTATCGAAAATATATGACTTTATGTCGGCAAAATACTCATTTTGAAATGAAAGACAATCGTTTGGTAGAATTTAACTAGGATTTTCTTTAACCGATATTACGGCGGTATGTTTTTTAATTGTGTCTAAAACTTGGTTTGTGTCTTTAGTTTGATCTCTATCTTTGTCCATTCAACAAGTTCGAAACTGTGCCTACTAATTAATTTTTCACGATTACACGTTTTTATTAAACTAACCTTATATTATAACCAAATACTTCAATATAATGAGAAATAGTTACGAGTATGAAAGAGACAGATGTAAATCTTATCGGTAACTTTTCTAGGATATCGACTGTTTCCGCGAATACGCACATTACTTTAAAATGTAGAAGATAATCTGATAATAAGTTGTATCTTTATCTAAAAGGTTCATCACCCTTGCAACTAATTATTGGTATCTTGTGTATAATGATGACACACTGTCTATTTTCTTGTATGCTAATAACTTACGGAAAAAGTACTATAGGAGACGAAATTGGCCCATATAAATAATGATCGATATGTTATTAAAATCGGGGTTGAGTAGCAACTAACTAAGTAGTTCTATGACGAATTAGATAAGTACTACAAATCACGATTGTAATGTGTATTTTCATGAACCGGAATTCATAAAAAAGGAAATTATGGTCGCAATTTAGAATTTTGTTGAATGACGATATCAGTTATGATTATAAGAGGTACTTTCTTTAATCGAATTAAAGACCAAAGTAATTTATCTGGCTGGGATGTTATAAGAAGAGAGAGAGAGGGTTGCAGGAAAAATGCATCGAAGGAGTGGAGGATATTAGGACGAAAAAAAGACAGCGCTGGCAAGAACATAACAAGAAAAAGTCGTCAGATAACAATACTGAAAGGAGGAAGAGAAGGCAATGCAGACCTAATAAAAAGATTAGGACTTAATGAGGGATCGGGTAAAAAGTTGATGCGTGTAATGCGCGGCCGTATGGAATATGTTGTAGGAGCGTGTCGGCTTCAATTCGGCCAGTGATTCCAGGTGGAGATGGAATGAATGTTTCAGATTTTAATGTTTCTATCCCGATTGGGATCCTCGTCAGAAATGTTTTATTAGTCACGCTACAAATAATAATTTAGGTTGTATTTACAATTCGGAATGTCTGTTAAGCTATGAACGTGTAGTTGTTGAGGTTATGATCTATGGTACAATTTGTGGTTATATTTCATGTTGTGTGTTGTGTTTGTAATGCATGTGTCAAATATCGTTTGTTTGTTATAATTGAACCTCGTGAAAGGAGTGACTTTTTGTGATTTTGTGTTTGTTCTGACTGGTATATTGCTTTGTGTCGTGTAAATTCTTGTGATGCTGTTACGTCCTCGATGATGATTCGGAACAGCACGGTCACGCCGTTCTGTTGACTCCGCCGATATAGTTTTATCGGCGCGAACTACGAAGAGTACGCTCAGTTTGATCAGAATAAGTGAGATATTCTGATCGAGCGGAAATTCGGAAATTCGGAGATTCGGAGATTCGAAAGGTTCTTTATGAAATTCGACCCCTGCTATGCGCAGTTGAAGAGAACAACACGATGAATAACAGTTAACGATTGAGTTTATTCAAGTTGATTCAAGGTTATTGAGTAATTCTTAGTTTCTGTCGGTTTAACTGAACTAAACGTCGTGGAAGACGTTTTACAGAGTCTGTTTTAACTGAGGACTGAGAGGACTCGAGTTGCGTAATAATTATCTAAGAGTCTGATAGTAGTGCTGTTTTTTGGTCAGAGCGTGTCTTTTTATATGTGCTCTGACTTTTGGGTGGAAGGGATTTTGTTTAGGGTGGAGTTTGATTTAGGGTGGAGTTTGGGTTTTCCTTTAGGAGAGGGTCGGGAAGTTGATGTGATAGGCTGGGTTTTCCCTACCGTCTCTAGTATTGAGATAAGTCGTATTATTTACTTATCAGACAGAACTATCTGGTATGTCGGTACTAGGGGTAACTACGCAGAGCGCCCTTTTACCGACTAGAGGACATATGCAACCGACGTTTGGTCATTGCTGAATTTTGAAAATTGACTGGGCCTTTAATGTCGGCCAGTACGTAACAATGCGACTGATGCGGCGATTATTGTTTGGGCTATGTATTGCGCTATGTGACTAACCTTGTTTCCTGGTGGAAGTTCGTTTGTCGATGCAATCTTTAATGGTCTTGTTGTAGGGATGTGGTACATTGGTGTATTATTTACTTAAACAATTTGAAAGTTGTTGTGTAATTCAATGTATGATCGTTAAAAAGAGTTGCTTATCCTTTCGGTTTTTGGCGATGGATAGTATCTGTAAGTTTGCGATAACGTTGCTAGTTATGTTTGTAATTAATTTCTTTCCTCCCCTGGACCTGTGTGATATCTGACCTTAATAACTTTCTTGATGGCGATCTTTTTAGTTATGCATTGTGGACCACAAACTTTCCTCGGGTAAAAAGTAATGGACCCCATAATCTTCGTCCGCTAGCGCCCCGAGTGCGCATCTGAAAATGCCGACCAGTACGCCGTTCGAATTTTGTTTTAATCGGTCTCAACAACCGGCACAAAATTCTCCACGAGAGGGAACTTCCCTCGATTGCGCCACTGAGGCTATTGGTTACCACGAGCCGGAGAACACAAAAACGACAAACACAACAATAACGAGAATCCGGAATGTCTCTTCGTCAACGAAATTAACAATACCGAACGATACCCAAAGATGCTGCGTTATGTTTTCCTGGAAGCGACAAAACTGGGAAAAACCTGGACGCTTTTGCGATGTCACACCGATAACGGCAACGCTCAGCCGTTTAGTCTGCTAGGTTGGACAAAGAGGATTGTGGTGGTCGGACAATGAATAGACGAGTTTGATCTCGCGCCAGCCAATAGATCAGGCGCATCACAGAATACGAGAAAACCATGCAAATAATAGATCTACTTGCCTTATTTTATGCGAGCACACGCGAAAATAACTTGATATCGGATATAAACATTGAACGACTTATCGAGCTACCGTTAACCGTGAATTCTCCTCCACCACGGAATCTTCGGTGACATAAATGCCCAATCGGCACGAATAAATGAGATGGTCGGCGCTCGCGATGATCGGACACGACCCCGATGCGAGTGCGACTCTTCGACGATGGTAACTGGATGTGCCAAGATTCCATAATGCACGATCGAAGGGAAATCGACGACATATCAACACCTCTAGACACTGATACCCTTATCTTCTTGCCATACGACGACGTACCACGTGGGTGGTCAGGAATTTCGACCAAACCTGATTATCACGTGGCTGATACGTAGTATATCGGACGGTTCAAAACGGAATATCACGTATCTGGCACATGGTATGCCGCCCGGGCCAGACGTTAACATCACCGACCATGCTCGTGGTTTGTGAGCTTCGATTACAACGGACACAGGCCAGGACCGTGATAGATTCGTATCATCACGTTGTCTCACCATCAGTTAAGAGTTATTCTTGGCTACGTTCAATCACGAAAATATATTTTCTTAGAAATATTAGAAATGAAAAAAAATGTTTACGAAATGTCTGGTAATCAGACCTTGAATCTGGTGGGGGGAGTTGGAGACAGCAGGAGGTAAGAAGAATCCAACAACCGGGAATTGAAGGGTCCGTACACAATAAATTACACTCAGCCGGTCAGGATGAAAAGTCCACAGATACCCTTTATTAAAATACAATTGTCGCGGTGTTTCGATTACGAGAGCGCGTGATAGCATCGGTGGCAGTACGCAAGCACGCGCATGTGAATTTTCTAGAACCGTCCAGGTACAAATCAATTCGTCGTTAGGATAAATCTATCAGCAATCACTATCGTGCACAAATCCAAAGAAATGCCGGGTCTGAAAGAGTCACGATTCACTGACGAGAATAAGAGATTGCAGAGTAACTTTACGGCATCGAAATACTATAGAAGATACCGGAATAGAAACGCCTAATATAATCGATACAAATCAGTTAACGGTAGCCAATGAAGTAAGGAGAGTGCCGGTAATCGAAGGAGATCGCTTTTCGCAAAGCGGGGGATTCCGACGGTATGCGGGCACCGCCGAGCCCGAGCGAGAGTGACAACCGCGACCTGATGCCCTTACGCTCGAATTCTTGAAACTAAGCTTTCCTCGAAACAACCATTCATTCGTATTTGCATATAACACAATATATAATATGATTAGTGCATCAATTATTGTTTAATTCTTTTTTTGCCGATATCTATAGGACAAATCTCATTTTCAAGGAATTCCGTTATTGTATACATACACTAATGTATACTTATATTTATCAAATTATTGTTAGTAACAATTCAAATAATAGTTAATGCAGTAATCATATACTGTGATATATTCAATATCAAAGTTATCATTAAATGATTAAGATGTACCTATTTCATTTCATAAATAACAATGACTGTTGCCGGTGAGCCTGAAAAAAGGGTTAACCCTAGGGCCCCACAGAGGAGTTCCCCAAACCCCATCAAATTTTGAGGGCCCGGCATTGTTGCAGTTAGGTTAGTGGCGCATTCCTATCGATCGCATTAGGAGAGCGGACTGTATAGCGGAGAGTAGTATCGAAAAAACCTTTAGCTTAGTTCTGAAAGTAAAACACAGTACATTTATTCAAGACCCTGACGTTAACGTAACCCCACACATTTTTCTGTATTTTCGTTTTTTCTTTTCTCTACGTAAGTATATAGTTAGTTAGTTATATTAGAAAAATAATAGGCTCTAATGAAGATTATTTAGAAGACATAAAAGATGCGGTTAGCGATGGTGAAAAGAGTGACCAAGATATCGTTTCTAAAGAGAAACGATATCTTCGTCTTGCACTTCTTTAAGTGCAAAAAATGAAAAAGCGTCGGACTGCTACTCCGGCATCAGAAACTGCTCTTAGAAGAACGCGGTCTAAATATATCTACGGGAAAATCCGTTATCAATGGTTACTCGTTGGATAAAATCGGTGTACCCGCAAATGAGACAATAATGATAAAACGGGCTAATTTCTCCAACGATCTTAATAATTCACGGGATATAAATTTATTACATTGGTCGAATCAGAGCGCACCGAGAAGCGTTGGAACCGCCCACTCCCCACCCTAGCCATAAATATACCACAGTGTAGGATGTTATATTTGGGATTGCAAAATTCAGTGTAGTCAATGCCCGAGAAATAGAAATGACTGCGTAATATAAGAATAAATAAAATTGACTGCTCTGAATTTTTCAACCCCAAATGTAACGCCCTACACTGTGCTATATCTATGGCTAGGACGGGGAGTGGGCGGCTACATCGGTTCTCGGCGCGCTCTGATGGAACCAACTTTAAAAACTTATATCTTGCAAACTATTAAAAATATCCCTAATGTATATTTGCAACTTTTGTTTGTAATGATCCCATCTACTTTAAAATAAAGTTTGAAACTCCTTATAAAACTCACCTTGCATATACAGGGTGTTAGAAAAATCTGGAAACGGTCGAATATCTCAAAAATAAAGCATTTTAGAGAAAAATGTTTCAGACAAAAGTTGTATGGTTCCGAAAAAACTATTAGATGGTACCATTGAATTGACCTTGAAGGGTCATTTGAAGGTCACGTGAAGGCCACCTCCATTTTTGTAAATGGCACCCCCTATTTTTGATTACCTATTCTTGTAGCCGATCTCGAGAGCTTTCCAAAACACTATAAGCAACTGTTTTTTCTTCAATTACTTTTTGAGTTATAAGGCTTCAAAAGTACAATACCGCCGGCATTAGCGTTAACCCCCCCGCACACACGTACACACGCACACACTCACGCACATACACGCACGCATACATACACACACACACACACACACACACACACACACACACACGCGCGCGCGCGCGCATGCACGCACACACACACAAGAGATGTAAATCCGACCGTGCAATCTCCACGTGGTGGAACTCGGCTAACGCTAATGCCGGCGGTATTGTACTTTTGAAGCTTTATAACTCGAAAAGTAATTGAAGGAAAAACAGTTACTTATAGTGTTTTGGACAGTTCTCGAGGTCGGCTACAAGAATATGTAGTTAAAAATAGGGGGTGCCATTTAAAAAAATTGAGGTAACCTTCATGTGACCTTGAAATGACTCTTCAAGGTCAATTCAATGGCACCATCTTATAGCCCTTTCGGAACCATACAACTTTTGTCTGAAACATTTGTCTCTAAAATACTTTATTTTTTAGATATTCCACCGTTTCCAGACTTTTCTAGCACCCTGTATATGATTTCGACCACAGTTTGAACCCGACCATTTTTAATTTTGCTGACATTTTTATATGTTATCCTTTGCAACTAAGAAAAGTTATGTGCATTTTTTCAAATTATTTTACCCAACCGAAAAAAGTTATGAATTCTGAAAAAAAAACGATCTTTATGTTTTTCAAACATTTTCAAACGCTCATACATTTTCAAAAATTGGTCGATCGAGACGTTTTTTTTAAATTTTTCGATTTTAAGGTTCTTGTGGGGTCAGGTCGAAACGATGTCACCGATTGTGAGATGAAATTTTGTATGAACGTTCATGATCCATTCACTAATCAACCTGTCAAATTTCAAAACAATCCACAGTACAGTTATTTAGAAAAAAAATCGCAAACTTGGAGCATTTGGTGTGTTTATCACATTATGTCTATGGGATTTTTCCGAACATTTGTCAGTATATTATATATATCTGCCGAGAAAACGATGGCACGGAGCTAAAAAAACAGGTACCGTTAAATGAGATATCGGACTAACTATTGGTGCTTTGAAAATAATAATTTACAATACCAATTCAACGTTATTAGTGATTATAATCGCGAATTTTTCCAAAAATTGAGCACACAAGATATAAGACTTCGGAAACATGACAACACCGTAGATGTCACACGCACTCCCCACCTTAGCGACCCTTTCCAACGAAAGAATTTTTTCCCGGGACCTATGTTTATGGTTGATAAACAGACACTTCGATTTTACGGTTAAGAACGGAGCGGGTATATGACAGCTGTGCGACGCTGCTGTCAACCCAAGCAATTATTGTGAGTCATAATTTACGTTGTTGCCAGTTCGTCTTCCAATAATTGATCTCTAACGAATTATGGAAAATAATGCGATAAACTAATAGAAATAATTCCTGTAACCATCACTTTGTCAAAAATGCATATTCTTTTAAACTTATGTGGATTTTATCCTTGAAAAATGATATTAAATACGACGATAATTTGACGACAAGCAGTTGGTAACAATTCATCGGTCCCGTGCATAAGCATAGGGCACCCTCCTCACGCTTCACCCCCGATGGCTAGACCCGACAACAACCTTAAACGCACTTTAAAAAAAAAAATATTCAAGTAATAAAATTTAAAAAAAATGTTTTTCTTAATATATGATGTTAACCGGGCGCTCGGTTCATTGGACCATTATGCCCAAGCTCCTAGTGGGGCATAACCGTTTCCGGGGCGGACCCAAGGGCAAGCCGGTCTCTCGCGCAAAGCAAAGGAGTCCGGTTGCCCCCGCGACCGCCATGTCGAAGCCATTTGTGACAGTGGTCTCAAGGACATCGTTTCTGACGTCCTCGCCAGCTAGCTGCAATTAGTTATCAAGTGAAGGGGTGTATTCATCCCGTCGTGGCACCTTTTGCAGGCCGGGTCATCTGAGAGCACCAGACGCATTTCAGTGTTCTTCCGTATGGCAGTGACCCGTCATCAGCCCCACAACCAATCTCAATTGAGCCCGGTCGAGGAGCGATAGCTCGGTGCCTAGTTTTTCCGCGGGGCCAGAGAACAAAGCCTTAGTGGACGCAAACGTTCTGCGTCCACTTTGACATCCCTCCTCACACAAACTCTTGGGTGATACCTATGGGGCACAGACCTGCCGGATCGAGCCGTGAAGCACCGATCTTTGCGAGCTCATACTCCCTCATATTGCCCCGGATGCCGCTGTGACCCAGCATCCAGACCAGCTTAATTCTGTTGGCACTGCCTATTTGTGTAAACTAGTTTACGCAATCGTTGACCAGCCCAGACTTAACCACAACACTGTGTAGAAGTTCGAGCGCGATACGACTGTTACAGCATATATAGATATGATTGCCAGTGCAGCCCTTGTCCTGGATACTGTGGGCACAAGCTCTAATCGCAAACAGTTCCGTTTGGAGCACAGTCGCAGTGTGGGTCAGGGCGTAGGACGCCTCCATCCGTGGCCCTCCATACCAAACGCCTGCTCCCGCTCCTGCATTCAATTTGGCCCCGTTCATGTACCAGACTAGTTCCTCGGGTGACAGTATGTATCCTTGGTTAGCCCACATCTGTCTGTCGAGGAAGAGGACCATGTAGTTGTACTGGAAGTGGTGTTTCCGCGGGCACCAGTCGCCACTAAGTCGGGTGACTAGCTACAGGTCTCCCGCCCTCGAGAGGACCACAGTGTAGCCGACAGTTCCCTCCCCTCCTCTCCTCCTCCCTCTTACCACCTACCTCTGCGGTAATGTGCGGGGGCGGGATGTTTAGCAGAGCTCTTATGGCCAGGGTGGGAGTGGTACTCATTGCGGTTATCAGACCTAGTGACGTCAGCCTGTAAGCTCAGCTCAAAGCCTTCCTGTTTTGCTCCCACTTAAGACGGCGCCAGTAAACGAGGGAGGCGTCAGTTATCTGCGGGACCAGGCTGGCAGAGTAAATCCATCTGACCACCCTAGGTTTCAGTCCCCACGTTTCCCCGAACATTCTCCTGCAGGCCCAAAAAGTCGCGATCCCTTTCCGAGCCTGTTTGCAGATGTGGCTCTTACAGCTGAGTTTACGGTCTAGCGTCACTCCCAAATACCAAACCTATGGGGAGAAAAGCAGCTCAGCCCCGAAGATGGAAGGGGGCTTCATGTTGAAGCACCTCTTCCTGGTGAACAGTACCATCTGTCTTATTGGGGTTGATCTTCAACGACTTTGACTCGCTTGCCGTTACTCCCAGGTGATAGCCGCTAATTACAATGCAAATATCATTGAGAAAACCCTCTACTTTAACCTTGGGTTTCCCGATCCTGCTCAGGAGTCCGTCAACAACCATGAGCCACATAAAAGGGGAGGTTGCTCCAACCTGTGGGCACCCGCTGCCGGAGTGCGCCCTGACGTCAGTCCCGCCGAGTCTGAATGTTATAATTCGCGATCGGAGCATGATGTCCATCAATCTCCATGGCTACCGCCGAATCGGTAGATCCTCCCTGCTGTACCTTCGCCTCCCTTCAGCGGTCTCGGAAGCAGCCTCTCGCCGCATCACTCCGGTTTGGTGTCGGACCTCGTAGAAACAGGCCGAGTCAATCCGAAGTAAGAGGCAAGGCTACGTTCCTTCAACTTCTCAAGGGACTTGACGTCCACCCCAAGCACCGCGTGTACGGCCCCCGAGACAACTTTCCGGTCCCACACTCTTCACATGGGAGTGTGCAGGCCTGGGTTTTGTCGTTGCATCCTAGCGAGGAGGACGTGCAATTCCTCACTAGTATCGGGGAACACCGCGGCCATCCTTATCAGCCTCGAGAGACACTCTTTCTCCAAAACCTGGAGTTTGACGCCCTTCCAGGGTGCCAGGTCCGGTACAATAGACCGCAACCAGGCTTTCGACCGGTCATCCGAGCATGAGCCCCAGAGAACTCCCTGGTCACTACGGTTACCCTAGAAGCACGGGGACTCTTGTTCCAAAGGAATCCAGTAAGGAAGGAAGGATCCAGTGTCCCGAGGATCGCCGAGTCACCAGTTTGTCTCGTCCCTGACCGAGAGTAGTGCCGGGGTAATGAGCCGGTGCGATGGCCAGCCTCGTATCCCCGGTGATCGCGTCTCCGTAGCCAGTCGGCCTGGAAAATAACTTGCTTCTTTTGACTAGCGTGTATCGTTCCAGAGGCATGCTGTCCGAGGGTCTGGACCTCTTATTTGAGGCCTCCCCCTCGGCTGCCTCTTTCGCCTTGCCCGTGTGTGCAAGCTCGGAGGGCGAGCCTTGCGCAGCTAATCTAACCTTGCGACCCCTTCTCTTTACCACTCCCCCGCAACCCTGCTTATAGTGTGGGTAGGTACCAAGCAAACCCCAAAAATGTGGGTGCCAACTCGTGTCCGTTTTCGAGAAATTGCCAATCAAAGTTGGGAGCCCACTTCCGTACCGTAGAATGTATACATAAACCCAAGGCGAGCAGCCTATCGGTAAGCGAGTGTGACTCCCGTCCCAGAGGTTTCTGGTTCGAGTTCTGTCTATGCTATATTTTTTCATTTTTTATTTCAAAATATTGTTCAAATTTATAATTTATCATTAAAAGTTGCTAGAAAGTAAAAAATAATTTACGTACCTTTATTGATCAAAACGTACGAATTAAATGTCAAGTTTTTTTTCAAATCTCTTACAATCTTTTTAATTTCTAAAAATAAATTAGCTGTAAATGAATAAAAAAATGTTTTTTGTTTATTTGATATTTTTTGCAATTTTTTGATATATCTTTCGATGGGGCAGCAGGTATTTAAACAAATTACCATGGAACATAAGAATACGAAATCTGTTTTATGAATTAAAAATTTCTTCAGGCAATGTTTTTTGAATGTTCACATATTCATGTACAATGTGACGGGTGATAATCATTATGAAAACAACCAAAGCATTTATATTTTTCACACCACGAACATTGCATGAACGCTAACTCGTTTTTTTCGCAATCGCAGTGTTGTTTCTTCAATTCCGCCAGAAAAGCTACTGCGTTGACGTTGAAAATTTTTTTTTCTCATGCGTCCAGATTCGTAGTACGCCAGGCATATCAGTAACAAAATTAACGATAAATTTGTCTTATATTACATTTAATACTTGATGCGAGTCGGTGCCGGGTCTTTCAATGCAAGCTATCCGAAAATTTGTAATGGAAATAATGCGTTATTCACGTAGCTTGTCATGTTTTTATGTACTGGAACCTGGAGTTGGTCATGTATTAACGAATGAATTTTGACCATATCCTCTCTCGATATGATTTCTTCATTACATTGTAGTAGGTATAGAGCGTTTTAAAAATGGCGAAGGTCATTTTAAACTTGACGGTAAAAGTATACATCGCAAGGCTGACAAAATGGTGTGCACCGCGGTGGGATAACTGACAAAGTGCAGGTTGGGAGGCCATCTTCATCGTTGAATTTCATTTGGTGTAAGTCTATGGAGGTTTCTTGCAGGCAAACGAAGAATGCGTCAATTTATTTATTTGTCCCACAGCTATTTCGGTCACTTTTTCACCTTTGTGCGACAAAGTGAGCTTGCTGCTTATTTTATACTCGCATCCTGTTTGATCTGTATTGATAGCATGATCAGGGTTAAATCTCTGGATTATTTTGGTTGCTTGTTGCTGGTATTTTGTAACAGTTTTTATCAATTCTTCTAACGATTTTTTATCCTTATGGCCGACGTATTATGTTGTGTGTCGTTGGGGTATGCGATGCTTCGATTTAAAGCGAGTAAGCCAAGTATCTGAGGCTTTAAATTCGAAGCTTCCATCTAAAAATTGGAAGGCAGCAGTCATTGCCCACTGTCGTAAATGTATGAATTAATTACTTCTAGTTTATCATTTCGCGCCCCTTCTTGTTTAATTTGTGCTCTTCACTTTGACAACTGCGTTTTGTTTTTTAACAATCTTGTTGATTGTTTTTGCAAAGTTGCCAAGGACCACTTTGGATGCAGATCTACGAGCTCCACGGCCTTGATTTTTACAGCGAATGGAATTCTGTTTCGCTCGTCTGCATTGTCTTCTTCGTTCGAACCCGAAGAAATAATGTTTTCTTCTATTTTTCTTTTTTTTTTGTTCTCCAGTTTCTTCGTTACCTGTTGGAAAATAATACTTCTTGCTTCTCTGCCAATAAATGCAGATCATTCGCTAATGTCAGAGCTCTCCGATTCGACTATGAACTTGTGTTTTACCACTACCTGCCGCAGATAATATACTGCGTCAGCTAACTCCTGTCGTTCTTCATCGTGAGATGGAGGCCATGGAAGACAGCTTCCTTCGTCTTCCACCAAATTTTCACTATCGCCATAATTACATTTTCTGGCAACTCGCGAACTACTTGCACTTTGCTCCATTTTAAAACGTCCGTACACTTTGAAAGAATACATTCAACTGTCGAGAAACGGTTATTTGGCAGTTATACCCGTCGACCCTCAGGTACAAACTCGGGTTATTGTATTCCTGAAATGGTACATGGAGTTAAAATGAATAGTAAAATGACGCAGTAAAACCCCCAGCGTTCACAGATTATGTAGGGGTTTTAGCGCGTCGACGCCCCAAAGGTCCGACAAGTATAGAATTTGTATGGGCCCGTCGAAAAATTTCCATGAAGTGTCTCTGATTATCTTCACAAAAATATTTGATCAGATTTTTCAATTTTTATATACGTAGGCAGCTTATTGTATGAGAAAGTTTAAAGTAATACGACTGATTTTTTTAAAAAATTTTAAAAATTGTAACAGGTTTAAAAAAAGAATTGAAATGTAATTCGTAAGTTTTGATCAATGAAGGCGCGTACCTTTCTTTTTTTTACTTTCTGGTAATTTTGTAATCATAAATTCTAAATTTCAACAACAATTTGAAATAAAATATTTTTAAAAAATAGCATAGACGAGACTCGAATCAGAGACCTCCGGGACAGGAGTCTCACTCGCTTACTTCTAGGCTGTTCGCCTTATTGTGTTTATGTATAAACTGTACGGTACATAAGCAGGCTCCCAACTTTGACCGGCGATATCTTGAAAACGGAGTCGAGTTGGCACCTACAATTTTGGGGTTTGGTTGGTACCTATCCATACTATAAGTACGTGAAGTGGGAGCTCGTAACTTGATGCACCTTCCGGACCATCCCCTCGTGAGTTGAGACGGGATCGAGCATTATTGATTCTCTGTTGCTCATCTAAAACTCGACAGCAGTCTGTATATTTTGTGACGCATATTGGAAAGAATTGTAGTTTATAAATACTGTTCACAACACAATATGATTCTTGAAGAAAAGAAATTCTATTATGCATATATCTTCGCAGATATCTGGGTGCACATGTATCCATTCACATATATGTATGGTTGAAGCGTTGAGATCGATTCACGTGACTCTGATATTTTCGCTTCATCGTTTTCTCTCCGAAGGAAGCGGCGGGGAAAAGTGTGAGTAGCCGCATATCGCTACGAAGCTTCGGCGTTTGGCCCACCTTCACGTACCGGGGATTTGTAGTATATGCGTGCCATGCGATTTAGCGGCAGACAGCAATGACTTTTAGTTAAATCCTGTGAAATCTGCACTATCATGGTAAAAGGGAACCCGTCAAAATTTTACGGCACGTAATAGTGAATAATTTTCACATAAACCATACCGTGAATCGATGTTATACTTTCGTTAAAATACACGATTAGATTTCTTATGGCCTGTCCTTTAGTGTTTTTCACCATTCGTGGTCATTGATTGTCTATTTTGAATTTTGTATGGAATTACAGTATTTTTTTAGCAATCGATCATCGTATGTTGGTTTCGAGATGTAAGAAACTTTCATAGTTCTATAAAGTGTGACGGATGGTTCGGTGGTGATGAATAAAATGTATATATTTATGCGAGTGAATAGGTTTATTAATTTCGATAGAGCGGTGTAACGTCTCGACAGTTTAGGTATTGGAGGAGGACTGCTTTAAGATGATGGAAGAGGCTGGGAGAAAGGGTTTGAAAGAAAGAGTTTAGGAGTGGAGGGGATATCGCGTGAGGGTGATAAGGGACCGTGGGATTGTGGAGTCAGCAGAGTTAGGAGTTAGCGGGAATAGAGATTAGGAGTAGGTGAGACGGTGGGAATTGAATGTGGGACCGTTACAAAAGAAATATAAAATAGAGGATTAAAATATCTCCGAACTGAGACCGAACGATTTCAAATTGTCGAAACGTTATCAAAATGATGTATTTTGTAATCGAATGTACTTTCGATTTTATTATTCACTCTTATATAATGAATTTTATTTTATTGCAGATGTTTGAAGTTGGGGTATAATACAACATCGAAGATTTATTCATACAAAGGTGAGGATTGCAGTACAAGACAACAATATATCTGTGAACTAACGAAAGATAACGAGTTAGTTAACAAAATTGAACGGACGATTCGAAGAGATCAAAAAAATTAATGGTACTGATAAAAACATCAACCTCCGAAGCCGGCGTTTGAAATCAGGCTTACAGGAACTGATGAAATTATGGCGAACTTATATACATATATATTGTATTGGAGCAGCAGACTCGCGCGCCTCACTCTGGCGTAACACGATGGTGCCGCGGGAACTCTTTAGTTCACCCTACGCCACACAGATGGACGCCGGCGTTCTCGCAAGTAGTTAACAGGGGAGAGAGGAATAAGAGGCGGTGAAATTGTCACAAGTCATCGAATGTCAATTGAGCCAACAATGGAGATAAGGAATTCTCCATCAGCTGGGACATTGTGGGACCAGAAAGGGGTGCATTGGTAGCTATGGAGGAAGGAACGCTCAATAGAAAGGATAAAAGAAGAGAATAGTAATAAATAACCTTTTCGAACTTTGCCCGAACGAAGACCGCCGAGGAGGATTAGGAGAGCAGCGCCGCAATCCGAGGTGGCAAAGTACCACATCAGGACACGACGGAACGACGCACCGAGGTGGAAGTGAGGATACACAATCCAGCGGATGTCAGACCTGAAATAAGAGGATCGCGATGGCCGACATCGCGATCATCGAAGTCACGGAAGCTAAAAGGAAGACCTGACAGAGGACCGCCCATCATTGCATGAAAGATAATAATGACTCATTATACTTACCGGCGGTAACCACACTCGTAGTCATCTGAGAATAAAGTCTATTGTTAATCTTCACCCTAAGATTCTACAAATTTTAATCTCAATTCGAGTCTCGAACCTCATATTTATGAAACGAACCCTCACGGTTCAATACATTGTCACACCGATGGAGTGACAATATATTGAACAAATTTTATTATATTACTATTAACCATGGATTAACGACGGACTATCCCTGGGATATATAAAAAAAAATATGTGTACAAAGACTCACAACAAAAATTTCTTATATCGTATAAACTCATTTTGGGCGCCAATTAACTTAAAATTAAATTAACAAACTCGGCTTATTACACTCGGCTGGGGATAGACTAGTTAGCTTGTAGGGAAGGAAAAGGGTTCAAGCGGGAAGAGATGTCTCAGGGACAGGTTCGCTGACTCAACGGGCCTCTTATTAATTACCACTTTCTTCGATCACTTTTTCACGTCCTGTCCTTTGCTTTGTATCGTCCTTTCCTTGATCTCTGTCTCTGTCTCTCAGTCTCTCTCTCTCTCCGTCCCCCCTTCCTCTCCCTCTCCTTCTTTCCGTGGAGACGACGAGTGTGAAAAATCGTGTCCGTCTTAATAGTGTTTATTTTTGGTCTGTATTGTGGGTGTTGTGCCCTGAATCGAAGCATTAACCATTGCCCTGCTGTAGCACCTGGCAACCGATAGAAAAGCGTCCCCGAACCGTACAACGGAAATCCTCGCAAAATTCCTCGCTGTGGATTGATTTTGTGTCCCTTATTACGGCTATTATTATTAACTGCGCGTTTAACGTTATGTGACCTATATACTTATTTATTTAATTATGTTTTTTTAAAATTTATTTATTTATGTATTTATTTTTATTCTGTACGAGATATGACGGATGCCTTGTTAGCGGTGAATAAAACGGTATACATATATAGGACTTAGTAAATTTATTAATTTCGATGGAGCGGTATATGTCTTGCTAAGTTGCGTGTTGGAGGAGGGGTAATTGGTTATGGAAGATGGTAATGAGGAAGGATTAGAAAGAAAGAGTTTAGGAGTGGAGGGGATGTCGCGTGAAGGTGATAAGGGACCGTGAGACTGTGGAGTCAGCGAAGTTGGGAGTTAGCGGGAAAAGAGATTAAGAGTAGATGAGAGCGGTGGAAAAGGAATGTGGGGCCGTTACAGAAAAATGTTTGAGTTAATTAATGTCGGAAGGTGTTAACACAAGGTGAAGAAAATTATGCTGCACAAATACAAAATTGATATTCAGTCGGAGTGCAGTATGTGGTACAAATTTCATTGGAGCGGACAAGACTCTCAAAACCATGTTCACCCAACACACCATAGAAAATCAATGACTATCATCCGTGTTTGTCAACGACAACACAGCATGGATATTCAATCCGCCAGCGGCACCACACATCGGTGGCAAATGGGAGGCAGTGGTGAAATCAATCAAATTTTACCTTCAACGAACGGTGGAAAAAACATTTGAGGAGTATGCCACGCTACTCATTCCGATTGAAGCCACTCTAAACTCAAGACCATTAGAACCACTGAGTGATGACCCTGAAGATTTCACGGCGCTAACGCCATCCCACTTTCTCATTGGAAAATCAATCACGACCTTACCAGAGCCGACGGTTCAACACACGAATCTTTCTCCAACAGCAAGGTGGCAATACATCCAACATTATTTACAACAATTTTGGTCTCAATCGTCATCCCAATACTTGCAACGCATGCAATAAATCTTGAAGTGGCATCACCTATGCAACAACATCAAAGTTGGTTCACTGGTCCTGCTGACAGATGAGCGCTTTCCACCGTGCAGGTGGCCACTTGCACGAGTACTCACTCTTCATCCAGGGTAAGATGGGTTGACCAGGGTAGTCACGATCAAGACGGCTACCACCATCCTAACTCGACCAATTGCAAAATTGGCTCTTCTGCCTGTCACAGATTCAGCATCATCATCGTCAACATCTAGCTGATCGCGAGCGGAATGTTTGCGAATTGGCCACATCCACGACTGGCCGTTACAGTTAAAGGGCACCACTTACTGAGCGCCCTCACATGCACGCACTCACACAATCTTGTCATCCAAGCTGGACGATCACATGCATACAACAATGCCAACACATCATTGTCGCTCAAAATGAACAGTAACGGACACAATCACGCCACCGCGCCGCCCAATCAGGGCACAAGGATCTTCTCTCGCACGCTTATCGTCCGTGAACGTGAACCTGTGGCTTCGACAATGCGATCACGAGAGAAATTATGTTTACATTCGTGTGGATATTAGTACTAAGCACATCGTGCATCTTTCTACGTCATTAATCTACTCTCGTTACAACGTGATTTTTATATAAGTTAAGTGCAACGCACATCTCGCTCGTAGCGGGTGCATCTGCTATCACTCAGTAAGTGATTAATACAATCAATTACTGACCAATTGTCTAATGCACATTGGTTTCATACGTGTACTCGCTACATGTACATCAGCGGCCACGTGCATTAGTACAATCGCGTGTCAACCTAGCTCAATCTCGTTCAAATTACCACAAACTATCATTTAAGATCATTCAACTGCGAAGTATTTGTGACAATGACATATTTTTTTCTTTTTCAATAAACTGAATATGAATTTTGTATCTCTGCCGCATAATTTTCTTCACCTCATGTTAACACCTTCCGGCATTAATTAACTCAAACATTTCTCGAACATGTGAAGTGCAAGTGAAAAATATCTCGTGCAACGTATCGTTTCATTATTATGCACGACGTGCAGTGAAGCGGGCAATATATTTATCTTTCTTCACCGCTGCGGCATTGTGTGCATTACGAGTATTAGCAATAGTGAAATCGCGCGGACAACGTTCACATCAAGCAAATCACGTCGACCAACGAAGCCGACACTCAGCTCAATCCAACGGATGAGCTGTTCGACATACCAGACGACGCAAGCGAGAAAAGCGAGAAGAGCGTGAAGAGCGTGAAGAGTGGCAAAAGCAACAGATCGGTGAGTCGACCTGCTTTACCCGTAGACAACGGTAAGCCAGCGACGCTGCTAACTACGACACTTACAGTGCCTACCACCACCGAGTCATCTGTGCGCACTCGCTCACACTCGCCAGCCGGTTCACTTCCGGCGGAATTGAACCTAAAAGCAAAATCCCAATTCAACCGGATGCATGCAATTCGGCGCCTCATCGTCAAACTGTCGGAGGACCCTGAATTGATTTCACTGGATGAGATTCAACGATTCACAGAGTACGTCGGTAACATCAACAAGGCATTCAACAAAGAACACAGCTATCTCGAGGTCACATGGCCTAGCACACACTTTAACCATGAATGTTTTGCAACAAATTGCCTCGAGATGTTCATGGTTCTGGTATTTGATGCGAAGATGCGTCCTGGTCGACTCAAGTCGAGGCTCACCGTTAACGACAACGCTCGCTCAACTTCTCAAGTATAGCAGGTGTCAGCAAAATTGCCGAATTTGCATATACTAAATTTCAGCGGCAACTACTTGGAGTGGACACAGTTCAGCGAACTGTTCACCTCTATCGTCATTAACAACAACTCAATCTCAGACATTGAGCGACTATAATATCTCCATACGAGTTTATCTGGTGAACCACTCGAATTGATCTCCTCACTGCCACTCAGAGGTGATTCATTTGAGCCAGCATCGGACAACTTGAAGCAGCGCTATCTCAACAAAGGAATCATGGTGCAAGCACAGTTTGACAAACTCCTTGCCATCCTGCCAATCAATAATCGTAACATGACCTCACTCAAACAATTGGTCAACATTGTACGTGATGTCGACATAGCGCTTCAACCAATGGCAACGCCAGAAGACCGGTGGAATGCGCTATTCATCCACATATCAGCTCGTAACTTTGACAAAACCACACGTGAGGCATGGGATCACAAATTGGGCTCCTCCCAAGAGTTCCCACCAAAGAGCGATCTATTATCATTCATCACATCAACGGTGAGAGCTCTGGAGTCCGTCGAGTTAGCAACCAGCGGATCCAGTCAATAACATCGCAGTGCATAGGGTGGTCAACAATCATCCAACACTGCATCGCAAGCTCGACCTCAACCTCGACCAAACTTTCAGCACTATCCATGCCACTGCTGCCGTGAAGATCATTTCATTGTATCGTGCACAAAATTCCGTGCATTATCAGTCAGGGCGCGCGGACAACTGATTAATCAGGCGTCCTTGTGTTGGAATTGTTGTGGAAGGCACACGACTGCAAACTGTAAGTCCGTGCATCGATGCAAGGAGTGCAAGGAAAATCACCACACTCTTTTGCATTTGAGCTCAACAAATATCCCCTGAGACTCAGGCACAAGCTGCATATGCGGAACCTACAAAAACCAATTCTCAATTACATTGAGACCTCGGTACAGTGGTCACACCACAATCACAATCTCAACGGGGTCAACGACTCCACACGCACACCATACAACAATTTGATGATCAACGATCAGTGGCAAGAGTCACACACAACAAACATACGCTCTTGGCAACCGCCATCGGTCAAATCTCATCATCGACAGCTTTCCACAACGTGCGGCTGCTGATTGATGCCGGATCCGAATTGACCTTCATCGCTGAACAATTGCTCAACAATCTCGGCATTCGACGAACGCCATCACACATCTCAACCATTGGCATTGGTGGACATCAGTCATCATACACGCGTGGCCTCGCCACAATAAAGGTGAAATCAATCTATACAAGCTCAACGATTAAAATCCGCGCTCACGTTCTGCGAACGCTGACATCAATATTACCTTCATGCCACATTCAACGACCACATTGGCCACATCTCGATAAACTTAACTTGGCTGATCCAGATTATCTACAACCACAACCAATTGATATCATCATTGGAGCCGACTACTATGGACAAATCATAAAGCCAAATATTATAAAGGGTCCACCTACCATGCCAATTGCAAAATTATCCATATTTGGATGGCTCATCCTTGGTCCAACCAACACATACAACTTACGATCAATCTCATCACATAACGTCACACTAAATCATGAGAGCAACGCTTCAATTAGAGACCTGTTGACGAAGTTCTGGATTCAAGAAGAGCTGCCATCTGCTTAATTATCACATCTAACAGCAGATGAACAAGAATGTGAAGAACACTTTATTGCAACGCATTCTCGAGATGCGACGGATCGATACATCGTACGAATACCTGTCAAATCATCGTCAAGTGCATTGGGCAATTCATACAATACCGCTCACTTCTGTTTGCAACGCAATCTCAAGCTGAAGACGAATCAAGAGTATGGTGAATTATATACTAAATTTATGGAAGAATACGAGTCGCTCAACTACATGGTCTAGGCAAACTCAATCTCGCCCAATGACCACACCATCTACTATCTGCCACACCATGGCCTTCTCAAACCTGATAGTACATCAACGAAACTGCGGGTCGTCTTCAATGACTCAAGTCCCACAACAACTGGACTCTCGCTCAATGATTTGATGCACACTGGTGCAAATCTGTTATTAAATATATCTGATGTGTTACTGTGGATTCATCATCACAAATTCATATTTGCCACATACAGTCAGTGACGAAATTGAGTGGACACTTTCTAGTATAAAGTGCCGGAACGGTTTTTTATGTCATTTCGCCGGTAATTGGCCTAGGCCAATTTAACCGGCGTCATTTTAAAGAGGAGCAATTTACCTTCATTTTGGCTATTTTAAAAAAAATTTACGATTTTTTTTTACAATTGGCACCCAGTTTTGAAAAAAAAAAATTTTTGCCGTTTTCTTATTTTTCTTTGAGTGGACACCTTTCGTAGTAAAATTTTTTTAACGCATTTCTTTAACCGTGATCGTAAAGGGAGCAATCCAAGCTTCAATTTCTTTTTTTTAGAAAACATGCTACGATTTTTTTTTCAAAGATATTTCATTTTTTGAGAATAAATAGACGGTTTGAAAATTGCTCTGCACGACGAAAACGATGAGGTTTACAACAAAATCTCAAGATATTAAAAAGTTGTATCACTTTTTGGTGAGTTCACGAGAATTTTTTCAGATTTTTTTTTCGAAATTTGTTTTCCACCTATTTCCCGTCAGTTCGATTGATGCGAATACCATGAAATCAATAGAATTAAATTTTTTACTTACATATTAAACTTTGGTCTCTTCGGAGGTTTATTCGACGACACCAAAGTTTATTTGGTATATAAAAAATTTAATTCTATTATTTTCATAGTATTTAGATCAATCGAGCTTCGACCGAAAATAGATGGAAAACAAATTTCGAAAAAAAATCTGAAAAAATTCTCGTGAACTCGCCAGGAAGTATTACAACTTTTTATCGTCTTGAGGTTTTGTTGTCAACCTCATCGTTTTCGTCTTGCGCAACAATTTTCAAATCGTCTATTTTTTCTCTAAAAATGAGATATCTTTGGAAAAAAAAATCGTACAATTTTTTCTAAAAAAAAGAAGTTGAAGGTTGGACTGCTCCCTTTACGATCACGGTTAAAGAAATATGCTAAAAAAATTTTACTACGAAAGGTGTCCACTCAAAGAAAAACAAGAAAACGGCCAAAATTTTTTTTTTCAAAACTGGGTGCCAATTGTAAAAAAAAATCGTAAAATTTTTTTAAAATAGCCAAAATGAAGGTAAATTGCTCCTCTTTAAAATGACGCTGGTTAAATTGGCCTAGGCCAATTACCGGCGAAATGACATAAACAACCGTTCCGGCACTTTATACCAGAAAGTGTCCACTCAATTTCGTCACTGACTGTACATCAGAAAAATGTACCGTGAGATAAAACTACATGAATACGATTGGAGTCTCCTTGTTATTTGATCTGCCTGACTCAATGTTGGCAAGCGGGTCCTGCACTACTATGTTTTGTTGGTTATCGTTAGCAGATTCTGGCCGATAATTAGTTATGTTTGTGCGAAAGAACACCTGTGTAGTTATTGTACTATTTCGGTGGATACGGTTTGTCGCGTTATCTCGGTCAATCAGCCGTTGTGATGAGATTGCCTTAAGGAAATCATCCTGATTAAAAATATGTTCATGTATATCATATGTTCTTTGTAGTCTCAGGAGTTGCAATTTCCTTTGATGTTTGTCGTATAAGTGTTTTGACACTCTGTTTAGTCTAATTTGTTCTAATTGAAAAAACTTTTTGTATAAATTGTCGGGAGTTCTTTTGATCGTTAAAATATCATTGTCAATCAGCCTCCTTAAATTCCTGATTCTGTAGTTTAAATCATCAATTTCTAAGTTAAGTATCGATTTGTGAGTTGTATGTAAGATTTTTTTAAACAACCATTGTCCTTTGTTATTTACGATGGTGATGTAGTTACTGTTTCGGGTATAAATTTCGGTCGTAATATGTTAAGATTTTTGCTATTATTTTTATAGTCGAGTGTCAGGTACTCGACTGGTGGGTTCTGCTCAATTCAAAGCGGTGTAACGCATCTCACCTGGTTTCCGTGTAGTGTGTGTGTGTGTGTGTATTCTTCAGCGGATTGCTGGCGTCGGCGAATAGCTGTGAAGGTCAGGAAAGTCGGAATGAGTTCCTCTATCTATTCTCCGGTGATATCTGGTTTTTATTCTGCGTTGTCACAAATACTATCGTAGTGACTTACACTGGCGTGCTCGTTCTCGACGCTGCCATTACGATGTGTTGATTCCGCTGGGTCGGCAAAAAGGAGCCGAGCGAGCGGAGAGTAATATGATGCGCATGGTTACAGTTCGATTGTGGTTAGAGATTGAATACTCGAAATATCCCAACGCGTAATGCCGGTCCGGTAATTAACGCGGTACAAAGGTATTTCGAGGGCGTGATGCGCCGCAAAAGGGTTGCACTCACGTAAAGAGTTCTTAATCAATTTGGTCACTCGATTTCCCGAACCCGAAGGTACACTCGCGACAATCTATGCGCGCGAGAGTATGCTTACCCTTAAGGTCTGAGTAACGGTCGGTCGAGGGACACGTCTGTCAGGACGGAATAATTAATCAAGACTGAAGATAATTTTGGGTTGAAGATCCTCGTTACCATGGGGCGACGGTGTTGGGGAGCCCCGTGGGGGTAACCAGGAAATATCGAGCTACCGATTGGGAAATCGAGTGATCGATAGTTGCAATTGTTCTTTGGGTTGCTTAACTTTAGTGATGACTAAGTAGCGCGTGGAGTCGCGATGGAAGTTTCCATCGCGGGTCAACGTGTTTGATGGAATTTGCTGACGGGGATGCGTGTGCGTCGATGGATTGTTTGGCCAGGTTGTTGCTAGGCTGAACGGTCCGTAACATCTGTAACTTATGCAGCGAAGAAGTAAATAACGAATTTTCTTATCGCGGTGGTTCGACTGGTTCTTTGATGAGGCATTTATTAGGTGTTCACGAAGTTTCGAGAAATCAAACACAATCACCTCAAAATCGAAGGTAATTTTATTTTATATTTATAACTTTTTGTGTTTCGTCAATTTTAAGTCGACCATCGATTAAAATGGAAACATTGAAGTGAAGCTTTTTTTTTCATTTTCTCATGTTCTCAATTCTTCGATTATAAGTTTAAGTTATTAATTTTTCTTATTTCTGAATTTTCTTTCGGATTTTGTCATATAACATTAAGTTTATCTTATATTATCAGTCTAACGACCATAATCGTGGAACGTTAATGCGATTAATCATAATTTATGGAATTCCAAGTCTAAATGTAAGACTTTCTACTATATATAGATCCGAAGATGATATAGAAAATGAAGAATCCAGTCAAGAACCCAATCAGGAATTAACTGATGAAACTCAAAATTCATTTGCATCAACTGGAGGAACTTCATCTCTTAAACGTCGAAGAATTCAAAAGAGAAAACCAATTTCTAATATAAATGACTGTTCACCTGTTAAAACTCAGGAAATTCATCAAGCTTTAGCAAAAATGATTGAAATTAATCAGATACCTATTTCTTTTTGTACAAGCGACGGTGTCTGTCAATTCATGTCAGTCGTGCAACCAAATTACAAGCTATTGAAGGAAGAAGCTCTAAAAATAGACTGAAAGCTCTTAGAGACAATATTGAAGTTTCTATGAAAGCAGAATTCGATAAAACTGAAATAATAGCTTGTACATCAGATTGTTGGTCATCAGTTGTTCAACAGTCTTACATAACCATGACAGCACACTTCATTGATGATGCATGGACTCGCAAAACATTTACCTCAGAAATGACTGAAATGGATGAATGACACACGTCCGAAAATCTCGCTGATAAAATGTCTGATATACTTAGGAAATGAAATCTGAACGAAAAAATAATGAGTAATCGTAACTGACAATGCTACTAATATAGTTAAAGGAGTCAAATCTATGAAAAATCTTAAGGAAAAATCAGATACGGCGTGTGTGGCTCACATTTTACAATTGGCTATTACCGATTCGCTATCTTATGAAAATATTCAAAATTTAATTACCAAAGCGAGTAAAATTGTAGGCCATGTTAAACACTCAAATATGGCAAAATATGTTTAAAAAAAAAAAATAAGAGGAATTGGCACTATCAGAATCGTCGCTCTTACAATATTGCAGGACTAGATGGAACTAATTTTTTTAAATGCTTGATATACTTGTTAAAAATATAAATGCAGTGATAAACATTTTAATTGATCAGAACATTACAAGTAGTGGTATGGCAAAGAAGCTTGAAATTTCAGCGAGTCAGTGGGTTGATATGGAGAATCTTACAAAAGTCCTTGAGCCTCTTCAAATGACAACTCTAGTTCTTTGCAGTGAAGATGCTTCTATTTCTATGGTTCCACCAATTCTAGATAGGTTACTAAAAGAGCATATGATTCCTGATGACAAGGATTCTCAGCTGATAGAAGAATTCAAACAAAATCTTACAAATAACATAAAAAAACGATTCAATCTAGACTATGATTTTGAAAATCTAGTTTCAATAAGGCAAATTGCTTCTCTTTTGGACCCAAGATATAAAGATCTTGATCACGAGATTTATGAATCTAAAATAGTTGTACGGAACACGGTAAAAGACTTATTGGAAAAAATGCTCCAATTAAACGTGTAGGAGAAAAAGACATATTAAAGAAAAAAACTGCTTTAGAATTGTTATCCAAAAAACATAATAACGCAACATCTAATGTTAAAAATCAATGGAAAGCATACGTTGCCGAACCTTAATTAAAATTTGATTTAGATCCGTACGAGTGGTGGAAATTAAAAAAAGATAAATATGCAGCTATTGCTCTATTAGCCAGGAAATATTTGTGCATACCAGCTACTTCTGTTAGCTCAAACGTTGCTTTTCTACAGCTGGAAATATTGTCACTAATAAGAGAGCATCATTACTTCCTGAGAATGTCAACTTGTTAGTGTCTCTGTACCAAAATTGAAAACTTTTGAAACAACAGGTCGGGCATAAACGCGATAAACGATCAGAAGAGTCTTAGAAAAGAAATTCTGTAGATCTTTCACAGTATTATTACTATAATGATTATAATATAATATATTCATTCATGATTCACTAAAATTATGCATTGTTGTGTTGTGTTTATCCCTGTTACATATTGTTTATATTGAACTATTGTATATTAAAGATATTCTATGTTTTCACTATTTTTAGAACATAGCCTCCATATTTATTGAAAATAAAAATGCATTTCTTCTTTCCCATCTAAACCTGAACCCATAATAAATTCTTCATATCTATTCAATAAAAGTTTTTTGATGGATAAAAAAAAGGAAAAAACATGCCAAAGTTTTCTCATAATTTTGTAAGTATTCATGAATTAAATATACGTCTAGTACGTGTATTCGTATATTACACGCGTGTAGCCGATACACGTGTTAAAATAAAATGAACTTTAACGCTTGGTCCACTTCCAATGTGAAAAAAAACGGGAATAAAATTTTCCTCCCCCACCCAACGATAGAACCTCCTTAAGGGGGGGGGGGGGGGGGGGGTTTTGAGGGTTCAAAAAAAGTGATTTTTTTTATTGCATATTATGAAAGTATAGTAACTCAAGAATGTTGTCTGTTAAGAGGCAGTGTAAGTCAGCGGAAATTTCAGACGGCTTCGGTAGTGCAGAGCTCGTAACATTTTGCTAAGCGCCGCCGCTGCCTACCGCTAGATGGCATGGCGCGCGTATGCTACGAAGCCCCAGTATGACACTTGACAAGACAGTCCAAGCGCCGAGGCCTCGTAGCAATATCCAGCCGCCCGCGTTTCCCCCGCACTGCCCCGGGAGGGAATGAGACGGAGCGAAAACAATCGAGTCGCGCGAACTAATGTCGCAGCTTTGGTCATGCATATTATGAGAATTGCTGTTTATAAAAACAGTTCACAAAATAATATGATCCTTAGAAAAGATATCTGGGTATACATACAAACCCATTCAGCAATATGTATATATATGTGCATATATATGCACTGTATATAAATATATATATATATATGTATGTATATGAATACATTCAGATCAGAAATCATATATATATATATAGAGGCAGAATATATGTATAGACACATACATATTTCTGAATATATATATTGAGACGTTTCCCGCCCTGGCCACGTGCCGCCATCTGCCACCGCACCTGAAAATGAAAACAGAATTAGAAAAGGACAGAAAAGATAAATTCAAGGAAAATAAGATAGATGGAAGAGTTTCTCCAAAGTAGAAGGATAGAAAGGAAAATATATAAACGAGGAAAAATAAGGAGAAATCACCGAAATTTCTAATCACTTCAAAAGCAAGAAAGTCTTAAGAAAGCTGGTACATTACTCTCCGAGAGGAGAGTGAGGGTGGCTAACTCGAGACCGACTCGCTGGAGAAGAAAGAGGGAATAACGGGTTACGGTATAGAATTTTAGAGAAGAATTTGAACCGAAGCCAGCATCGTCGAAGAGAGAAGGTTTTGAGAAAGCTGGTACATTGCTCTCTGAAAAGAGAGCGAGGGTGGCTAACTCGCAACTGACTCGCTGGAAGAGAAAAGGAATAGACGGGTTACCGTATCAAGTACAGGGAGCAAATTTTACGAAGATCAAAAATCTCTAAAGCGAGAAATTCTGAGAAGGCTGAGAAAAGTATGCTCGGAAGAGAGAGCGCGACAGGCTGACTCGAGAACAACTCGCTGAAGAGGAACAGGAAGAAAGAAGAGGGAGAAAAATTCAAGACTGAAAGTTATCGAGGAAAGAGGATAAGGAGAAAATGTTAAGAAATCCGTAGGTGCGGAGAGAAGCAAGCGAGAAAAGTATGCTCAAGAAGGGAAGAACAGCGAGGATCTTTGGGGATAAAGAAAATCACCATCGTCACAAATAAGTGAAGGAAAATCAAGAAAGGATTGTTAAACACTTACCGATATCACATTACCACACGGTGCAAATTCAGCAGCGGTAGTCTATAAGCAGCACAACAGGATTTACAAAGACAGTAAGCAGCGGCAGCACAACCCCGAAAAACATCCAAGTAACGGCAGCAGCAAAACAAATTACCGATGCAAGCCCTGAAAGGGAAAACAACTGCAGTACAAGAATTCAAGCACATAGATTAAAAAGGCGAGAACTCACCTCGTGCAGAAAATAAGCCATAATTAGTCTGAGAAGCTCCCAAGCCCAACCAGCAGCACTAAAAAATTAAGGAAAAGTTGCAAGAAGAATCCAACAACAAACAAGAGATTGAAAATTTACTTACCACGGCGAATTAATCCCAAAACGTCGCACAAAAACACACCACACATCCGCGATTCACCACGGCGCCGCCATCTTAGCTGGCACGCCGCGGAGCATCGATTCCCAGTGATTTACTCCGCAGCCAATCAGCCATATCGATTACGGAAATTTCATCACGGTGCGCGCCAATCAACGCACCGAGCAACCAGTCGAACACACGAATCGACGTCATAGATCAAGAGTGGCTTAATGTACTGAGACAAGTGTGTGAAGGTAGTCACGAAGGAAAAATAAAGAATAATTAAAATTTCTTTGGCGGCTACCTCTCGAAATACCTTAAGTCACCTAATCTACCATTACTGTACGAAGGCAAGTGTGTGAAGATAGTCACAGAAAGGGAAATAAAGAATAATTAAACTTTCTTTTTCGTCTACCTCTCAATATCCCCCGAGTCACCGAAACGAACATTTCATTTGGCGCCCGAACAGGGACTCGAGGGTTTTGAGACAGAAAAAGAAAGAAAATGGAGACACCGGGAGAATCACCAGGAGAAACTCCAGAACGACAAGACATGGAACCGATGGTCGAGAGCCCAATGGAGGAAGGGACCGTTATGTCCGAAGAAATGCAAATTGAGATGGAAGAATCAATTCGTTTATTAATGCGAGAACTTAAGGAGGTAAAAAACGAACAGAACAGGGAGAGGATTCTCCGAAATGAAAACTTTAAGGAGCAAGATGAAAAATGTGTATTACGATGCAAACAGACACAAGAGTTTGCCAGACTCGAGTTTCAAGAAGAACTCGACCGCGTAGTGTCGCAAACAGACCGGAAGATCACCATTGCCCAGGACACGCTAGCGGCGAACATCGACGAAGTCGACAGGGAAAGGAGGGCCGATTTCGACGCGTTAGAAAAAAAATTACAAAGAACAGTGTCGAATATGAACCAGGTACACGAAAACGTGAAAGCAACAGCAACGGTGGCCAAAGCAAATCGTGACAAACTCGGATATTGGGAGGAAGAATTTCGAACCAGGATGTCACAGACCATGAATATAACAGGAGCAGGCATGAACGTCAGTCAGTTATACGTGGCCAAACAACAACCACCGTCTTTCTCCGGGGATGGCAAAGAGAGACCCATTCGATATTTAAGGGATCTCCAGCAATTTTGGAGGGTGACCGGAAATACGGACCTCCATTATTTAATCGGAACATCACTTAAGGGAGCGGCAAAAGACTGGTGGAGAGTGGTGGAAGACGACATCCACACCATAGACGAATTCGCCGAAAAATTCAAATCGAGATACTGGAATCGAGAAATACAAGCAAAAGTAAGCCGAAACCTAGAGTTTGGGGCATATGAACTCGACGAACATAAAGCAACTCGAGCAGAATATGCAACCAGAATTTTCGGCAATGCAAAAGATCTGGGCAAAAGCCTATCAAATGAGGAAATCATCAGACATCTCGGAAATCATTTTGATGAAACCATAAGGGCAGCAGTCCAAATAGGAACGGTAAAAACCGTCGACGAGTTCCTCATGCTACTCGAGGGAATGGATGGGGCAGGATTACTTAATGCCCAGAAACGTAGTAGCCGAACGAATAACGGCACCGATGATAGCTATCAGAAGGAGAGACGAGACAGTCGATGGAAGGACCAGCGGGGATGGCAACGGGAACGAAGCTATCAAAACCCACCACCACCAAGATGGTCCCACAATCAGGGTCAAGAACGGGACACCCGACGACAAAACTGGGGTGAACGCCCCTGGACGAGAAATCAGGCCCCCGAGCAAAGGACCTGGGGACCACCGAGGAAAGAAGAAAAAGAGGAAACACAGAAAAACGACCTGCCAGCAACCACAGACACTCAGGACCAGGGAAACGGGTCGACGTTGCACCCGTAGTCATGGCAATAGAAGCCAAACATGAGCGAGGTGCAACGGAGGAAGACATGCAACTGGCGGAGCTGGAGGAAGTAAGAAAGAGACTGAAACGGAACGAGAAAACCAGAGAGCGAAGAAGAAGGAAGAAAGAACAGGAGAAGACTGACATCCTGGCAATTAAGAAGACACCAATAAGTAGCAATACATTCGAAAATCCAGGACAATACCTAGCCGAAGAAGGCAGGACATCGGTACAAGAAGCAGACCGCAACCCACCATGCCCCGTGGTTATGGCCTGCATAGCAGGAAAAGAGATCCCCATGCTGATCGACAGTGGAAGCGAAGTAACATGCATCTCAGAAGAATGCTACGCAGGATTAGCGACCGAGCTAGAAGGATGCCCAGTGTTGCCAGTCGTCGGAGGGGAAGTACAAGGGGCCTTTGGAGGCAACAAAAGCAAAATCAAGAAACAAATGATGGTGGAGATCAAGATCCATCACGCGGCGACGATTATGCCACTCATGATCGTACCCAAATTAAGAAGACAGGCCCTGCTGGGAATCGACGGAATGCAGAAATTCAGAATGCACCTTGATATCCAGACGGGAACAGTAAGGGTAGAGGACACACCCATCCTGTACCTAGACGAAAAAGGATGGCAAACAATCCACGGCCAGACAGCAACGACGATGGAAATCGAGCGGGAAAAGGGGTCAGAGGGAAAACTGACGGAAGAAGAAGTCGACAGAAAATTAAAAGAAGCCGAGGCGGTGCCGATAGACATTAAGGAACAGTTCAAAACGATCATTTACGAGCACCAGGAGCTATTTTCAGAAAAACCGGGGAGGATGACAGCCTATGTCCACAAGCTAGTAGTGAAGAACCCAACTCCGTATCTTCACCGGTCATACCCAATCCCGCTAAAATACAGGGAAAAAGTAGGAGAAGAAATCAAAAGGATGTTAGAACACGGAGTCATTGAGAGAACGACAAGCCAATACATAAACCCAATGGTAACGGTAATAAAGAAAAACGGGTCAGTACGCCTATGCCTAGACGCACGGCAACTAAACCAGTACTTGGTGGAAGATCATGACTCGGCACTACCAACAGACGAAATCTTAAGAAGATGTGGAAAAGCTCGGGTGATGTCAAGTCTGGACATGACCAGCAGTTTTTGGCAAATCCCATTGTCTCCCGAATCCCGGCAGTATACAGCATTTCTCCATGAAGGAAAATGCTACCAATTTACCGTAACCCCGTTCGGATTGAAGACCAGCACGGCAAGCTTAATAAAAGCGCTGGACATAGCACTGGCCGGCCTGGAAAATTTTGTATTAAACTTCGTCGATGACATCCTATGCATATCCGAGACATATGAAGAACATGTGCAACACATGGAAGTATTATTCCGAAGGCTCCGCGAACACGGCCTGACTTTGAATTTTGACAAGTCAGCATTCTTTAAGGAACAAGTGGAGTTCCTCGGCCACATCCTAACAACAACCGGCATCAAACCGCAACCACAAAAAATCCAGGCAATCAAGGAATTCCCAGAGCCAAACAATCTGAAGCAGCTTCGGGGTTTCTTAGGGCTTATTAACTTCTACACGAAGTTTACCAGCCAACACGCCGCAACAACCGTGCCCCTCATAGAACTGCTGAGGAAGGGAGAACGGTGGAATTGGGATGCACGAAGACAGAAGGCATTTGAAGACACAAAACGATTATTTGTGGAAGACATCATATTGAGACATCCGGACCCCAAACTAGGATATATCCTGACTACAGATGCCAGTGGTTACGCGTTGGGGGCGGTTCTCGGACAAAAAAATGACAAAGGAGAAACAGGAGTGATAGCATTCGCAAGTCGAACGCTGAAAGGAGCCGAGTTGCGATATACAACGACGGAAAAAGAGCTACTAGCAATAGTCTGGAGCCTCCAAAAATTCCGATCATACCTTCGGGGGGCCAAAATCCAGATTATCACTGACCATAAGGCGCTGACATTTCTAAAAACCTGTCGATTCGGGGGGGACCGGCTGCTAAGATGGGCGCTCTTGATTCAGGAGTACGACCTAGAGGTGAAACATTGCGCAGGGCGTGAAAATTTGGTTGCAGACTGGTTAAGTCGACCAGAAATTAAAGAAAATGGGAAGCAAAGTCACCTCATAATGGCAACGGTTCTGGCGCACGAAATAAACCCGGAAATGGAGGAATGTTTCCGCACTTTCGGCAAGGAGCAAAGAAAGGACCCCACCCTGGCGGTCATATGGGAGGAAATCATGGAGAAAAAAGGGCGAAAAGGGTATAGAATCAAAGAAGAATGCCTACAAAAGAAAGACAATAGAGGTACATGGAGGGTGATCATCCCAAGAGGATTATTAGAGAAAATGGTCAAAGAATGCCATACACTATACGGACACGTCGGGGCAAAGAAAACATACCGCATGTTAGAGGAGGATTTCACACATCCTCATATGGCAGAACGGGTGCGGAAGATCCTCGCAGATTGCGACACATGCCAGAGGAATAAAGTACCGACCCAGACCAACTATGCGAAGATGCAGACAATCCTGCCAGAAGGACCAGGGGATCTACTATCGATTGACTTTTTTGGTCCACTACCAACGGCCAGCGGCGGCGTGAAACACATACTGGTCACGATCGACGCGTTCTCGAAACTGGTAAAACTATATGCACTCCGACGAGCGAACGCGGAAGCCACAATAAGAAAAGTCTTTCAAGACTACGTTCCGAAATATGGGAAACCAAAAAAGATTCAGTTCGACCATGGGACGCAGTTTACTTCAAAATTATGGCTAGACAAACTAGAAAAAGAGGGAATAAAAGGTATTTTCTCATCGATCCGGCACCCACAAGGAAATATAGTCGAACGAGTAAACCGAGAACTAGGAAGATTCTTCCGGACGTTTGTCGAAGAAAACCATATCGGATGGGCTCACTGGTTACCAGTGATCGAAACATGCATAAATGATACACATCATGAAACGACAGAGGTCACGCCAACGGAACTCCACACAAAGAGGAAACCTTTCCGAATCTGGAGGAAGTGGATACTAGCACTCAACGAAGAAGAGGTCAACCAACTAAGCCAGGAGGATAAAATTGCCCTTGTAAAAGAAAGGATCCGCAAGAAAGGCGAAAAAAGAGCAGAAAAATTCAACAACACGCATGCAACAACGACCTTTGAAAAAGGCGAAAAAGTGCTCGTAAGGGCACTCAACGTCTCAGATCCGAGTAAAAAGAAAACGGCGAAATTTATGCCACTATACGAAGGTCCATATGAAATTAGCAAATGTGTAGGCATAGCGACATATCTCCTCCGCGACCCCGCAACAGGCCGGGAGAGAGGAAAATTTCATGGATGTTTATTAAAAAAATACAAAGAAAAAACTTCTCAAGAAGATGAGGAAGAGAAAGGACAAAAACAAACAACCAAACGATAAAAGAAAGAATACTAGAAGAAAAAGCAATAAAAGATAAAAGAAAAGATAATCAAAACCAATGTGACTAATATCACTAAGGTGAAACGATCGAAAAGATAACTCGATCGAATCAATAGAGGGCAGATAAGCCAAAAGGAGGTGAAATTCGAAAGTAGATCGAAACCCTTAAGGCCAAGATGATCAAAGGCTAACGGAAAAAAGAGCGAAACCCCAAAAATCAGTTAAACACAAAAAGCGAATAACGAAGCATGAACGGTGACGAAGAAAAGAAAAATTTTCCCGAAACCAAAATCAATAAAAAAAAGAAGAAGGCAAAGCGGCGACAAAAACAACGCAAAACAAAGGAAAAAAAAAGATTAATAACAATAAAGTATGTCAACGATTTCGAATTATTCACAGTCACGGATGAGAATATTCGGGCGTGGTACCCAGGAATATCATTGGAAGATCATTCAACCGATAACAGTGAGAGAAGCAACAACCATGGCAAGAACGTATAGAAATTGCCCGATTGAGGGAATTAGAGGAGAATATCTGAACAATATCACCGGAGCTACTGTTCAGCTATATACCACGAGACGGGTACGAAATCCCCGAGATACTAAAAAAGATACGGGATATAAAAAACCCCGATCCCAGTCTGGAAGAAGAAATGTACAAAGGAAGAGGCATCCTCGTTAGAGACGGCAACACCTTCTCCAGAGCGAACATAATCAAATTAGACCAAGAAGAAGACGAGCTCAAAGTTTGGTTGGGAGATTACGGACGCGAGCTCTACTACGAAAAAGAGGAGTGTTACGAACCGCCAACGTGGACGTACGGGTACCCCTGGTTAGCAATCCCATGTGCAATCAGGGGACTCAAACCGACTAAAGGTCACCTATACGAGTGGGAAACGACCGACCATTTAAGGGAAGAGGTACGAAAGACCATGTGGAACGTGAAAGTAGAAGAAACACGCACGGGAACAGAGGCGATCTATGCCAAATTAACAAACGACGAGGAAAACTACACCGACATGGCCATCAGGCTACATGCGGCGATACCAAACGAAACTCATACGACGTTCTACTGGCACAGCGAGGGACCGAATCTGTCATCGAGAACCGATGAATTAAGGGTATGGCAAAAATACGCCGGTCGGCCCCTGACAAGGGACGAGATACTGGGAAGAGCAGGAACCACGCACACACCTCGACCAGCAACACACAACCACGCCTACAACGAGGACAGCGAATACGACGAGGACGCCTCAACATACATCCCGAGCGACGACGACGAGGAAGACCCTCCGCACGATTGGAGCATGTTATGGCCGCGTTATCAAGAAGAAGTCCAACCGTCAGATGAGGAGCAATCCGACACAGCCTCGGTCACGTCAATTTAAAATAAAATAAAATTTTTTTGTTATATCAACCCACGACTTTTACTTTCCTCACCTTTCCTAAAACGAATATTCAAAAGAAAAGAAAGCAGATAGAAGCAAAAAGAAAAACAAACCAAAAGCAGCTCGAAACAAAAGACCAAATAAACTGAAAGAAAGCAAAAACAAAGCAAAAGAAATTTTATTTAAAAAGCAGATAGAAGCAAAAAGAAAAACAAACCAAAAGCAGCTCGAAACAAAGGAAAAATAAGACTATATAAAACAATCAAAGCAAAAGAAATTACAAACAAAGTAAAGAAATAAATAAGAAAACCTTAAATAAAAGCAAGAGTAATAGAACAGAAAACAGAAAATGATAAGAAATGATTTTCCCTCGCTGCGCATACTCAAGCTGCGAAAGAAGGTACATCATCCACAGCTCAGCATGACTCCGCGTGGAAAAATCAGGGGGGACAATGAGACGTTTCCCGCCCTGGCCACGTGCCGCCATCTGCCACCGCACCTGAAAATGAAAACAGAATTAGAAAAGGACAGAAAAGATAAATTCAAGGAAAATAAGATAGATGGAAGAGTTTCTCCAAAGTAGAAGGATAGAAAGGAAAATATATAAACGAGGAAAAATAAGGAGAAATCACCGAAATTTCTAATCACTTCAAAAGCAAGAAAGTCTTAAGAAAGCTGGTACATTACTCTCCGAGAGGAGAGTGAGGGTGGCTAACTCGAGACCGACTCGCTGGAGAAGAAAGAGGGAATAACGGGTTACGGTATAGAATTTTAGAGAAGAATTTGAACCGAAGCCAGCATCGTCGAAGAGAGAAGGTTTTGAGAAAGCTGGTACATTGCTCTCTGAAAAGAGAGCGAGGGTGGCTAACTCGCAACTGACTCGCTGGAAGAGAAAAGGAATAGACGGGTTACCGTATCAAGTACAGGGAGCAAATTTTACGAAGATCAAAAATCTCTAAAGCGAGAAATTCTGAGAAGGCTGAGAAAAGTATGCTCGGAAGAGAGAGCGCGACAGGCTGACTCGAGAACAACTCGCTGAAGAGGAACAGGAAGAAAGAAGAGGGAGAAAAATTCAAGACTGAAAGTTATCGAGGAAAGAGGATAAGGAGAAAATGTTAAGAAATCCGTAGGTGCGGAGAGAAGCAAGCGAGAAAAGTATGCTCAAGAAGGGAAGAACAGCGAGGATCTTTGGGGATAAAGAAAATCACCATCGTCACAAATAAGTGAAGGAAAATCAAGAAAGGATTGTTAAACACTTACCGATATCACATTACCACACGGTGCAAATTCAGCAGCGGTAGTCTATAAGCAGCACAACAGGATTTACAAAGACAGTAAGCAGCGGCAGCACAACCCCGAAAAACATCCAAGTAACGGCAGCAGCAAAACAAATTACCGATGCAAGCCCTGAAAGGGAAAACAACTGCAGTACAAGAATTCAAGCACATAGATTAAAAAGGCGAGAACTCACCTCGTGCAGAAAATAAGCCATAATTAGTCTGAGAAGCTCCCAAGCCCAACCAGCAGCACTAAAAAATTAAGGAAAAGTTGCAAGAAGAATCCAACAACAAACAAGAGATTGAAAATTTACTTACCACGGCGAATTAATCCCAAAACGTCGCACAAAAACACACCACACATCCGCGATTCACCACGGCGCCGCCATCTTAGCTGGCACGCCGCGGAGCATCGATTCCCAGTGATTTACTCCGCAGCCAATCAGCCATATCGATTACGGAAATTTCATCACGGTGCGCGCCAATCAACGCACCGAGCAACCAGTCGAACACACGAATCGACGTCATAGATCAAGAGTGGCTTAATGTACTGAGACAAGTGTGTGAAGGTAGTCACGAAGGAAAAATAAAGAATAATTAAAATTTCTTTGGCGGCTACCTCTCGAAATACCTTAAGTCACCTAATCTACCATTACTGTACGAAGGCAAGTGTGTGAAGATAGTCACAGAAAGGGAAATAAAGAATAATTAAACTTTCTTTTTCGTCTACCTCTCAATATCCCCCGAGTCACCGAAACGAACATTTCAATATATTCGGAAATATGTACGTATCTACACATATATCGTATATATACATACATAGATACGTGCATATTTCTCAATGATTGATATATCATTCTGATTGTTTGATTACATATGATTGATGATATCAATATACTATATATATATATATATATAAACCCATTCAGATATATATAAAATATTATGTAATTAGTGGGCTAAGGCGATGTACCCTTGTCGTCTCACGGGGAGAATGTCGATGATTCGAATCTATCTGCAATTTTTTCTTTTCACGACAACAAATAAATTTTTATTTTTATATATATAAATTGTTAATTCTTGTCCTGAAAAGAAAGAATTGGAGATTTTCATGCTCACTCGAAACACACACATTTTGGGCTTTATTTGTATCATTAGATGAACAAATGCCTGAATTATGGGAATTTACGTTTTTGTGAAAATCGAACCGGCGTCCATATTTCGGAAGGCATGTGTTGCAGTCAACTTCGGAGGGGGCCGGGTAACGCTGTCTAAGCGATTTCTATATTTGGTCATAGAGATGTGGTTATGTGGCCTATGGGCCGTCACTTGTCAGCCGTATGTCTCGCCTCTTCGACCAGTTACCGACCCGTCTCGCGAGAATATTTCGTCAGCGCTCCGTGTGGAATTTCGTCACACTATTTTCTCGTTGTGCCGATAAAAAATCTCGATGTTTTCTTTCCGAAACTCAAAAAGCCATTTGTGCAGCCAATTTTGCATCAAATTAGATGAAACAAAGCTCAAAATGTGCGTTTTTTAATGCTCGAGGGCATGAGAGTCTTATATTTCGCTAGAATCGGTGCATTTATAAACAATTATCTCATTTCTCCAATGATAAGCTGAATCTGCAAAATTTTTTTGAAAATTAAAAAAAAATACGAGTCTCATGCCCTTTGTGCCATAATTCTCTATATGTCCTCCAAAGTTTAATGCACTTGCTTGCTCAGTGCCGAAGAAAATAGGGGCCGCGTTTTCGAAGCGCCCGTCGTATGTGACACTGACTCTTAATAGGAAGTCAATCGGAGCAAAACTCACAAAGATATAGCTTTGGAAGTAGGCGTGTCTCGAACGACTACCTGAGCTGTAACCGCTCAGCGGGAAGGCAGCTGTTTCTCAATCTCTTTTGTTATTGTCCCTAAGCAGTTTACAGAAAGAGCGATGTATTGGCGGATTCACACAAAATAATAATGAGAGTTTGAACCAGCTTATTTGGAAGATTGCGCCGAAAGTTGAGAGTGGTTCAGCAATTATCGTCGAATTTGCATCTTCAGTGGCTGCTTGTGTTTTCAATGAAGGCTGTAAAGCTTATTTAACCTTCCTAGAAGAGATGCGAATCAGTACTGGTCCAAGTTGTCATGGATGGGCGCTTCTAACCGACGATATTCGAATGAACAGAGCAGATGAGCGAGCAGCTGAAACCGCTAAAAATGATAGAATTCGCCGCAGACTTGATCAAAAAGATGCTTTGGACATTCTTGACGAAAGTTCTATACTCTATGGTCCCGGCATTGATGATTCTATGTGAGTAAAATAAAAAATAAATAGCTTACTAAGTTTTATCAGGGTCTTTTCGCTACGAAAAACTTTAAACGCGTTTTTCTCAAATCGATGTTTTTTGAGTCGGTGCACTCTGTATCTCAAAATCTATTCAACCGATCGTTCTCAAATTTTTTACAGTATTTCCTTACATAATTTATGAGGTAACCCTGTTGAGATTTTTTCGTTTTTGATTTTATTTTTTTTATTATTAACAACAATAGTCATGAATTTAGGCCAAAAATCGGTATTTTCACTTTCAAGTCTTGTAAAAAGTTCAAAAATTAAAAGAAAATGGAAAAACTCGACAGAGATACCTAGAGGGACATAAAAATTAAGGGGAAAACTTTGGTTATTTCATTTCAGATGATCCAGTGCTGAGGTATGACGTGCACCGCAAAATGTATTTTTTCTGAGGCGCCTGCGAAGAATTGCTGCCATTCGGTCAATTTTCAATATTTTTCAACCAATATTTCACAGAATATAGTTCAATAACTACTCTTTAATGTACAATAATCAGAAATAAATTTACTTTCACCGTACGCCCAAAAAAAAATCTGTAAGAACCTGTTTTTTTCTGCCTTCAAAACCCTACCCCCCCCCCCCCCCCCCCTTAACGCAGACGGGGCTTGAAAGTTTCAAAAAAATCAATTTTTTTGTTATTACGGATTCTTAATCTACATATAAGTAGAAATAAATCTGTCGAAGCTTTTCCCGGATTTTGAACGTTTACGATATTTTAAACGCGTTTGAAGTTGACACCGTCAGCGCGCTCTGACCGTCTCAGCGGGGCGCCCGGCTAGCTGGGTTCCTACAGGTCTCAACGCGTCTGACGCACGTATACAGAGCCTTTGATGCTTAGAAACATTTGAATAGGGTCCCTATTTTGTCTTTTATCGATTTTGCAACGGTTATTTCAGTCTGGCTTCGGCATTGAAAGCGAAAACATCGTAGCGTCCGTGTTTTGTGTTATTCGTTATTTTCAAATAATTTATCGAAAATTTGTGTGCAATATGCCTCGGAAGGGTACAAAAGATGATCCGAAACAGTACGGGCGCAAAAGATCGCATTCGCAACCCTCTAATCGCTGGGAATTTGAAAAGAGCAAGTCGTTCACAAGCACGTCAGCGCAGAAAATTTTACAAAGTGGCAAATCGGGAAGTTATGAACTAAGTGTTGATTCAGTGTACTGCTTTTTGAACTTCGTATTAGTTGTTAACTTTTTATCCGATAACGTTTTGTGTAAAGAGTGCAACGGACGAATCGCTTTTTCCATGCGTGATCGACGAGGCATCGGTTTCAAACTGAATTTAAAATGAGAGTGCGGGGATAAAAGTGTTACTTCGTGTCCACTTATCGGTAAAGCTTATGAAATAAATCGCCGAATCGTGTTTGTTTTCCGTTTATTAGGCCTCGGAATAAACGGTTTGAGCAGATTTTGTGGCATGATGGACATTTGCAACGGGATGACGACCACAATATATTACGCTTGTGTAGAAAATATACGAATCGCGACGAAATCGGTTTACGACATGGTTCTGAAGAAAGCTGTAGCAGAGGAGAAGAAAGAAAACGTTTCTCGAGGACTACAGGAAGATCACTTCATCATTTCAGGAGATGGCACGTGGAAAAAGAGAGGGTTTTCATCTCTGATTGGCGTGATTAGTCTCATTGGATACCACACCAAAAAAGTTGTCGACACCATGGTCAAATCGAAGTTTTGCCAATCTTGCAGCTTTTGGGAGAAAAAAAACATGAAGATCCTGCTGGTTCCGATGAATGGAAGAAAACACACGTGGAAACTTGCACCGCAAACCACGTCGGTTCCGCAGGAAAGATGGAAACCGACGGAATCGCCGAAATGTTTCTCCGATCGGTAGAACTGCACGGAGTCAAATACGCCACTTATGTACGTCGGAGATGGTGACAGTAAAACGTTTAAGGGATTGCTTGAAGCCATCCCTATGATGACGTTACTGTAAAAAAAAAGAATGTGTTGGTCACGTCGAAAAAAGAATGGGAACGAGATTGAGAAATATGAAAAAAGGAATCAAGGGACTCGGAGGAAAAGGGGCAGGCGAACTCACAGATCAAGCGATCGGGGAATTGACTAAATACTATGGCCTTGCTATCCGCCGAAATTCACATTCTGTGCAATCCATGAAGGACGCGATATGGGCCACGTATTACCACAAGAGCTCCACGGATAAAAACCCCCAGCATGAGAAGTGTCCACCAGGAGAAAACAGCTGGTGTACGTGGCGTAAAGCTCAAGCGTCGGATACTTTGTCTTTATATAAGCACAAGGCTCCTCTTAATGATACTGTTCTGAAGGCCATCGAGCCAATTTACAAAGATTTGTCATCGGACGATTTGCTTGAAAGATGTTTGGGTGCTCATACTCGAAACAGTAATGAGTCACTTAACAATATGATTTGGAGGTGTGCACCCAAGCATCTTCATTCCGGCACAGATGTGGTCCATATTGCCACGGAATTACCTGTGATTATCTTCAACAAAGGTGAGAAATCATTGCTAATTGCCATGGGTCTCATGGGTGTCCGGATTGGCACATTCGCCGAGAGCTGGGTCCATTCACGGGACAAAACAAGTATCGAGCGCGCGGAGAGGCAGGTGTCCGACGCAGCAAAGAAGGCCCGGATTGAGCAGCGAGAGATAATACCGGCTCAAAATGAACAGCTAGAAGAAGAGGAGGGATGCCTCTATGGACCAGGCATTGCCGATTAGCGGTAATTATAAACACATTTGTGTAAACACATTCAAAACTTTAAACGCGTTTTTCTCGAAAACATTTTTTTTTTAATGGCTGACATTCTCCTGACCGCTGTAATTAACATATCGACCTGAAATTTGGAGAGCATATTCAGAAAATATGTCTTCGCAACCCATCCGTCATTCCATGACCAAAGGATCACAGATTGATAATATGCTTTGAATTTGTATTTCAGATCAACAAAGAGGGGGCAGTGATGTCAGCCGTTTACCTCCCGCGATTTCAGGGCCTGTTTTCGCGGAGCTGCAACGGCCGCCATTTTGGTTTTTTTCCAAAAAAAATTGTCTTATGTTCTATATATCATGAATAAAAGCAAGAAAAAACGGCACTCAAAAAGCTTTACTCGTTTCCTTTAAAAAAAATCAAATGTAAACACCTAAAATATGGCACTCCAAGGGCAAAGTCACCCTTAAGGAAGAGCGCGTCTGCGTACCGCCTGGTGTATACCTCAGCATAGACACATTACTCGAGGCTATTAACGAAACATCGTGTGTTGCGACTCATCTGAAATTTAAGCATTGTCGGAACGGCTATGTGGCGGTCACGCGTATCTGTGAATCGTGTAAGAATGTAGAACAATCATTCTACTTCTCCGACGGGTTGAACAAGATTTTAGGATTCACCGAGCCTAAGGATGTGGTAGTTCAGAACGTGTACACTGCTCAGAGACCTACCAACCTAGCCCATGGGAACCCAAATATGATGTACGTTTATACGGATATCTGCGAGCCCTATATCACCGGAGATGTGTATACACCGCTGCTGCGTGTCGTACCAATCTTTGCCGCTGATAATCGCAATTACGGATCGGTGAAGATAAGAATCTTCTCCCCACCACGCTATATTCCCCTATTACAGTCAGTGACGAAATTGAGTGGACACTTTCTAGTATAAAGTGCCGGAACGGTTTTTTATGTCATTTCGCCGGTAATTGGCCTAGGCCAATTTAGCCAGCGTCATTTTAAAGAGGAGCAATTTACCTTTATTTTGGCTATATTAAAAAAATTTAACGATTTTTTTTTACAATTGGCACCCAGTTTTGAAAAAAAAATTTTTGGCCGTTTTCTTGTTTTTCTTTGAGTGGACACCTTTCGTAGTAAAATTTGTTGAGTACATTTCTTTAACCGTGATCGTAAAGGGAGCAATCCGAGCTTCAATTTCTTTTTTTTTAGAAAACATGCTACGATTTTTTTTTTCAAAGATATTTCATTTCTTGAGAAAAAATAGACGATTTGAAAATTGCTCTGCAGGACGAAAACGATGAGGTTTACAACAAAATCTCAAGATGTTAAAAAGTTGTATCACTTCTTGGTGAGTTCACAAGAATTTTTTCAGATTTTTTTTTCGAAATTTGTTTTCCACCACCGCGCCGACCGGCACGTGTATATGTTGTTTCAAAATCCCCAGATAGCCCGAGTACCCGTTGTTTCAAAGTCCCTTCCCTATATCGGTGGTAATTATTAAGAGGCCATATAGAGTCGGAGAACCTGTCCCCCTGAGAGTCCCTTCCCTCCCGCTACCCTTGAGCTAGTCCTCCCACACGTTCCTTGGAGAATCCCCTTTATAGTATTTTGGTAGTATTATTGTTTAAGTATTTTTATAAGGAAATTTTGCGTTATATATTTTTGTTGTTTCTTTACTTTGTTAATTTAAGGAAAATTAACTGGTGCCCAAGAATTATCCAAACTTGTATATTGAGAACGCCCCCCCCCCCCCCCCCCCCGGAGATAGTCTGCCGAACCTATCATTAAATAACCGATTATTGTTATTATTTTTCTTTAAGGAAGTATTTTGTTATCTTTTTTTTTGGTTTAGTTATTTCAATAAATTCCCGGTTATTGTTATTTTTCATTTTGTTGTGTTGTGTATTTAAATTTCAGGAACCCTCTTTAACCCGTCTCTAGTCACCACTAACCCCTCCATCGGCGTGACTATATATATTGAAACTGTGCAGCCAATTTTATTGATTTTATAATCTATTCGGGACTCGGCTGGCGAATAAATAGTCTAAAACCTTTGAGTAACGTTGATGTGTGTATTCGTCTCTACATTGACAGGTAAAACAGAAATTACTTATTACCGACGCATGCTCGCGGATTAATTCACAGCGAGGCGTGCTGATTCCGTTGATCCATATTGGCGCTGTCGATCATCCTCGGTGCATCCTAATTACGGGGCGCGTGGTCGTCTGTACCTCGAGAAAGATGGCGGCGGCCATATGTGACAGCTCGTGCGTCGATTCAGTGCCGGAGCATTTGTTCCCATTGTTGTATTGGTGCCTTTGTCTTTTGTTTTCACGGAGCTTTGTTTTTTGAGTGACTCTCTCCTTATTATGTTCTTTCGAGTGGGTGTTTGGTGGGTAGAGTTCCAGTCAACCGATCGCTGAGCAGGAGTCTAGTGAGTTCTTTCGATTTTGTCGACACCAGTTCGACTCTGACGAACTGGTGTCTAGGTTCGATGTAATCTTTCTGTATCTCTGCCTAGTGGCGGACCCCCCCCCCCCCCCCGCCGCGCGCTGGTATTGTTGGTCCTTATGCTACGGGGACTTATGCTGCGGAGACCTCGATGACCAATATTGCCATTCCGGCGACCCTGTGATGCAGTTGCGTCTGCCGGGATGGTCCTTCTGGTGTACAGGTAAGTGTCTAACTTGTCGGTATTTTACTACCGTCTCCCTTTTTCCTTTCCAGGTGTGAGACTGGTCCTGACACCAGACGATACTCGTCTTTTCCGCCGAGGCGGAACGTTCGAACGTCGGAAGGTAGCAGGTAAGTGCTGCAGACCAATCGGGTCAGGTGACAAAGTGTTGAGTGACTTGTCTTCAATTCCCAGGTATTTATACTGTTTGACCTTGCTTGTGGTCAACACGAAACGTCGCCCTCTGACGACCGTTATTAATGTTACCTGTTTGTTTCAGGTGCGCTGCCTCGCGGGTCTCGTTGCAATATGTATATAAGGTGTTTCTCCCAAACACCGCAAATTTTCTCAGGGATTGTGGAATAATGCCTAATTGAGTTGCTCTAAAAACAGAGTTTATTTTTATATTAATTTCATCGTCATACATTATACACAGCCTTTTTATACACCAATATTTACATGTCTTACCTAAAAACGGAGAAACAACATTTAAAGCTATTATCTCTCACTTCCCGCTTCTATTCTTATTTTGCTGTACACGCTCTTCTCAATGTCAACTCTCTATTCGCTCTGATCGCTCTGTTGTTCTGATCCCAACTGTCCGATTGTCTCGCGTTCAGACTTTACCTTTAACAGTCTCGAGTGACTACCACAATTACCTTCATATATATTCGCGTTAATGCGCGAGGAGATTTAAATCTAATGAGGAGTATCAACCTTTATTTACATGTATATAGTATCTGCTATCTTAACCCTTCGCCGTCGCACTGGGTCATTCGTGACCATAGCAAAATTTTCCATACAAATTTCTCGTAAACGGAAAATGTGCGGGTGCTGGTCCCTCCCCCTAAAAAAAACTTAGGGTATGTAAGATTTCACAGCCAACGGTTGAGCATTTCCTGTCGGTTAGTGCATGAGTTACGACACTTTAAACTTTTTGGGTGGTCGCTCTGTTTAGAGAGAGACAGCGTGAAAGGTCAATGATCGGCACATAGAAAGTGCGCGAAAAGGAAAGAACCGCGTGCAGTGATGCGTTCGAGAGATTCGAAATCATTCTAGAGCATATGTGTTTGTATATATATAGGGCGGGGCTAAAGAGTCAGTCGAAGGAAGACGCTTAGTATCGAAAGAAGAAACAAATTTATTTCCACAATTTTTGTTTTTTCAAGATGACACAGCGATTGCCGGAAGAGTTCCGGCGAATTTTACGTGAACGACCTCCGAACATAAATTACGAAAAATGATTTGACGATGAACGGGATGTCGAAGAAGAATTGGATGCAGTCGACGATATACAAGGCGCCGATGAAGATACGTCTTTCAATGTTTGCGTGCATGGAAATGTAGGAGTCGCGCGATTTTAAAATAAGGCTGTTTACGTCTTTGTGGACGATACGCGCGCGACATCGTGGGAAAACGCTAGGGCCTTTGTCCGAGCGCCCGGCGAAGTGGGGGGCAGAAAAATCTGTTAGGCTAAGACAGTCGATTGCAAGACGCCATCCAGACCAGATGCGTAGTTTTTACGTATTCCGTTCTAATGTGTATTTTATATTCAATAAACAGTATGACTAATTCCCGAGTGTTTTTATTCCGAATTTATGTTAATCAACCAAAAAAGGGATCTGCAGAAATGTCGTCGAATCCGAAAGTCAGGACAACGAGAGTGCCCAGATTTCAATTAGAAAAACAATTGTGTATATAATGACACAGCTTCTTAGAATTTTATGACTTTTTATACAACATATAAATGCGTTTATTAACCCTTTCATTACGATCGCCGGATCTAGCCGGCATCCACGCTATGAACTGTGTGTACGAGCGCTGGCTGTAGCCGGCATCCACGTGATGACATGTGGGTACGAGCGCCGGCCATAGCCGGCGCCAGCGTGATACCGCTTGCCCAACGGCCCCGCGACACTTTTATTACTTTCGTTCGTATGTACGTAGCACATCGATAGCACTTGTCATTGTTTGGTTCGTTTTCATTTATTTTGCTGTAGAAATAAAACATGCACTGGGTTGGAAGCGATCGGGGCCAAAAATCACGCTCCACTCTTTTTCATACTATCAGAGGGTAATATTTATCCGGCGTGCATTCAGCAATTCCATTGACCCGTATTGAGTTAATCCCACCACCAAAGTGAGACATCTGATGTTGAAGATAGCGATGAAGACGCGATCACCAACGATGAAAATGAAAGTGTCATCAATGTGCCCAGGAGAAGGGGTAGGGTGCGTAGTAGTTCAGACTCTGATGAAGAAGGTTACCATCTACTTGTGCTTTCAAGGGCGTGAAAAGCCCAACAGGCTACGTGAAAAGGAACATTATGGCAGATAATCTTGTCAGTGAATTCTCGTTCATAATAGATAACTATATTATCAAACATATAAAAAGGTGCACAGAAGAAGAAGGCCGCCGAATTTTGGGGTACGATTGGACAACAACATTACCGGAAATACGTGCATTTATTGGGATTTTATATGCTCGTGGAGCCTACGAGGCAAAACATTTTAAATTAACAATGAGTTATTTATGGTCAGCAAAGTGGGGTCCCGAATTTTTTAGAAGAACTATGCCCAGAGATAAGTTCAAGCAAATCCTACGATTTATTCGTTTTGATAAAAGAACCGAAATAAGTAGACGTCTCCAAACAAATAAATTTGCCTTGGTTTCGGAAATATGGGACAAGTTTATGGAAAATAGTCAAGCTTGCTATCAACCAGGGAAAATATAACAGTTGATGACCAATTATTTCGTAGGAAAGCCAGGTGCAAGTTTATACAATATATGCCTAACAAACCCAACAAATTGGGCATCAAGTTCTGGCTTGCATCAGATGTTAGTAGCAAGTACGTTTTGAATGGTTTTCCTTACTTGGGGAAAGACGAACAAAGACCATCGTCAATACTTCTCAGTGAACACGTTCTTCTCAAACTGGTCGAGCCATACACAAACTGTGGAAGGAATATCACGACCGATAACTTTTTCACTAGCATGTCACTCGTGACGAAATTATTGGCCAAAAAATAACACTAGTTGGAACTATTAGAGGAAATAAAAGAGAACTACCAACCCAAAGTAGCCAAACAAACGAAGGATAACATGCCTCGTTTTTTCACACTCTTATATAAATCGGAAAATTCTGTACTAACAATATATAAAAACAAACCGAATAAAAAAGTAGCTGTTCTAAGTTCTAGTCACAAATTTGTGAACATTAATAGAAGTAATTCAAAAATGTTACCGGACTCTATTCAATTTTATAACAAAAGAAAATTTGGAGTTGATATGACGGATCAAATGGCCGGGAAATATACCGTAAAATCTAGTTCTCGTAGATGGCCCCTCCAAATATTTGTCAATATTTTAGATTTTGCTGCTATAAATACTTGGATCCTTTACAAAGAAGCGACAGGAATACAAATACAACAAAAACAGTTCTTGTTTCAATTAGCAGATCAGCTTTACACCGATTACAGAGCTGCAAGACAGAAAAAGTCATCAGAAAATGAAGACCCACAAACATCAAATACAACATATTCTAACAAACGAACAATTTGTCAAGTACGACTTTGCTACAATAACAAAACAAAGAATATATGTGAAAAATGTCAAAAGTATGTTTGCGGAAGATGTACGCATAAAAAGATTTCTACTTTCATTTGCTTAAAATGTACAAATAATGCATAAATTATTTGTTTTTTTCAAATGAAGTAAATTTTTTTTATTGTTAATACTTACTAATAACTTGTTATATGACTGTAAATAATATAAGAAATATTAAAAATGAATTTAAAAACAATTTCTTTACATATTAGTTATTCTTTTACAATGCAGTCATTTTGACTGCTTTGGGGCAATATAGGTATATACTAATGTTCGCACTCGCCCTTCGAAATGCGAGGAAGCATAATTAATATAAATTTTTATTTTTGCCGGTTAGCATGGGCGAGAAGGGAAGAACGGCAGGTGGAATAATGTAAGGTGTTCAGAATGATCGTTAGACGCTTTCTTTTTTGGTGACGGATGGTTTTATTGTCGAGGCGCGGTCGCGGATCACACGAGACGCGTATTCACAATGCACAAAGACGTTATGGGGTTTTAGTGCAAGCGCCGTTGCGGCGAATTAAACTGAGCCTAAGCAGCGGTAGCGATTTCGACTCTGATGAGAAGCAGAGAGCGACTGACTACCAGTTATAATTTTGCGCGATGTTTTGAAAATGGGCGGGGAAGTGAGGACAAGCGGGAGTTACTAATACATAGCAAGCGAGGCCTTTACAGGGCCTAGTACGCCTGAGTCGCGTGTACTATATGTTTACTCTGATTTCGAGTTCGATCGACGCAGAATAAAAGCGTTTAATATTTCTCGTGACGAGTGGAATATTACGGCCATGAAATGATCATCTCTCTTAAATCTGAACAACTAAGTTTCAGTTTTTCTAGTGTTAAATCATAAAAATGAAAGATCACTAACACCCTACTCACCGTAATTGTAATTTTTCAAGTTACAATTTTAATAGCATCGAAGACAATCTAGAAATTTCGATTATTTATTGAAAAGCATTCTACAACTAACCGTCGTTTCATCAATTTTTCTCATTTCAATACGTCGTTCTTGATCCGCCTCTCGTGCTCCGAAGGAACCTTACGAATATATAACCAGAAACATGATCGAAACCCATAAATACGCCGTACAAAATTACGTTGAGTGATTTCGTTTCGTTTATGAGAAACCGTCTGCATCAAGAGATGGGCCCCCAGCGTCTTATCAACTGTGAAACGTTGATCCCATTTTTTTACCTTTCAGGCAGTCGGGAGTTAATAAATAGTCGACTATATCGATGGCAAGAGTGTCGTTTTTTTTCTCAGGACATTTTATTTTACTATCAAATGTACAGTTATACGTCGCCTTTAACGCGTATACCAATATTCGTATACAGTGGCTTGGCAATAACAAAGACGTTCATTAAATAACAGTTTATTTGGAGCTCCATGTTATGAATAAATACTTGTTTTTACAATATGACTATCATATCATAATTGATAAAACGCAAAGTCACCATTATCCCCGAAGATGAGGAACGGAACTAAGACCCGCAAGGTTTTGTTGACATTGCGATCTGATTATAGACTGTAACCTTAGACTTCGTGATCTTAAGCTGACAGGCTTCGAATATTTTCGTTCAGTTCCACTTGTACGCATGTTCCTAATAAGTATATGTTTGTTCTTCATTTGTCGTCTTATACTTAAATCATAAAGGTTGTTACACATTACGCGACATGAGCCGTCGCGTGACATAGCGGGACGTAGCGACAGCGACCGATAATTTTTTCGCGTATGTTCACATTGCAAGCGACACAGTCCGTTGCGCTACGTCCCGCTACGTCGCGCAACGATCGGTGTCGCTTGCAATGTGAACATACGTGAACAAATTATCGGTCGCTGTCGCTACGTCCCGCTACGTCGCGCGACGGCCCATGTCGCGTAATGTGTAACAACCTTAACGATCATGCATCTCACGATTTGGGGTATAAGAAATATTACTTGCAGATGTTGAACTCATCTATATAACTAATTGTCCATTATCTTGTCATGAAAGTTCGATTTATAGCAGTCGTGGTAAATATCGTCACCAATGTATGTCGGCATTTTGTTCGGCAACGTGGCCTCGCACTTCTTGAGCTGACAAGTCTAGAACATTGATACATCGGGTTAACGTATTTGGAGATGGTAGATTACGTTTGTAAGATCATAACTAATAAGGAGGAAATTCCCTTTCGAGATTTAAAACATACGGTACACATACGATACTTACATGAAATTCACCGCACTTTGTTCCCGTTAATGGATATATTCGTCTATTTCTATCCAACCTTCTAATATTCATTAAGTAATATCCAGGAAATATTTGATACCCGCAGTTTAATCTACTGCAACGCGCGTCGGGAGATGCGTTGTCCTAAAATGTGTCAAAGTCACATCTTTTTTAGAAGGATTTCGAACGAAAGTCACATTAATAATTATGAACATTGGTAAGTAGCCTCACTTTGCATGCAACGTCGAAGCCATGGTCTACGCATTGCTCGTGACGCGTCTTTACTGCTTTACCCGGTAATATCTTGGCCTATGGAATCAATACATTTAAACATCAAACAATATGTTGACAGACAATATGCAAATAAAATATTTTCATCATATAAGCTGAGGTGGTACGTATATACATATACGTTGTCAAACGAATTCGTCTGATCAGTACCCTACGAAGTATTCTATAATATAATATTACACCAATACCAACTGCAGGTACAAAATACTCGTATCCTAATCCATTTAATTTACATAGTTAATTAATTGGTCTAAAACATACATCCGCGTGAGCTATGTTGAACTAGATATACGTGATTGAGTCATAATCCGAGCTACGAGACAATTATTAACGTATGTACAAATCCTACTCAGAGTTCCGTACCCGCTGACACATGCGGACATTAACGTCGCCTACGGTTGCCGGCATCGCTCCGACGACATCGACACACTGCCGATGTATGCAGATCTAGAATATAAATGTATGACGTCGGAATGTTAGCTGTTGCAAGCTCATGTGGATTAATTTTCGACTATATGATGATGACATGAAATAGAATGTGATATACGACAATTACTTGATTTTCGCCACAGTGCGTTCCGATGTCAACGCCCCAGATAGGTATTATTTTCTGAAGGTAATAAATGCCATTGGTTTCACGGGCGCAGTATAAAGTATCGCAGATAGTATCGGGGTCCAGTTGCGCAGACATCTACCAAAATCCAAGTTTATACGAAAAATTCATGTCCAACGATCGATTATTTTTTTAGGACTAAAGTAGTCGTTAAAAATAATATTACCTTACAAACACCAGCGAACCCACGGCGTTTGCATTGTTCAGTCCGAGTATGTGAGACTAATACTGGTTGTATCTACGGAAATAAAGCGAAAATGAAACGACGGTATTTTGTAAAGGTTGGATATTAAATATATTAATATGATATTTCGTCCTTATGCGCAACAAAATTAAAAATATCCTCGCGTCATATTTCAAAAAATTGCTGATTCTGTATGGACGTCCAAATGTTCAAAATAGTCGTATTTAATGAAAAGTTGAGATGTTCGCGAGAATTTTGTTTAAGTTCATTGTCAGTCCGATATCCATGTCACCTCAACCCCCATGACTTATAAGGCCTTGTATGATCCAAAATCTGCATATTACGTTGAATGCATTGCTGAGGTTACGTATCCCTTATCGGACCGGAGTTAGACATACTTCAGAGTCAAAAATGCATTTAAAAACTTGTTTTCTGAAAGTACACGTTATTTTTGATATGTGGTTCAAATTTCATGAAATTTCGAGCAGTGGAAGTATGTTAAATAATTTTTTTTAAGTTAGCGTTTGAATTCATTAGAAATTTTAACTTTTTCAGAAAATCGCGCCTCTTGTAAATTTATGTTTTTTCACTTGCAATGTACCATTTCTCGAAATCTACTCATCGTATCGTCATATTTTTTTTTTGACGGAACAAGTACATTCAAACGAAGGATGTACAGAGTCGTATTTTTGAAAAAACGGTTCAAACCCGAGAAAAAATATATTTGAAGGTAAAAACGTGGTAAAAAATTTTAATAAAATTTGAAAACGGTGTCAAACATTCGAAAAAATGGCTCGACATATTGCTTATAATACTTTAATATATACACACAAGAAAAATGGTCAAAATCGAACGTCCGATTCCTGAGAATACGTACATTTAAAACAGACATTTTTCGAACGAATGTTTTTCGACTTTCACTTGGTCCCAAAATTTGTCTATTTCGAATATCTTTTAAAACCCTACATAGAATTATTAATAAAGTCTTTCCGGACAAAAGTAAAAAAAATTGTCGGAAGATATTGAATAGTTTTAAAGAGATCTTAATTTGAAGTAAAGAAGATCGGTTAGCGGCTTCCGAATATGTCGAATCTCCTTAATTTACGTATAATTTTATATAGATATAGATCGACTTACCGGTTTGCATTCGTCGACCGTATTATCGCCAATGTATGTCGGACATCCCAAGGTAATATCACGACACCGCTTCTTTTGGCAGGCCTGGAACATTAATGCAGGGCATGGTAAATAATTGATCTGTCATTAGGAGAGGGAATCTAAAAGATTTTTAGGCAAACAAAGCCGATTTTTTTAATGGGCCGGACCAAACTACCTCTTTAGTTGAGTAATCAAGATCAAGTATCGATGATTTTCCAACAATAACAGAATTTCGTGAAACGATGCATATACGATACTCACTTTGCGTTCGCCACATGGCGTTCCTTCCATTACTCCGCCTGCAGGTTTTATTACAACCTCCATAAAAGTCCCATCACCCCGCGAGCGACCGCATTTTAATTCTGTGCACGAATCGTCGGTACAGCTCTATTTAAACAACATTCGTTTAGAAGTCAAATTATTAGATAAACTAATTAATTAGAGATAGGAGAAGGGTGTACGAGATGATCCAGTGGGGTAAGATGATTCTTTTCAATTGCGGTGAGACCATACATGCCATTTAATTATTCTTCTTCGTAAAACGTAGGTCTCGACTCCCTTACGTAACAGTCGATTCTTAATAGCGGGGTGTGACTCGCGAGTATCATTTTAGAAAGAATAATGTGCATTCTTGATGTAAGGCAAGGCCAATTTCGAGCTTTTAAATGACTTTTGATGTAAACTGTCAATGGCAATTATTCTTGTTCTTGCTGCTTTCTGCAATGCTCAATTTGTTTGATGGGCATTGCAACCGCAGTTAGCTTATAGATTATGTTATCGAACGTAGAATGAAAAAGTTGAATTTGGGGCAAAATGATCCTTTTGTCGCTATACGACATGAAAACATATGTTTGCTGTTCATTAGAACAAGATTTGTTATCTTAATTATTTCACAAGATTATCCAATTAGTGTTTTTAAAATCGAATGATTAGCAAATCCGTCTTAATTCAGGTCTAGTTCAGTAAAATAAAGTTTTCTGGTCTGAAAGTTCGCCAAATGTTATTTCATACACCGAACATTACGTATGTAAGGACATTGTAATACTCTAACAAGGTATTGTTTCTCATTTAACACAACGGAAATTCGACGGATCATTTTGGACACCCTAATGCACCTGGATTAAGTTAAAAATTCTTTATATTTCGAGCATTGTCCCTTAGGGAGATCATCTTGAACATCTCTCTCTTATATACCTCAGTAGCTTACTCAAGAAAAGTGATCGTTACAAGTTATCGTACCGAACATGCAGTGTCGAATCCACGAAGTTTGCATTGCCGATGCCGTGTAAGTGCCATCTCTCCCTGTACCTGTGAACATTTGATGGAAATAAAGCGAGACTAAAATGAAATAAGTCTCCAAACGTTGGATATTCAGTTCCGTGATTATAACGTTCTTATCATATACAGGATGACCCATTTGTATTTATCGATGGAAGAAAAGTCAAGAAAATGAGGCCGTGCGGAAAAAAGTATCTTATGGTAGAAATCTTATGTTCGCGAGGGGCACACTCACGATTCTTAAATCAAGATGTTTTCCATCAGTTTCATCGGAACAGAAATATTCAACGGTATCTGTAGCACCAATAAAAATTTCACATTACCTTATATCTGATTATAAACGATGATGACCAGAGCACGATAAACGCGGCCACGAACATACGAAACGATGCATTTCGATCCATTTTGATCTAAATCTAATTTAGTAAATAAAACACGTTTACACCTGGATCAGAAATTGTCAACAGCTAATTTTAATCACACACCAGCTGTAATAAAAATGTACTATCACCTTTGATCGTCCCGAGCAGTCAAAATACAATCTTTTCCGAACACGAAATACACAGACGAGGAGACGAACAGCTTTTGTCGAAAGGAATAACTTTGGAGAAGAAATGAAGCGGCGTCGGTAAAATTCTACTTCCATATGGTGAACGGACACTCGCAACCACGACTATTATTTCTTCGCATCGCATCCCGGACACGTATGTATGTCCACACATCACATTTGCATTTGGTAGTGAGACAAATCACTCGCCGATTGGCTGCGAAAAATTTCGTTTTACAAATTTTATTTCGCGTATGCCAGTTGCATTAGTCCGGTTGTAAGGCGACAACAATGAAAAGAAATTAAGTATAGTTCCACGAGGCTTGCCGTGTGACTCATCGTTGAATGATAACTTTGTCGGGAAACCAAAAATAGTTTATACGTTCGACCAAGCTAGTATTTAAATTTTTATCTCTCAGTGCACGATAAAACACGAGCGAGAAAAAAGCGCAGTCGTTTATAAAATACATTGTTTTGCAATTATACCTAGTCGAAATCAAAACAGCATTTGAAAAATGACTTTCAACACCTTTCTCTCAAAATTACTGAGTCCTAATTTTAGATTTGTTTCATACTATTTGAGGTATACAGCTATACTGGCTTCACTTTTAACACTAGATTGCCTAAGGAAGTCATTTTCACTGCTTTTCAATTTCAATTAGAAAAACAATTCTGTATATGACACAGTTTCTTAGAATTTTGTGACTTTTTGTACAACATATAAATGCGTTTATTAATTATTGTACTTGCCCCCCCCCCCTCTCCCCTCTTTCACTTCCGGTATATATATGTGTTATATCTGTATTGCCGAAAAGCAGCCATTTTGACTACTTGGGAAATTTAAAATAATCAAATGACTTTTATTATTGAATTGAGTATAAATTTTTTATATGACCAGATCGGCTCCGAATTTGCATAACAGTTTGTTACCGATTGAGACGCGATTGTTCATATAGGGAATAGTGAGCGCCGTACGCCGGCATACGCGCGGCGGTGCGAGAGTGCCAAGACGGCGATAAGCGGAGAGACAAGCGAACGAGTAGAGTATTGTAAAGTGTAAAATAAAGAGTTTTTTGTAAGTAAAGAAAATACAGTTTATATATTTTTTTATTACCGTCACTTGTATGTAACTTGTTATCCGAATCTTCATGCCAGCCCTGCCCACTCACCTCATTGCATGAACTGCGCACATAGCGACTTTGGACCGGCCTACTTTATGCAGTGACCATCTACTTGTGCTTTCAAGGATGTGAAAGGTCCAACAGGCTACGCAAAAAGGAACATTATGGCAGATAATCTTGTCAGTGGATTCTCGTTGATAATAGGTAACTATATTATCAAACATATAAAAAAGTGTACAGAAGAAGAAGGCCGCCGAATTTTGGGGTACGATTGGACAACAACGTTACCGGAAATACGTGCATTTATTGGGATTGTATATGCTCGTGGAGCCTACGAGGCAACAAATTTTAAACTGATAATGAGTTATTTAAGGTCAGCTGTTCGGAAACTTGGGTAGTGTCGGAAGTCCATGCGAGAGGTCAGTAGGTGTCGGCATTTGACTCTCGCTTAGACTCGCGCGTACCGAGATCTCCCCCCACCTGTCAATCGATCAGCGAGATCGATTTCCGGCTTCATCACTTCTAGTACGGCTTCTAAAGAGAACGATCTTCAACGCGCGCTTCTAACTAGTTTTTCTTCAACTTAACTTGTAACTTAAGGTTGTTGTGGGGTCAGGTCGAAACGATGTCACGGAGATGAAATTTTGTATAAACGTTCATGATCCATTTACTAATCAACCTGTCAAATTTTAAAACAATCCACAGTACAGTTATTTAGAAAAAAAAATCGCAAACTTGGAGCATTTAGTGTGCTCAACATATTATGTCTATGGGAATTTTTCGAACATTTTTCAGTACATTATATATATCTGCCGAGAAAACGATGGCACGGAGTTAAAAAAACAGGTACGGTTAAATGAAATACCGGACTAACTTTTGGTGCTTTGAAAATAATAATTTACAGTACCGATTCAACGTTATTAATGATTATAATCGCGAATTTTCCCAAAAATTGAACACACAAGATATAAGGCTTCGGAAACATGACAACAGCGTAGATGTTACAAGCACTCCCTACCTTAGCGACCCTTTCCAACGAAAGAATTTTTTCCCGGGACCTATGTTCATGGTTGATAAACAGACACTTCGATTTTACGGTTAAGAACGGAGCGGGTATATGACAGCTGTGCGACACTGCTGTCAACCCAACCAATTATCGTGGGTCATAATTTACGTTGTTGCCAATTCGTCTTCCAATAATTCATCTCTAACGAATTATCGAAAATAATGCCATAAACTAATAGAAATAATTCCTGTAACCATCACTTTGTCAAAAATGCATATTCTTTTAAACTGATGTGGATTTTTTCCTTGAAAAATGATATTAAATACGACGATAATTTGACGACAAGCTGTTGGTAACAATTCATCGGTTCCGTGCATAAGCATAGGGCACCCCCCTCATGCTTTACCCCCGATGGCTAGCCCCCACAACAACCTTAACTTCGAGTTCGGCTTCTACAGAGAACGGTCTTCGACACGCGCTTCTAACAAGTTTTAGTCCATTGAAATGTTACAAAAATAAGGCCTAACCCTGCATTTATCAAAGTCAGCAATCTTTTTTTTTATGCATAGGGAATGCATGTCCAAGTTTGCGGGGTTGTAACCCTTGAGAAAAAACCCGCCATATAAAAAAAGGGGTAAACAGTTTTTGCATTATAACATTGAAACTATCCACTGCGCAAGAAAATTATTTAGTTGTTTTTTGTAGGAAATTGAATTCTCTACAAATTCACTCTCTTGACTTTTTGTCGTAAAATCGAAAATAACAAAGTTATTAACAAACAACGACGAAAAGCGAAGGAGTAATTCCCTTTAAGTCGCTCTAACCTTTTTTCTTTTCATTTTACGGAAAAATATATTCATTTCGATAGAACACCTTCTGATGAATAAATTTCAATATAAATCTGTCAACTTTTGTTTATTTATAAACATTTTACAGTACTGCAAAAGTAAATGTCGGAGTACTCGAAAATAGACAGAAAAATGAACGATTATTGTTCCCGAGTCGAGCGCCTCACTCGGAGAAAAAGGAAAAGAGAGCGCTGGATGAGAGAAGAGAAAGCAGTAAGAAATATGGCGACGATGAACGAGGAGTGAAATAAAGTGTCTCTTGAAAAAACCAAAAATAAAATGATTCAATAACCCTAGAAACATATTTTGGCGCCCAACAACGGCAAATAAGGGTCAGAATCAGAGAGGTGAGCATTGTGCTTCTGACAAGGTTTTTAAAAGTAAAATAACATGTTATTATTACAATAGTTATTTCAAAATAAAGGTTTTGTGCATCATTACAAGGAACTAAGCATATTTACTTTTGCATAATAATGTTTTATTTGATTTTAATCAAAAAGAGGTCTAAATAGTCACTCCGGGAACGCGTCCTTATACCATGTTTCATAGTACAGACAAGTAAAAAATGTATACAATTACGATTTAAAGATGTCATATCATATTATTAGCTTTTAAAATCATTAAATTAAGAATATATCGATAAATTGAATTTATGTCACTTTAATTTGTTCATATTTTGGCTATTCAAATAGTGCCTGACGTTTATCAAATCACTCCGTGAACGCGATGTAGCACGTTCGATATAGTTAAAACAACACACCCTAGATGGCGTTAGCGTGTTACGTACTGGCCGACATTAAAGGCTCAGTCAATTTTCAAAATTCGGTAATGACCAAACGTCGGTTGCATATGTCCTCTAGTCGGTAAAAGGGCGCTCTGCGTAGTTACCCCTAGTACCGACATACCAGATAGTTCTGTCTGATAAGTAAATAATACGACTTATCTCAATACTAGAGACGGTAGGGAAAACCCAGCCTATCACATCAACTTCCCGACCCTCTCCTAAAGGAAAACCCAAACTCCACCCTAAATAAAATCCCTTCCACCCAAAAGTCAGAGCACATATAAAAAGACACGCTCTGACCAAAAAACGAGCACTACTATCAGACTAATCATTACGATAATCATTACGCGACTCGAGTCCTCTCAGTCCTCAGTTAAATCAGACTCTGTAAAACGTCTTCCACGACGTTTAGTTCAGTTAAAACCAACAGAAACCATACGAGTTACACAATAACTTTAAATCAACTTGAATAAATCCAATTGTTAACCGTTATTCATCGTGTTGTTCTCTTCAACTGCGCATAGCAGGGGTCGAATTTCATAAAGAACCTCTCGAATCTCCGAATCTCCGAATCTCCGAATTTCTGTTCGATCAGAATATCTCACTTACTCTGATCAAACTGAGCGTACTCTTCGTAGTTCGCGCCGATAAAACTATATCGGCGGAGTCAACAGAACGGCGCGACCGTGCTGTTCCGAATCATCATCGAGGACGTAACAAGCGATCAACAGTGTGAAGTTCGCTAGTCAAAGCAAACAACGTGTTTCGTGTTTACGGAAACAAATAATTAGATTTTGTCGGTAAGTACCTTTTAGTTTGGTATATGTGGTGCGTACTTTAATTCCCTGTCACTTCGGGAACACTGTTTGTAAATTCGTTTTTTAAAATTGTGCATACTTTTTGCAAAATTCTTATAAATATTGCAGCTCAGTCGTTCATAACCTCTAAAAGCAGTATCTAACATGGCGGCATTAAGCGTGACATGAAAATATTGATCGAATAGTCATTTTGGGGACGTCCTCGTATATGACGGACGTTTCCGAAATGATAGGGGTGTTCACGAAATGACAATCTTTGAACAAAATGATGCCCTTATGTTTTTAAAAATCATTATCATGTAAAATTTTGATTTTAGGTATCCAACTAGTACGAGTAACATGGAAAACGATAAAAATGAAGACAAAAGGAAGTCGAAAAAACGATTAAAACAGGACAGTATGGCTTATAAAAAGCATCGTGAAAAGGCTAATGCAAGGAAGCGCAAGTTTTTAGATAAAATGACACCTGAACAAAAAGAATTGAAGAGACTGAAAGATAGAGAATATTACCAAAGAAAGAAGGCTGAAAATAAAATTAAGACTGTTAGTGATATGACTGAAAGAGAGAAGAGGAAACAGAGAAAGTTGTGGACAAAAAATTCTCAAAAGTATAGACAAAAAAAAAGGTTATGGCAAATACTTTAGCCAACAGCCCCCCAGATTCTGAAAACCAGATGGAAAACGATATTCGCGTATTAAGGAAGAAAGCAGGAAGAAAACAGGTTAAAAGAGATAAAGCGCAGGCTTACAGAACCGTTAAAAAACAGAAACATAAAATACAAAAAATGCAAAGAACCATAGATAAGTTGCGAAAAAAAGTAGAGAGAAGCAGAAGACGTAAAGAAAGAGCATCTCAAAAGAAAGCTGATACACCTACACGCAAAGTTGATGAATTAACAAGAAGATGTTCTGTTACTCCAGAAATTCGTAAACGTCTACTGTTTGGCGAGGTTTTGACAACCCAACTAAAAGACACCGTTGACAAATTACCCAAAAAATTCTAAACAGCGAGAGACTTTTCAAAAATGCATCAGTGGCGACCGTATTAAAAAACATCGTTTAAATAATATGGCCAAACAATTTCTCCACAAAAATAGAAGTTTTTTGAACGAGATGATGTCAGCAGAATGTGCCCTGGTAAGAAAGATTGCCTTAAAGGAAACAAACAAAAGCGGTTGCTTCTAGAAACTGTTAAAAATTTGCATCCTCAATTTTATGCTGAGACTGGAATTCGAGTGTCTTATTCGACGCTTTTGAGAGAGAAACCTTGTTGGGTAGTGCAACCTACAAAACGGGATCGAGATACTTGTCTTTGTGTAAGGCACGAAAATTTTGAGTACAAACTAAACAAATTGAACCGACTAGGAGAGCTGCTGCACATTTCCACATCCCAATGTATAAAAGCGTACAGCTGTGACATTACATCTTATGATTGTATGCTTGCTTTATGTGGCAATTGCAAGGAAATCAAATTAGAATCGGGGAGTAATAACGATACCATCCAATATTTTCAGTGGCAAGTAATAATTGAAGACCGAATCATAAAAGGAGAGAAAAAAAAATCAAACTTACTAAAAAAGTTACCGTGACAAGCACAGTCAAAGATTTGAAAATGCCTTTAGCCGCGGATATTTGTCCAATGAAAAAACATCTTTATGGAATTAGTGAAAACTTGAAGGCCAAAAGAGAACTGAAAGATAATTTAAAAGAAACAGAGCTAATGATACAAATTGATTTTGCTGAAAATTACATGACTAAATATGAGAAAGAGATTCAATCGATTAGGTTCGGAGCTTCCAAAGGTCAATTATCGACCCACATAGGGGTTTTTTATGCCAAACACGATACGTCTCTTGAAACAGTTTCATTTACCACTGTGAGTGATAACTTGGACCATCAGGCTCATGCTGTTTGGGGTCACCTGAAATCACTGTTACAGATAATATTGAGTGCCAGGCCTCACGTAACTACCCTTCACGTGTTTTCAGACGGACCCACATCCAATACCGGAACCGCACCAATATTTACTTGTGGATTAAAACCTTAATAGACAAATTTCCGCAAATAACTGCTTCAACGTGGACATTCAGTGAACCAGGTCATGGATGGTGCCAATGGATGGGCCAATGGATGGTGTAGGGGGAGTGCTAAAGAAAACTGCTGATAACCACGTACGAGGAAACGATATCAATACAACTGCAGATTTTGTTCGTTTACTGCAAAAATCAACTGTTTTACTCCATGAAGTCACTGACGATGAAATACTTGCAGTCAAAAACATAATACCCGTAAAGATAGATGCAATTTCCGGTATCATGAACGTGACGAAGATTATCTGGCAGAATGCTTCTGATGTTTCCATACTACTGTATCAATTTTCAAAATTATTACGAGAAATTAAACTGCAGGCATTTTCCGTTGAAGCTCGAGAAACAGAAAGTCCAGCGCCATCAGCAACTATCGATTTAGATACAGAAAGGAATGAAGAGTTTCTGGATTCTCTTCATATGAATAGAAAAAGTATTTACGACGCCGTATACGGATCAGACACTTCAGATGACGAAAGTCTACAAAGCGTTTCAGATCGACTTCATGAGAAGAATGATGATATTAGTGCTGGTACATCGTACGAAAACGACAAAGAGAACTTTCATCCAAACATGATATGCCCAAAGACATTTTTGCTAGTTAATGTACCAACTGAAAATTAAAAAAATCAATATAGATACGCTGCAGTCGCTGACACCTCAGTTGATGAAGATGGTGAAATAAAAGTCACCTTTCTTCGTTGTCAGCGGAACTCAGCAAAAATATTTAAAATCGAACGAAATGATGTTTCATAAATATTACCCCTGTGAACAAATTGTTAAAATTTTACCCACACCAAAGTTGCAGAAAAAAGGCAGTTGTAGCTTTTATTGTTTTGATGAAAACATGGACATTTTTGAAAAGTAAGTTATTGTTGTACCGACTTTGAGTTTAAACTTTGATTATAAAGTTGTTTTGTGATATTATACATATGTTATTAATGTGATTATGCATGCATAATGTTTGTGATTCTTAACGTCTGTTTGAAACAACAAAGATTAGATTTTGATTTTAAGCATTGATGTGCAATCTTAATGATAGTGTGCGTTAGAGTTTGTTCCTGATATTTAAGGTTTGTTGATTGAAACTAAAAAGTTTATTGTTATTAGGTTTTAAGTTTAAAATGTGAGAATTATGTTCCTTATCCCTTAAATACAAATAAAGATACAATATGTACGTAAATGTGTATTATTATATCCATAAAATATTCCAAAAACCGGGCGTTGGTTTCATTCAGGGAACGTAAACGTCATTTAGGGAACTACATTGTCATTTTGGGAACACTCTCATCATTTTCGGGAACATCACGAAAACGGCAAATAAATATCTAATAAGTAATTATATAATTGAATCTTTCATATGCATGATGAAATAACCTTCAAACCTTTGTATTTAAGTTATTTATAAATAACGTAGTGCAACAATGTATAAAATAAACTGAAAATTTGGAGCCATATTTACACTAATTGAAAAATTATTGAGAGTAATTTGAAGAATAAGTGTTTTGATTATAAAAATATAGGAAATTACAAGATTTTGCGATTAAGGAACATTTTTATTACAATTTATTGAAGGCGATTCTTAAATGCGTTGGTTATATTATTATTTAAAAAATAAATAAAAGCGTTCCCGAAATGACTTATGGCCCTCGCAATATTCTTATTACTAGCTAGAACTTCTAAAATTTTTTTTTTGTGTGTGCCCCTTCACAGGAAAGGCTGATGAAAAATGACGCAACAGACTCCACTCGTTAGTTTTCTTCAAAAAGGAACTTTATTTCTCAGATATTTGAAAACCTAAAATGCTCACCTCTCTGATTCTGACCCATAAACTCACCGGAGATGAGTTGTCATAATAATTAGTGAAAAGTGCAAAAATAATGGACACAGTTTGTGCGGTGTAAAACGTGGTGAAACGACGCCACGAGGCTCGGACAGACAATGGCAACAAGCTACGCTGGCTGGCGTCGCGCGTAAAGCATCGATATAAAAGGCAATTAAACATAGAATCATCAGTGCAGGGTGAGGCCTGTGCCTCAAGGAATCGAAAACAAATACGTGCATCGAAATCGAGAGCGAGCAATCGAATAATGAGTGTATCGAGTGCTCGTGAGATATAGTCTGAGAAGAAAACATGCGGTTCGTATAGCACAAAGGTGCGAGCGTGAAGCTTCGAGAGCTATCGAACGAATATCATAACGCAACGACCAGAGCGTCGTGAATCATGTCGATAAAGCAGTGCTGAACCTTTCCGGTGGAGCAATACGTTGTTATAAAGACCGACGGAGACTATAATTTTAAGGAATAAAATTACCATCACGTTCGTCCGATGTATCAACTCGTACATACCGAGTATTGCAGTATCATTTCATTAATGCGCAAAACGAATATATCAACAGAAACCCAATCGCATGAAGTATAGCGAAACATTTATTTCATATATTTCATCAATAAGAACGAGCGTCATAACTCACTAAAAAAAAAAATAATAATAAAGAGCATTCGCAACAACGCTAATTCATCGCTGCATCGAGATTGAGCGTTATAGGCGTCAAGATGTCAGAGCTACGAAAGCTAAATCAAAGTCGAGCTACGGTAAAAGGCCGTATCACTAGAATTAATAATTCTATAACAGCAAACACTACAGCAGCCGAAGCAAAAGTCAAAGCGAGAATGATCGAGGATTTATTTCAAGCATTTGAAGAGATACAATCCAAAATTGAGACAATAAAATTTGGTGACATCGATGCCGAGGACGTCCCTAGTACGACGCAACAAGAAGCGGACGGGGAACGTGAGATTTTCGAAAATGTGTATTTCATGGCACCGTCTAGAGCACAAGAGATTCTCGATATGGAAAAAGAAGAAAATGCGCTTGCTCAAGCGCAAATGCAGACTCAGGTGCAAAATCAAGCGCTCAACGCAGCACAACTGGTGGGCGGCCCATTAAGAGATGGAGGACGTTTAGACATCAAACTGCCGACATTAAAATTACCAGAGTTTAAAGGGGAGTATAACGACTGGCTCCTGTTCAAAGACGCATATATATCAATGATACACTCAAACGACGGTATTTCGGCAATCCAAAAATTCCAATATCTGAGAAGCTCACTCAAAGGCGAAGCTTTGCAGGTTATTGGCAGACTGGAAACGTCTGCGGAAAATTATGAGAATGCCTGGGAATTATTGCAGAAAAACTATGAAAACACAAAATTGCTTATAAAAATTCATCTTAACAATCTGCTTGACTTTCCTACTGTATCAAAAGACAAGCCAGCGACAATAAGGCAGCTGATTGTTCACATACGAACACACATAAAAGCGTTGAAAACGCTGAAATTACCCGTGGAGCACTGGGACGAGCTTCTAATTCATATAACAAAGAACAAATTCGATTATGCGACTCAAAAAGATTGGGAAGAAGAGTGTAATCGGGACAAGGAAAACCGAAAAACGTTAGAGGAATATTTAACATTTCTTAACGAGAGGTGTCATACGCTGGAAATGATCGACAAGGGTAAGATCAAACATGAGGTCACAAAACAGTCGGGGATGTAGAATCATGGCAGCTCAGTATCGTTGGCAACAGTCTCGAGACAGGCCTGCGTAATATGCAATAATTCACACGCAGTCTACAAATGCCCGCAATTTTTGCAGATGCCTATATCCAAGCGGATTGAAGAGGCAAGAGAGAAGAGGTGTTGTTTAAACTGTATGGGTAAAGGACATTATGCTCAAGCATGTCGCGCATCCGCTTGTAAGAAATGCGGAAAGAAGCACAACACACTCTTACATCTCGAGCAAGAGGAAAGATCGGCCGAATCAAAGCCGGTAGAAGATTCACACAAGAAGCCGGTCATCGCACCGTGTACGAGTGAAAAAGACAATGCTAGTGACACAGCAGAGAGATCATCGGTTATCAGTTTCGTACAGAAGCCGAGAACTCAAGTAGTATTGTCGACTGCTCGAGTAATAGCAGAAGATGCAAACGGAAAGGAACAAAGTTGTCGTGTTCTTCTAGATCGCGGATCACAATCCAATCTAATAACGGATAAGCTCGTCCGCAGATTGAGGCTGACTTGTAAAAAACGGCAAGAACTGATAAGTGGAGTAAATCAATCTCAAACAATAATCGGAAGAACTGTCAATGTTAAAATCCGATCGATGCATTCCGATTATGAATCAAAAATCGAATGTCTAGTGCTACCACGCATTACCGAAAAATTACCCGAAATAAAAATAGATACAACACTCATACGATTACCGGAGAAATTAAATCTCGCAGATCCAAGTTTTTACGGGCGGGATTATTCTGGGAACTGCTCTGCGCGGATTCCATCAAATATGCAAAAGGTTTGCCGAGATTGCAAAATACACTTCTACGCTGGATCATCGGAGGAGAGTTAATCGACACGAAAAACAAAAACTCTTCACGATTTTGTAGGCTAGTAACAAATGGAGCGTTGCAGAGTCAACTGGAGCGATTTTGGAATCAGGAGGAAACACGAGAAACACGCCAGTGGACAATAGAAGAAGCAGAATGTGAACGACAGTTTTGCGAAACACTAAAACGAGATAAGCACGGGAGGTTTATCGTAGCCCTACCACAAAAAGAGGGGGTAGCGCTAGGAGAGTCAGAACCACAAGCGAGGAGACGACTGTTTGCGTTAGAAAGACGATTCAAAGCAGATGCCGAGATCAAATCGAGATACATTGAATTTCTCGATGATTATGAACAACAAGGACATATGACGCGTGTAGAAGAGGGTGCTCACTCTCAGCCGGGAGACACATATGTACTACCACATCAACCAGTAGTGCGCCCGGACAGCATCACCACGAAATTACGTGTTGTATTCGACGCCTCAGCAAAAACATCGCTTGGCACTGCATTAAACGATCGACTGATGATTGGGACAAACCTTCAGAAGGATATTTTCAATATTCTTCTACGATTCAGAGGACACAAATACGTATTGACCGCAGACATAACGGCCATGTTTCGGCAAATCCTTGTACGAGAAAAAGACCGAGATTTGCAAAGGATACTGTGGAGAACGAATTCAATACATCCGATTCAAACATATAGGCTGAATACCGTTACGTACGGAACAGCGCCAGCACCGTATTTGGTCATTCGATGTTTACGTCAATTAGCAGCCGAGGATTCGAAGTTCCAACAGGCAACAGAGGCAATCAAAAGAGATTTCTATATGGATGATGTCCTCACAGGAACCGACACAATTGAGAAAGCAATCGCGTTGCAACAGCAACTGACGCAGATCTTACAGCGAGGCCATTTTAAATTAAGAAAATGGCGCTCAAACGATACCAGAATATTGGAAAGCCTAGCCCAAGAAAGCGGAGTGGATCCTCTCATGACACTTGACCAAGAAGAAGCCCTTAAGACTTTAGGCCTTCTATGGGATGCCAAATCGGACGTTATGAAATATCGCGTGCGCCTCGACGAGCAACCACGAAGGACAAAGCGACTGGTGTTGTCGACAATTGCACAAAGTTTTGAACCATTGGGACTGCTGGCACCAGTTCTTGTTAATGCAAAGCGCATAATGCAGCGAATGTGGCAGCTGCCTATAGGATGGGATGAACGCTTGCCGCCGGATCTACAAACAAGCTGGGATCAATATTATGGATCATTAGGGAAAATTAACGATAAGAGCATCGAGAGAAATATTAATCCGAGAAACTTAGAGGGAAGTTTCGACCTCATCGGATTTGGTGACGCCTCAGAAAAGGCTTACGATGCGTGTGTTTACGCAGTCTCAAGACATTCACGAGGTGAAACAATTTCAAACTTAATAGGCTCAAAGAGTCGAGTAGCACCGCTTAAAAGTATATCGCTACCGAAACTTGAACTAAACGCAGCAGTCCTACTAGCAAAACTCAGTGAAGCCGCGAGAGAAGCTTTCGGAGGGAAATTCCGGCGCACGGTGCTTTGGAGTGATTCAACAATAGTGTTGAGCTGGATCGCAACGGCACCGAACCTTCGAAAAACCTACGTTGCTAATAGGGTAACAAAAATACAAGAATTGACTCGCGATGTATCTTGGTTGCACGTTCCATCGGAGGACAATCCCGCGGATCTCGTCTCCAGAGGGATCTCGGTAGAAGAATGGATGCAAAGCAAGTTATGGTGGCATGGACCAGCATGGCTGACCACAGGAGAATGGCCTGAACGAACAGTAGTGAAAATGGATACATCAGAGAGGAAAATGGATTTCTAAAGCCTTTTTCAAACACGGGAATTGACTACGCAGGCCCGCTGCAAGTTCGCGAAAATCGCAGGCGCGGGAGAGTACATAGTTCGAAAGCATGGATCGCAGTATTCGTTTGTTTTGCGACGAAGGCTACGCACCTCGAGCTCGTTACTGAGCTGTCTGCAGAAGCCTTTCTATCTGCATTGCGAAGATTTGTAGCAAGGAGAGGTATCAGCTCACAGATAGTTTCCGACAATGGTACTAACTTTGTCGGCGCTGCACATGAACTAAAAGAAGTTTTCGAATTTTTGCGGAACGAAGAGCGCACGATCTCCGATCATTTGGCGCGACAGCAAATTCAATGGAAGTTCATACCACCAAGGGCACCACATTTTGGAGGTCTATGGGAGGCGACGATAAAGTCAGCAAAACGTCTTCTCCATACCGTCACCAAGGGCCTCGTATCGACTTTTGAGGAGTACTACACTCTTTTGACGGAAATAGAATCTATCCTAAATTCTCCGCCTTTGACTCCGCTATCTAGCGATCCAGCGAGCATAGCAGCCTTAACGCCAGCCCACTTTCTAGTTGGGGACTCACTGTTATTGCCAACCGAAAACAATTATATGGAGATCCCAAATGACAGATTTTCGAGATGGCAACATTTGCAAAAGGTGCGACAGCACTTTTGGCAAAGATGGTCGAATGAATATCTGCACGAGCTGCAGAGACGTCACAAACGGTTAACTAAAGACGACAACTTGGAGATTGCGACATTAGTGCTTATCAAAGAAGATAACGTTCCACCGCTGCATTGGATAATGGGGCGTGTGGTTGCATTACATCCAGGAGCTGATAACAAGGGCTCTTCAAAAGGGCGGTGAAAAAGTTGTGTCCGCTACCCAAGGATGAAGACTAAATATCGATATTATATTCATTCAAACATATATTCATTTATAACTCCATGTACTTATACTTACTTACTTACTTTACTTATACTCACTTATATTTACTTAGCTTAGCGCAATAATTTATGCGAATTTATGACTTTGATTTGTTCACAAATGTTTAACAGTTCTTGCTTAAAATGCCTGTAGTACCTCTGAGCGTGTTATTGTTAGCTACTTATCATGACATGCATTTTTATTGAAAGAGAGTCTTTCAAGGGGGGCGGGATGTTCCCGAGTCGAGCGCCTCACTCGGAGAAAAAGGAAAGAGAACGCTGGAGGAGAGAAGAGAGGGCAGTAAGAAATATGGCGACGATGAACGAGGAGTGAAATAAAGTGTCTCTTGAAAAAACCAAAAATAAAATTATTCAATAACCCTAGAAACAATTATGCGTCGTTTGTTTGCAAATTTCATTAATTGCGGCGGACAAATTTGATTTGTTACTATTGCAATGTTCATAATAATAAGTTATGAACTCCTCGTAGGTGGTGCGGAAAAGAGTTCATAACTAATTATTATTATTATTAACTCCTCGTAGGTAGTGCGGAAAAGAGTTCATAACTAATTATTATGAACATTGTAATAGCAACAAATAAAATTTCTCCGCCGCAATTAAGGCCAGGTTACTCCAAAAAACGTGATTTTTTTCAATAAGTTTTATTCATAGTACAAAACATGTTGAGTAATCAATTTTTTTTACATATGAAAGCACATATGTGGGACCGGGCCCGCAGGCCTTCGACGACGCCCCTGAGGCGTGAGGAGCGAGAGACAGAGAAAAGAAAGAGGCAGTCTACAAAGAGCTTCCGAGCGACGAACTAGTACTACCTAAATAGCTTGTTAATTATTCAGTAAATTTTATACTTTTTATCCTTATTGACTCGTGCATAATTCTTCGCCTCACCCAACTCTGAATCCTACATATGGGGGCTCGTCCGGGATACTGGGTTTTCGAGTCGAAAGTTAACGCGAACAAAAGTCAGATCGAAAAGTTGTCAAGTCGTGAAGTGGTCAAATCCAAACGTTGATAAGCCGAAAAGTTGTCACGTCGCGAAGTTGTCAAGTCGAAACGGTCAAGCCGGAATTTTCGAAACAATCAACCGTCGAAGTCGAAAGTGATACGGGTAAAATAATTAACCAAGTCGTGCGTTCGAGTAGCTAAAAGACGTTAGACGAAAAAAAGACGAGAAAGACGAAAGACGAAAAAAAAAAGACGAAAGACGAACAAAGTAAAAGACGGAAGACGAAGAAAGAAGAACGTCGAACAAAAGAGACGAAGAAAGACGAACGAAGTAACACGATGGTTCTCGAAAGATCGGGAAAACAGATAGAGGACAAAGAGGACGAAGCCGGCGCGGAGTCAGCGCAAGAAGAAGGGGCGCGAGCGAACGCTGTAAGAGAGATAGAGAGGAAAGGCCGAACACGCGGAACAATGACGCCGCGAAAACAAACACGGTGGACGAAGAGGCACGCGGTGCGAGGCGAAAAACGCTCACACATTCAACGCCGAAACAAAAATTGATGACAATGGCACAACTAAAAGACGAGCTGGAGAAGCTAGGGTTACCGACGTCGGGTAAGAAGGCCGAGCTGATTGATCGATTAGCGAAATACAAACAAATCGATCAAGAAGAGGCTGTCGATAAAGAAGACAGCGAAGACGACGAGGGTAATGAGTTATCGACCGAATCTCAAAACGAAGACGAATCAGAAGACGAAGAAGCCAATGACGTCATACCGAACGATGGACGAAACAGACAACGAGGGATGGCGGCAATCGACAGACCGGCGTATCACACGCTGAATTTATTCACAATTAAAGACGTCGAGGGAAGTATCTCCCATTTCTCGGGGGACGACAAACTAGCAGTTGAAAAATAAATCGACGAGTTCGAAGACATTGCAACGTTGCTACAATGGTCGGACTTGCAAAAGGTGATTTACGCGAAAAAACAATTGAAGGGATCCGCGAAACATTTTGTTTCGCTTCAGAAAGGTGTAAAGTCGTGGAAGTTATTAAAAAAGCGGCTTTTAAGTGAGTTCGAAACAAAGTTGAACGGTGCGTTAGTACATTCGCAATTGTCGAAACGAAAGAGACAGTCGAATGAAACGGCGAGACAATACGTGTACGCGATGAGTACGATCGCGAGTCAAGGAGACGTCGAGGAGGAAGCGGTGATGCAATATATCATCGACGGGATCCAGGACGACGAAGCGGCGAAGACGATATTGTACACGGCGAACACGATTACAGAGCTTCGAAAAAACATCGAACGGTATGACAGAATGAAGGAGAAAACCGGGGGTCAGACGCAACGAGACCAAGTGAAAAACAAGTCGAGAGTGCCAGCCAAAGGCAATAAAGGTGACCAACGAAAAAACGAGAGAGAACAAAAATGTTTCGGGTGCGGCTCGAGCGAGCATCTCGCGCGCGATTGTCCAAACAAAAATGACGGACCGAAGTGCTTTAATTGCAACAAACTCGGACACATCGCGGCAAAGTGCGACAAACGCGAAAAACCGCCAAACAATGCGAAAACGGTGAACGTAGTGACGCGAGCGGCAACAGATGACGAAATGGTGATCGAGGTCAACGACGTGCAAATACGAGCAATGATAGATACCGGTACCAAGCACACGTTGCTGCGACATAGCAAATACGTGAAAATCGGCAGTCCAGCGTTACGAGGGACGACGGATACATTCGAAGGATTCGGAAGTGCGCACGTCAAGGCCATTGGGGCGTTTCATACAACAATCAAGGTGCACGGCGACGAGTATAACGGAGAGGTCTACGTCATCCCCGACTACGCTATGAGTCACAGCATGCTAGTGGGAAAGCAACTAACGAGACAAATGGAGGTGATCATGCGAGGAGGCTCGATCACGATCAAAAAGTTGGCGATGAAAGAAAGGCGAAACGGCGAGGAGGAACAAGGCGAAAAGAAGAAAGAAGATGAGACGACGACCGAAGAGGAGAGTGATGGAGACGCCGCGGTTCGCGAAATGAGATTCGTGAATCTAGTCGGAAAAAGTGAAATCGACGTTAACGAACGATATCGACAACAGATCGAAGAAATGATCGAAAAACACATGCCAAAGAAGGAGGTGGTCACAGACGTCGAGACGAAGATTTCGCTGCAAGACGAAACGCCGGTTTGCCAGAGACCTCGACGATTGGCAGCTAAGGAGAAGACGATCCTTGATAAACAGGTCGACGAATGGCTGGCGGAGGGGATAATACAGCCGAGTAAAAGCAAATACTCGAGCCCAGTGGTCATAGTCCCAAAGAAAAACGGAGAATACAGAGTGTGCATCGATTATCGGCAATTGAACAAGAAAATTGCACGTGATCGATTCCCTATGCCACTTATCGACGATCGTATAGACGCACTGGCGAACGCAAGGGTATTCTCAGTACTGGACTTGAAGAATGGGTTCTTCCACGTCCCGGTTTCCGTCGAAAGCCGAAAGTACACGTCGTTTGTGACACCGGACGGACAGTACGAGTTCGTCAAAACACCGTTTGGTCTGTGCAACAGTCCAATGTCATTCTTGAGGTTCATCGACGAAGTGTTTCGAGACTTGATTCGACGAAATATGGTGTTCACGTACGTGGACGACTTAATTATCCCTGGAAAGAACGAAGAAGAAGCTTTAGCAAATTTAAAGGAAACGTTGTCAGTCGCGGAGGAGAAAGGATTGTCCATTAATTGGAAAAAATGCACATTCCTGAAACGACGGGTCGAGTATCTTGGTCACATAATCGAAGCAGGAACAGTGGGTCCATCGCCAACGAAGGTCAAGGCAGTGAAGAACTTTCTCGAACCAACGACGAAAAAAGCAGTCCAGAGTTTCCTCGGGCTGACTGGGTACTTCAGGAAGTTCGTCCGCGATTATTCCAAAATCGCAAAGCCGCTATCGGAGATGTTGAAAACAACACAGAGATTCCGATTCGAAAATGCTGAAAGACGAGCGTTCGAACGATTGAAGCAGCTGTTGACGAGTGAACCAGTGTTGCGGATCTACCGCCCGGATGCAACAACAGAGCTTCACACCGACGCGAGCAAAGATGGCTACGGAGCTGCACTTTTGCAGAAAGGAGAAGAAGATGATCGGTTCTACGCGGTGTACTTCACAAGCCGAAAGACAACGGAGGCCGAGAAGAAGCTGCACTCTTACGAGCTTGAGGCTCTTGCAGTACTACAGGCCGTGAAGAAATGCCGAGTATATTTACTGGGAATAAAGTTTACACTCGTGACCGATTGTTCGCCACTCCAAAGGACGCTGAGCAAAATCGATATTTCACCGAAAGTTGCACGATGGGCATTAATGCTGGAAGAGTTCGAGTACGAGGTGGAACATTGGGCCGGAACTCGCCTGAAACACGTCGATGCCTTGAGTCGATATCCGGTGATGGTGGTCGAAGATCGTGTCACGCCCGTAATCAAGAGAGAACAAGATGCCGAAGAGAGATTACGAGTCATCAAGAAGGTTTTGGAGACGGAGTCGTACGAGGATTATTCGTGCGAAAATGGAATCTTGATGAAAAGAGTCAACGAGAAGAACGTCGTTGTGTTGCCGACGAGAATGCACCACGAGGTGATACGCAAGGCACACGACAATGGACACTTCGGTGTCAAAAAGATGCTCGAACAAATTAAAGCCGAGTATTATATCCCGAATTTAAAGGAGAAACTCGAGGAGTATGTCAGCTGCTGCGTACGATGCGTATTGGCCGAGTCAAAACGAGGAAAGGAGGGAGAGTTGCAGACGATCCCGAAGGGTGATATTCCCCTTGCAACCTATCACATCGACCATCTCGGGCCAATGACAGCAACGGCGAAGATGTACAAGTACCTGCTTGTAGTTGTTGACGGATTCTCCAAATTCGTTTGGATTTATCCGACGAAAACAACGAAGACGTGCGAGGTGCTGGATCGATTGAAGAGCCAACAGAAGATTTTCGGCAATCCGGTGCGAATTGTGAGTGATCGAGGAACAGCATTCACTTCCGCGGATTTCAGGGAGTATTGCACCGACGAGAACATCGAACACGTGCTCATCACGACCGGCGTTCCACGAGGCAACGGACAGGTCGAGCGGATCAATCGGATCATCATTCCGATCTTGACGAAATTATCCCACGAGAGTCCAGATCGATGGTATCGATACGTCGATAAGATACAGTGCGCCATCAACAGCACGTATCAACGAAGTGTGGGCCTGAGCCCATTCGAGGTGCTCTTTGGAGTGAAGATGAGACAAAAAGACGATGTCGAAATACTCGCCCTGATCGAAAAGGAGGCGGTCCAACATTTTAACGAAGAGCGCGAAACACTGCGAGCCATCGCGAAGGGGAACATCGCGAAAATTCAAATAGAAAACAAGCGGACACACGATCGAAACTGTAAACCCGCAACGAAGTACGACGTCGACGATTTAGTCGCAATAAAACGGACACAATTTGGTCCTGGGTCAAAATTAAGGGACAAATTCCTAGGTCCGTATAAGGTGACTCGAGCGAAAGGCAACAATCGTTACGAGGTGATTCGACAAAGCGACGGAGAGGGCCCGCGAATTACAACGTCATCCGCTGACCAAATGAAGGTGTTCAAGGGGTATTCTCCGGGGACCGGAGAAACGCAGGAGAGGCCGGATGTGGGACCGGGCCCGCAGGCCTTCGACGACGCCCCTGAGGCGTGAGGAGCGAGAGACAGAGAAAAGAAAGAGGCAGTCTACAAAGAGCTTCCGAGCGACGAACTAGTATGGTACTACCTAAATAGCTTGTTAATTATTCAGTAAATTTTATACTTTTTATCCTTATTGACTCGTGCATAATTCTTCGTCTCACCCAACTCTGAATCCTACACATATATGAAATTACTTGAAAAAAACTTTTTTTTTTCTTTCAAAATGGCGGTTTTAAAAATGGCTGCTGAAACTCGTCTGATTAGTAGATGGATGACATCATTTCTTGGAAACGAATTATCTGAAAGCAAAAAACAAAACGGTTTCATGTTCTGTATCGAATTAGCTATGCCCTCAAGCAGAATGAAACATTTTCAATGAAAAAAAAAACAAAATGGCGGACTTTTGAATTTTTTTCATTTTTAATTGTTTATAACTTTTTTAACTAATAATGAATATTTCTGGTTCTGCCTGAGGCCATAGCCAGACATCTAAAGAGTAAAATGCCGCTTGGTTCATATCGATAAGTGCAATAGTTTAGAAATGAGACTGTCATCCATGCGAAAAAACGTGGTTCGGAGAAAAATCAGTTTAAAGTTTTTATTCGTGAAAAATCGTAAAAAAAGTGAATTTTACTCACATATCCATTCCAGCTTCATACACAACTCCTTCCTGGTCTTCGTAAGCATCATTCTAAAGAATTCTTGTATTTCTTAAACCAGTTCTGTGTTCCTTAGACGCTTCAGTAGCTTCTAGCTCAGCTCGATCAACACGCCTGTTGTTGGCCCTATTAGCAAAGTGCCTTGCTTGCGGGTCGATTCTGACACCCATAACTTCCATTACTTTTAATATGGGTAAAAGCCCTTCATTGAAAATGGAAGCAGCACTGAGAGCAGCAATTTCAAGCGTTTTTTCCCAACAAACTTATGTTTAGGGGCTATGTTCCAGACACATGAGTTGTAACTTTCATTATTGTTTTGCGTGTTAGCCCCTAAACATCTCTCGAGCAACTTTTCGTCGGTTAGTTCTTCATAAATTGGCTGTAAAAGATCTTGAATTTCCTGATCGAAAGCTGGAGGATGGTTGTAATTCTGTTTTGTAGCTTCTGCCTTTTGATAAGCGCACCATGAATCTGCTCCGGCTGGACAATACTGGTGTTGTGGCTTAGCATCGGTGGAACACTTGTGATAAAATGAGGCCAGAATTGCATTCTTCATGTCTGGCACAGAATCGGGAAAAAACTCCTTCTTCCTGATCTATGTGGGACACCACTTCTTCTTTTTTTATCCATGATAAATTTTGATAGCACACAAATGAAAAATTTACCGACGCGTGCGAGAACTGAAGCGAACAACCATCACCAACGAAAATTTCACTTGTACTGCCGTATATTATATACGCAGGACGCTCTCTAATAGTAAAGGACAGAATATGTTCGAGAAATAGAGGAGAACAAAACAATAAGACGATCCGACGGCACGCAGCAGCTGCCGCTATCGAAGGCGTTCGAGCGGCCGGATTTACCGCACCGCCCCCCACTCTTTTATACCTGCTTCTCGGTCTTGCTGACCTTCGGGATTAATTCTATACTATTTCTACGAGTATACAGTAGCAATTTATGAAAAAAAAAAAAATTTCGATTTTTTCAAAATTGTTTGGGGTAAGCTAGCCTTAACCCTTTGAGCGCTGAGTTGCCAGAAGTTAAGCGTGCGCTGTGGACCTCCCACTCCGCACGAGGCATCTCACCGCAGACTGCCCACTCCTTACGAGACAGTTCACTGTGGACTGCGTACTTTTTACGAAAGAAAAAGTACGCCTTCCCCCACTCCCGGGAGTTGACAGAGCTGTATGTAAGACCGTGGTAAGGGTGGTAAGAACGCACATGTGGGTTCATAACCTAACCTGAATAGTTGCGTGAGAACGCATATGTGGGTTCATAGCCAAAAACGAATGGTTATGCGAAAACGCATATGTGGGTTCATAGCCAAAAACGAATGGTTGTGTGAGAACCCATATATGGGTTCATAGCGCTCAAAGGGTTAATGAAATTTGCAAAGAAACGACGCATAATCGTTCACTTTATGTCTATTTTCGAGTACTCCAACACTTACCTTTGCAGCACTGTAAAATGTTTATAAATAAACAAAAGTTGACACATTTATACTGAAATTTATTCATCAGAAGGTGTTCTATCGAAATGCATTGAACATATTTTTCTGTAAAATGAAAAGAAAAAAAGTTAGAGCGACTTAAAGGAAATTACTCCTTCATTTTTTGTCGTTGTTTATTAATAACTTTGATATGTTTGATTTTACGACAAAAAGTTTACGACAAAAAGACAATGTAACATTTCAATGGACTATTTCTTCATACACATAATTCGATTTCGGCAATATTCGGTATTATCTCTTTTCGATTCTGTGGACACTATTGTTTCGGACCGGCTACGTTTCTATTTCTTCGATTTGATTGTGGTGAATTTATAAGTGCAATTTCTGGTAACGACGGCTTTATCCACGGACGTTTTCTAATGGCCACGCGGTCGCGAGCGTGACGCTGTCGCCATTACACGTTTGTGCGTACCTGATAATTAACGTTAAAGAATTGTTATATATTTGGTTAACCGATTGTGCTTTTATCTTCTTTATTTCGAAACTCTTCGCACGTTCACAGTATTTTCCCTTCTCCGACCTTCCCTTTCAAACCAGATCCCGGGTCTGATCCCATCTTTCGCAGACATCAGCAAAGTGGGGTCCCGAATTTTTTAGAAGAACTATGCCCAGAGATAAGTTCAAGCAAATCCTACGATTTATTCGTTTTGACAAAAGAACCGAAAGAAGTAGACGCCTCCAAACAAATAAATTTGCTTTGGTTTCGGAAATATGGAACAAGTTTATTGAAAATAGTCAAGCTAGTTATCAATCAGGGCAAAATATAACAGTTGATGAGCAATTATTTCCAACAAAAGCCAGGTGCAAGTTTATACAGTATATGCCTAATAAACCCAACAAATTTGGCATCAAGTTCTGGCTTGCATCAGATGCTAGTAGCAAGTACGTTTTGAATGGTTTTCCTTACTTGGGGAAAGACGAACAAAAACCATCGTCAATACTTCTCAGTGAACACGTTGTTCTGAAACTGGTCGAGCCATATACAAACTGTGGAAGGAATATCACGACCGATAACTTTCTCACTAGCATGTCACTCGCGACGAAATTATTGGCCAAAAAAACAACACTAGTTGGAACTATTAGAGGAAATAAAAGAGAACGAGCCAAAGTATCCAAACGAACGAAGGATAATATGCCTCGTTTATATATACATAAAAGCAAACCGAATAAAAGAGTAGCTGTTCTAAGTTCCCGGAATAAATTTGTGAAAATTGATAGAAGTAATGCAAAAATGTAACTGGACTCTATTCAATTTTATAACAAAACAAAATTTGGAGTTGATATAACGCATCAAATAGCCAGATAATATACCGTAAAATCTAGTTTGCGTACATGGCCCCTCCAAATATTTTTCAATATTTTAAATTTGGCTGCTATAAGTGCTTGGATCCTTTACAAAGAAGCGACAGGAATCCACGCACAACGAAAACAGCTCTTGTTTCAATTAGCAGATCAGCTTTCCACCGATTACGGAGCTGCAAGACTGAAAAAGTCATCAGAAAATGAAGACCCACAAACATCAAATACAACATATTCTAACAAACGAAAAATTTGGTAAGTACGACTTGATTTCGTACTCGACCCTTCCTCAAGTGAGGGCGTCTTTATATACGAGACGTTATAAGCATATTACTAGCGAAATACTAACTCAAAGCGCGTGTGTTAACAATTAACGTAGATACTTCGCAGAACTAAACTATTTAATTTTCAACAAGTGCAGTGAAGTGCATCCGTGATGTGAAGGACCTTAAGTTACATTCTGAAGAAATATGCACACCAGCCACTCGGCCAACATGCCATCGAATTCAGCATCGAACGAAACGAGAACAAACGATAGTCCAGCGGTAGGGCCTCCTGGAACGTCAGCGCATCACCCTCCTCTTGCTTCTCCACCATCTGGAAATCCGAATGATATACGCATCCTATTATCGAGAAACGCCAATGGACAAAACATAGGCCATAAATCGCCAGTATGGCAGATCGTCCGCAGCAAAAAACGCCCTAGACTCTCTAACGTTTCAGACAGCGAGGAAGAGGAAAGCAATAAAGTTTCCTGTAATAACAGATACACGGCTCTTAGCAATACAAACGAGCACGACGATCACAACATGAACACAGACGAGGTAAGCGAGACAGTTCCAAAACCACCGCCGATATTCGTCCCAGGCGTTAAATCAATCACCGCGTTGGAAAAACGCTTCGAAAGAGACATAAGTAAAAGTGACTATACACACAAGACAATTAACCTCGACGGACAAATCAAAATAATAGCCAAGAACCCCCGACATATAGGAAAATCGTACACATCCTCAACGAAGAGAATGCTACGTACCACACATATCAGCCAAAAGAAAACCGTACATACCGGGTGGTCATAAGATCTCTGCACCCAACAACCCCCATCGACGAATTGAAAAGTGCTATCCAATAACTGGGACACAAAGTACGTAAATAATAGTAGAACCACCAAGAAAAAAATCCACAATAGCCCAATGCACCAGATGCCAGCGCTATGGCCATACGAAGAGCTACTGTCGCAGACAGTTTCGATGTGTCAAATGCGGAGGCGAGCGCAATACATTATTAGCGAGCACAATAAATTATTAGCTACCAGCAAAGTGCGTGCTGTGCGAGGGCGACCGCCCAGCAAGCTACAAGGGATGCCGTGTATGTCAGAGCATTCAAGAGAAACGAAATTTGAGCACGCAAAAACCGATCTCGGTCGGCTCTCGGCTTCGATCTCTCGGCCAAGGCAGGACGTACATGAGGCTGGCGTACAATACAATCAACAACCGGCTTACGAAGAAACTGGTGACACCAGGCCAACTCATAGCTACGTCCAGGCGACAGGAGCAAGAGTAGGTAGCAACCAAAGCGTTCCCAATGATAATTCCACGATCATTAACATTCTCGAAAAGTCATTCACTGAATTCAGATTCGCGCTAACGCAGCAAAACGAGCTACTTAAAACCATGCTAAACCTACTAACAGCAGTACTAACGAAGTTTGCAGACAAATAACTTGGCTTCGTACAAAATAGTACTCTGGAACGCTAATGGGCTAGCCCAACACCAGAAGGAACTAGCAACATTTTTGTCAGTAAATAAAGTCGACGTTATATTGATTTGTCAGTCATTTTAATGACAAAAGCTACCTGAATGTACGTGGTTATAACGTCTATACCACTGAGCATCCGGATGGAACAACGCATGGAGGAACAGCTATACTAATAAATAAAGCCATCAAACACCAAGAGTTGCGTCCACACGACAAAAATTGCTGTCGAAGATAAGAAACTTGGTCCTACAGTACTTGCGGCGGTATACTGTCCACCGAGACATAATATTAAAAACAATAAATTCAAAGAATTTTCGCGGAGCCTGGGACCACATTTTATTGCCGGAGACGACTATGATACAAATCATCAAGCATGGGGTTCGAGGCTAACAACAACTAGGGATCGAGAGTTAACTAAAGCGACGGCAGACTACAACTGCACTCATTTCTCTGCCGGCCAACCAACATACTGGGCAACTGACAGACAAAAAATACCGGACGTACTTGACTGTTTCATAGCCCGAGGTATCGCGAGAATATACACAAGAATAGATACAAGCCTCGATCTATCGTCGGATCACACACCGGTGACACTAACCTTAAACAGAGAAGTACCAACTAAAGAGAAAAGCTTGACACTATATAACAGAAGAACCGACTGGCCGGGCTTCCAAGAAATAATAAACGAAAACGTAGACCTAAAGGTCCCCCTCAAAAATGGAGCAAACATAGACGACGCTACTGAACAGTTTACGCGGCTAATACAGAGAGCAGCCTGGGAATCTACTCCAACTACAGCAGAAAGCCACGACGTTGTATTGCTCCCAGATGCAATCGGAAGAAAAGTAGCCATAAAAAGACGAGTCAGGAGGCAGTGGCAACTAAGGAGAAACATCAGTGACCAAAGAAAGCTCAATGAAGAGACTCGGGAACTAAAAAAACTAATTTCACACGAAACAACAGCTTTTAAACGTACCTGACGAAACTATCCAACACGGCAGCCACGGAATATTCGTTATGGGAAGCTACTAAAAGAATTAACACCGCGAAGAACTACAATCTCCCGATTAGAAAATCGAACGGAGAATGAGCACAGAGCGACTTGAAAACAGTGATAACGTTTGCGCAGCATCTGGGAAGGGTATTTACACCAATCCAGTCGCAGCAAATCGCCGCGGAAATCAGGGAATTCATCGACAGCCCACTACCGATGGAAATGCCTATCAAGCACATCTGACCAGCAGAAATAAGCTACATAATCAACAAGAAATTGAAACCCAAGAAAGCTCCAGGTTACAATCTCATAACTGGCTTCGTGCTCAAGAAGCTGCCAAAAAAAGGGGTTCTGTTCCATACTACATTGTTTAATGCAGTCCTCCGAACGGCGCGTATACCCAGCTAATGGAAAGTGGCACAGATCATTATGCTACCAAAACTGGGTAAACCGCCAAACGACATCACCTCGTATAGGCCAATAAGTTTGCTGGCGGTCATATCTAAAATATTTGAGAAACTGCTGTTAAGGAGAATGCAAGTACAAGTAGACGAACGGAACATAATACCAGACGACCAATTCGGATTCAGAAAGAGACACTCGACAGTAGAGCAGGCCAATAGAGTATACAACACCATATCCAACGCACTGGAAGAGAGGAAATTCTGCTCAGTAGTGTTCTTAGACGTCCAACGGGCCTTTGACAAAGTGTGGAGCCTTGAACTGCTCTACAAAATCAAACAAGCTATTCCAAAATTCTACGTGCTCTTAAGATCGTACCTAAGCAACAAGACATTCCAGATGAAACACGGAACAGAAATCACATACCTCTACCTAATAAAATCGGGAGTTCCGCGAGGCAGTGTGCTAGGTCCAGTGCTGTATACGCTGTTCACAGCGGACCTACCGGTGCAACAGAATACCGCCGTGGCAACGTTTGCCGACGACACAAGCAATCATGACCACACACAGCAATGAGGTCACAGCCTCACGGAAACTCCAAAGAGGGCTCAATGACGTACAGACATGGCTGGAAAAATGGAGGCTCCAAGCCAGCGCGACAAAATCTGTACATATCACGGTCACCATGAGAAAAAAGGAATGCCCGACGGTTACGCTGAATGGACATCCTATCCCAAGTGTCAGCGAAGTAAAATATCTTGGAATGCACTTTGATCGAAGGCTCACGTGGGCCAGTCACATTCGGACCAAAAGGAAGGAACTAGATGCAAAACTAAGAAAAATGTAGTGGCTCCTGGGCAGGTCAGCACTATCACTTTGCAACAAAATAACTATGTACAAAGCAGTGGCCCATTTGAGCATATGGCATACAACTGTGGGGAACTACAAGCAACTCCAACATCAAAATCCTCCAGAGATTCCAATCCAAAACTCTCAGGACAATCGCCAATGCACCATGGTAACCTCCATAAAGACCTCGAAATCGACACAGTAAAGGCCGTAGCTCTGAAATCATGCACAAGCTACGAGCAAAGGCTCATGAGCCACCCGAACGAACTAGCGCTCAACCTTCTAAACAGAAGGAAGATCGTCAGATGACTTAAAAAATGTTAACCAATGGTCCTACGGCAAAGATTCCACGCGGTATAATCGCACAACGAAGAGTGTCAACGTCAAGTGTGTGAGTGAAGGGTGAAAGTGCAAGGACGAGCGTAAACTGTTGTATGGTTGTATGAATGTATAGTTTATATGTTTGGCTATGAAACCAAGAGTGAAAAATAGAGCAGAGCAAATCATTGAATTTGCCCTCTAAATCGAAGCATCCTACACGCCACAAAAACTATTTAATGCCATAATAATGGCAGTTTATAGTTAAAAGCTGGAAAAGTTTAAAAAAAGTACGACTTTGCCACAATAACAAAACAAATAATATATGTGCAAAACTGTCAAAAGTATGTTTGCGGAGATGTACACATAAAAAGATTTCTACTTTCATTTGCCTAAAATGTACAAATAATGCATAAATTATTTGTTTTTTTCAAGTGAAGTAAGTTTTTTTTATTGTTAATACTTACTAAACTTGTTGTATGACTGTCAATAATATAAGAAATATTAAAAATTAATTAAAAAAAAAATTCTTTACATGTTAGTTATTCTTTCACAATGCAGTCATTTTGACTGCTTTGGGGCAATATAGGTATATACTAATTGTAAGTTTCAGTCTTTCTAATGTTAAACCAGGGCGTCGTCGCTCAATCATCAAAGGGAAAAATAATTACAAATGGCACGTTGCCGCTCCGGAAAGGAGAAAGCGACGGTCATCAAAAGTTTATTTGCCCCGGCCTATTGGTGAAGCCAACAATGTACAAACACCACTCGAAGCTTGGAGTCTTCTTTTTCCAACGAACTTATTGGAAATAGTCGTCCAACACACCAACGAGGAAATTCGCCTAAGAGGTAATGACTGCGATCAAACCCATTATCAGAAAATAAATGTCGATGAATTAAAAGCTTTGCTACGATTACTGTACTGTTTCACCGGACTGAAGAAGCACAATCATACTTGCAGCGATGATTTATGGTCGCCACGATTTCCGGGCAATGTATACTGAGCCGCAATACAAAAACATCGCTTCCATTATTTGTTGGGGTTTCTTCGTTTCGACGACAAAACAACCAGAGGCGAACGACGTGCACTGCACGGATTAACACCAATAAAAGGTAATATATTTATTTCGAACTGCACCCAGTACTACTCTCCATCGACGCTGACGACCACGACCGACGAACAGCTCCTAAATTTTCGTGGATGATTTCGCGCAAAGGTGTACATACCCAGTAAATCAGACAAATACGGAATAAATATAGTGTCGATGAACGATGTCGAAACTTCGTACATGATAAGTGCGAAACCCTACGTAGGGCAAGTTACAACGTGGATAACGAATCTGTGCTAGGCTAGACCAATTTATCGTACGGACAGAAATCGCATGTGATAATGGTTTATGCCCTTCAGTCTTGTGCAAACAATGAAGAAAACCTACGGTCTAACCTTGGTTGGTACTATGCATAAAAATAAGCGCGAAATTCCATCGTCGTTCACACAAACACGCGACTGCTGGTACCATTCGCTATGCGTGTGCCACAGGAAATACCTTGGTTTCTTATTGCCCTAAAAGAAACAAGGCAGTTCTATTGATGTCCAGCTTACACAAAAGAGGACGACTGGATGATGAGACTGGAAAACCAGAAATCGTTGCTTTTTACAACCGCACAAAAGGAGGAACGGACTTTTTCGACCAAATGTGCCGTGCGTACACCACCGCTCGCGTTACTTTGAGATGGCCTCAACGACTATTTTTTGGCATGTTGGACCAAGCCTGAATTAATTCCGCAATATTATATAATTTGCTGGCCCCAAATGCGACTTTGAATCGAAGGAATTTTATCAAAGATCTAACGTTCCCGTTAATTCAGCCGCAATTACAAATACGTATCCGGTTGCCAACGCCCCGCACCTCCCTTCGCGTTATGATTAGTTAAATTCTCGATATGGAATCGGAACCAACGGAACGAACCAGTAAATTGAAAAAAAGAAAAGGCTGTTCGTTTTGTGTGGTCGACAAAAAAAAACATCATATTGTTGTGCTTGATATGTCAAACCAATTTGTGAAGAGCACCGCCTATGCGTCTGCACCTCCTGTATCTAATAATTTGTTTCACCATTGACGTAATATTTTTTAATTTAAAAGAATATTTTTCCACTGTAAGCATTGTTATTGAATAAACTGTTGTTTAAAAAAACATTGTATTTTTGTTATTTTTTATGAATATTATCAATTTTAATCTCCTTAACAACGTCTATTTTCCGGTGATTCAATAATTATGTTTTTTTCGGCGGAAATGATTGCAACCCGGTTTTACTCAAACATTAAGATATCTATGATGATAACCTATGGTGTTTTTTTTTCCTGTGACACGTTTTGTTTTTATTGACATTTGAGCAAACACTTTTTTCGACCGGTTTCGCTTAAATAGCTCTTTACAGCAAAAAAAAAAGAAGTTTTGCGGTTTAAAAAATATGTATTTACATTCTATGACTATTTAGGACTATTCACAAATTTGTTCATATTTTTTGGGCCCTTTTTACCCATCAAAAAACATGCGCGGACATAAATGACCCAGTGGGACGGCCGAAGCAGCGAAATTATAATGCGACGGCGAAGGTTTAATTAGAGTAATGGAGGGGGAAACAGATAGTCTATCCCCCTAATTATGAAATGCGCGCTAGTTCGGGGAAATAATTCTGATCGAGAGGACATAGAAACCAAAGTGAAAACCATTATTCGTATACGTTGTGACGAGGTAATACTCTCCTCGCAATCGCGCTAGCGAAGAATATTCGGAAGGAATATTAGAAAGAGAGCGAACTGGCAGAGTCGCGACGCCTCGCTCCCGTGACAAGAGAAAAATAAAAACGCACGCACTGTCGGCGAGGATTCCTTCGTTTTCAGGGAGCGGTCAGCAACCGTCAACAGTGACGGACGAGAGAGAGCGACGCTGCCCGAGGAACGAAGGAGAGAGAGAGATGGCTGTGCCGGCGATCAAGGAGCGATCGTCGCGAGAACCCCCACCTCCGCCGATAGGGGAATAAGGAAGCGAGGCGTGCGGATTAGGCAAGGACAGCGAATTGAGAGTTAGAATTTGGACAGCGAATTGAGAGTTAGAATTTGGACAGCGAATTGAGAGTTAGAATTTGGACAGCGAATTGAGAGTTAGAATTTGGACAGCGAATTGAATAGTACGGAGAGAGTGAAAGTATTGCACAGAGAATAGTTTGAGAGTGTGTGTGTGTGCGAGAGAGAGAGAGTGAGGCGGAGACTGCCGGATACGCGAGAGTGAGAGAGAGAGGACCGACGCCGAGGAACGCTGCGCGACGTCAAGAACGAGAGGCAGCGAAGAAAAAGGTAGGCACACGTGGTGCAATTTCTTTATGCCCCGAGCGACTCCTCCGAGGTCGTGCGTGAGGTGGCAGAGGGTGTCCGTCACGCACCCCCCTCGCATACCCGAGTAATAAGCTGTGCTTTTCGGCGTCACCGGAAAGCCGCTGTGTCTCCCTCGTAAAAGATTTGGTCGAGTAGTTTAATAATTAGAATAAGAAATACGGTATTGTATTGTCAAGATTGTCCGAGTGAGAGTTAAATAAAAATCTGTTGAATGACTTGTTAAATAAATAGAAAAAGAGTTGCTCACCCGTTATTTCGCATCAGTAAAGAGAAAGAATGCTCGCCCTGCGAATCCCCCCCTTTCCTGAGTAATAGCCGCGGTGAAGTACCGAAAGCAAGATGAGATCAAACCCTTGGTGTTTCGGGGTGAAAGAAACACCTGGCGCCCAAAGGGTAAGAAAGAAAATTTGGAAAAGCGTGGGCATCATTGTAGATTTTGGACTGGCAGCTCACAAGCATCCTGTTTTAGCGAAATTTTCAGGACAGCAAGCTCGTCACAACGTGTATAATCCCGAACAAATAAAACGTCGCTATTTTATAATTATCACTCAAAATGCACCCTAGATTATATGCATTCGTTGTATTATTCTTCTATTCAGTTGTGCATCTATACTGACGGCAGCCTTTTTTCCTGTTCATCAGCCTAAAAATGCAAGGTCGAGCCTTCGTGCTGATTAACAGGCAACAGAAAGAATGAGAGTAGAGTAAATTGAGTATAAAATAAACAACATTAAACAATCATTACAAGGTAAAAATCGAACAATCGATCTCCTTGGTCATTTGCATTGTAATATCTTCAATCAAGAGAGGTTTTTGCTAAACGGCATTGAAATGCGTTTACGTCTCGTACAGTCCAATAATGCTTTTTGGCTCATGAGCTCTTCGAAAGATTGTACCATTCGTATTACGGACGCATCGCTACTTGTACGGGATGTTAAGGTAACACCGGGTATACGTTTTGTCCATGCAAGAGCTTTGTCTAAATCTACAGCGAAATATCCTTTGACTCAAGGCGAGGTTAAAGCGATATTGCTGCATGCGAATACACGGTGATACTCTTCATAATGTCATACTTGGCCAGCTGTCTAAACGTATAATCGTTGGTATTGTCAATAATAAGGCTTTTAACGGTGACCGTAAAATGAACCCTTTTAATTTTCAGAATTACAATATAAATTATTTTTCTTTGTACGCCGATGGTTTGCAAATACCGTCAAAACCTCTACAGCCAGTCTTCGCAGATACCGATATGTACATATGTGGATGCATACCACACACTATTCTCCGGTACAGATATCCATTTTCTCAACGAGGGTAATTGTAGTGCAAGTACAACTTACCCTGCTGGTTATTGTCTCTTTGCATTTGATCTTACACCAATATCAAGATCTCTCGGCCAATAGTAGCACTCATTTCAATCTTGTGAGGCATGATAGCGTGAGAATAGAAATACGTTTCGCGTCTGACCTAACATCAACCATTAATTGCCTTGTGTACGTGGAATATGATAATGTGTTGGAGATCGATTCGTCCAGACAAGTAAATGTTGATTTAGTGGCTAGATCGCAAGGTTTATAGAGGCGAGTGTCATATATCCACAGAGCGTGCAATATTTATCGTCAGTCTGTATTCAAAAACCGACGTGTTACGACGATTCACAAGTGGCATGAACATCGTCATTGAGATACAGGGTCTGAAGGATAAATATAATCATTTTATACCTAAAGAAGTTGCCGTGGTATACAGTCGATCTATAAAGGCGCCGTACCTAGCCCACTGGATTATATCGCCGCCCTACGCTTATAACGTTCTATCGCCTAGCGTAAAACATCAAAACATTGGTTACAAGCCAATAATCATGGTATAGAGTTGTCCGAGGGCGAAACGCATTTACGTGCAGTTGAGGCTTCTTTGAAGAAAATTCCAGTACGGTCTGATCGTCTGTTTACAAGAGGAGCTGATAAAGCGGCATATCTAAGGCACCTAACGGTTTGCAACGTTACAAATCTAGAAGAAGAAGACGTCGATTCGTCGTTCTGTAGTCTTCCTGAGAGCAACACCCGTTTTGTATATCATGGTTTACTGCGCAAAAACTGCTCGTATCAAGTATGACCTCAACAACGCTGTGAAAATCGAAAAGTGGCTTTCTTATAACGACCGCTCCGGCTCCTTGTGGGAATACAGAACCACCACGTCCTGGAACATCGGCTTACTAGCTGTGGACCGCCGCGAAGAAGGGAAACACCCGATATAAAAGCGCTCTAGTGTCTTTATAATCGCTGTCTGTTATGAACACCGAGCAGCTTCTGCAGGCCCTATAAAGGCAATATAAAGAGCCGTGTAGGCGTATACTCGGCAGATCGCATCCCTAAGGTGTACGCGAAACCAGCAGCGATTGTCGTCTATACCGATGGCCACAAGCAGCCCAGGCCCACTGGGTCGCCATGTACGTCGATCGAGATGGACGAGGATGGTACTTCGACAGCTGCGACCTACCACCAATCATCCCGCAGCATCTCCGGCGTCTCCGACAGAACTGCAGATTCTTTAGCTACAACGCTATACAGCTTCGGGGTCCTGAATCAGAGACTTGTGGACATTATTGCGTTATGTTTCTGCATTTCTTGTCTACACGCTTTGGTATTAATATGTTTAGAAGTGCATTTTCAACCTATTTAACACGAAACGATAAAATAGTCTATGACTACTACAATGAGTATATGAATACGTGTAATAAACCTAATCCCTTGAATAACGCGCTGAACAAAGGAGCCAGTGTGGGGGGAGGCTACCGTTATAATAATCTCAATACATTTAGCATTCTTATAAATACATATCGCAGATCTTATAAAATGCTGATCTCTGTAAACGATTCCTGGCGATACGGTAAACTAATGCCACCACCACCGCCGCTACTACCTCCACCAAGATGGCTTACTGTTTTCGCAAAATAAGAAAATGTCGCACTAATTACATTCAGACTGCTTCTCTTTGTATACAGAGTCACGGAATGGGGCTGCTTGAAAGGGGGTCTGATGTATCTCAGCTCCTTAATAGACACACATTGTCCTCAAGTTTGCAAAGAAGTAAGCACCGTCGATTGAAAGTACGTTTAGACGTTTTTTTGCGAGATAGGGCAACAATTGAAGCAAAAATAAACGCGATATCTGAGTTTCGTGCTTTAGCAATAAAACTGAGAAAATTCAAGTTGGGCAATGGGTATCACACGAATCAACGAGGTGGGTTTTTTAGAAACGTTTCTTCCTGTCAAACGATTGTCTGAATTGGAACTCTAAAAATACTATTATATCACCGGTATCAACATTGTCCAAACGAAATGGGGCACGCGTATTGTCGTGCACGTGGATGGTGAATTTACGTGTTATCTACCATCGAAATTCGTCAAGATTTTCGAAGAAGCGGACGAGCTATTTCAACAAACGAACGATGCTGCGAGTAACAAAAATCTAATTCTGCAGTATTACGACGTTCAATAAGATCGAATTCAAAGCTGCTAAGGAATAATTATAAACAGGTATGTACTAAAAATCATGTATAAAGCGCAAATGTTACGACACCCATATACGATCCTCGCTCACGCTATATGTCTATCTCTGTGTTCCATAGCTGAACCATTGAAGAAGAAAAAGAAGAAAAGAAGAAGATGCTAACAATTGAAATTCTAATATATATTACCGCTTTATTGGATATTTATTGTAAAAATATATATAACGCATAATTAACCCTTAGTCTGCCTAGGGTTTTTTGGCACCTTCAGTCTGCCTAGGGGGGTCGTTGGCGTCCTGACGGTTTTTCAACCAGTTTCAGTGGGGTTAAAAATCTAAAGAAATTCATGGAGTTTCTTTAAACCTTTAAGTTGAAGTATCGATCATAAAATTATAAAAATTTTTATTTTTTAATATATTATTTATCCAAAAAATGATAAAAAACGGTATCAATGCATTTGTTCACTCAAAAAATCATAACTTTAAGACAAATAAAGATATCGAAACTGCCAAAAAAGAATATTAAAGGGGAAGATTGTCGCTTTCGAGAAAAAAATCAACCGTATCCAATTTTTGTTAAATAAACCTTAAGTTTGGGACCTAAAAATTGGCAATAATTTAGTCGCAAATTTCGAAGTAAAGAGGCAATAAATGTGTATTAAATACAAACTAACAATAAGTAATAAAATCAGTAATAACTCATTCGTTAAGTGTCACAATATATTTTTATTGTAGAAAATATGAAAAAAATTAGAAAAAGTTAGAAATTACGAAAAAAAGAAAATGAAAAAAATCGAATTTTTTTTTTGCGCCCAAATTTTTTTGTGGCACTTTTATAGCCTCAATATAAAGACTTTCAAGCGAAAAAACGAAAAAAAAATTACTTACAGTTTTGACAACCGCCGTCTGCCTAGGGGGGTCGTATGCGTCCGGAACGAAAATCAATTGCTCCTTACAACAGCTGGGTAAGAACTAGAATAGCGCCTCTTTGCAGGTCGGGTCTAGAGGGGCCTAACTTTTTTTACATAAGCCTAACAGCGCCTCCCGTGATCGGATTTAGGAGTTACACCGACATTTGATTTTCGCTCGGACGCAAACGACCCCCCTAGGCAGACTAAGGGTTAATAATAAAAAAAACAACGTTCACAATACATATCATCCCTCTTTGAGTATTTATTGTACGATACGTGAAAAGAAAGAAAGAAAAAAAAATTAGAGGTGAAATTTAAGAAAGAAAAAAGCGTGCTATGACGACGCGATCCATCTCCTCTTCGCCAAAAATATTATCCCCGAGGAACCGTGGGAGAGAGAGAGAAAGAGAGAGAGTGCCACACGCCTCTTTACTCATATTAAGGGGAGATATATACCTAGACGTTTGCAAAAAATCTTTTTTTTTTTGGCATTTTCTTTAAGTTTGAGGTCTTAAGAATATCTGGTGAAAACGGCAAGGCAATATTTTGATAAATAAGTGAGTTACAGCCGAAAACGAGAACGGGTCGGTGCTGACCCGACAGTCAGGTAGCGGCAAGCGACCCTTCGGACAAAATTTTCAAACACGTTTTTCAAATCGGTACCCAAAATTTCTCGAAAACCAATGAACCGATTGCCTTGAAATTTGTTGTGCTTATGCTATACACGATTTTCTAGTACGTGTCATAGGATTTTTTTTTCGTTCCTTAGTTTTTTTTTATGGTCAAACGTTCGCCATTTTGTCATAAATCGATATTTTCAAAATCGGCTATGACAAGTACTAGATTATAGTATCTAGTTTAATAATCTTTTTGGTTTTTTTTGCAGATGATTTTTGACGAAACGCCAGTGGGTACCGCGTATGAAGATTTTTTTACGGTGCTTCAAAGAACATGCGATATTACGAAATATTTTCGATATTTCTTAATAATAAAAATTAAACATATTCTTGAATGTGTATACTTTCATTTGGTTCAAACTACAATCCGAAATTTTAAATAGTTTTGCTACAAAAAAATCTCAAAAATAACCTTTTTTTAGCCTCTTAGGTGTATATCTCCCCTTAAAAGATTTTGACCGATCGGTATAAGAGCCTTCCGCATAAACTTATTGTCATAACGGGCCTTGCTGCAAAGATAACCATTCAGACTTACAATCTGAGGGTCGGCAGTTCGAGGCTCTGCGCCTGCATCGGATTTTTAAATTCTATAAAAAAGATAAAACTAAAAAACAGCGCTCCACTATACCGACGCGCTCCAGCCCCTCTAAACCACCAAAAAAAGATAAAACTAAAAAACAGCGCTCTACTATACCGACACGTTTCAACTCCCTGTCTTAACGACCAAAAAATAAAAGATTAAAAAGATAAAAAAATAAAAAAGAATAAGTGGACCCACGATCGACCGACCCACGGACACTCGGGGGCCGCGGAGTGGCGACGAGAGTGGGGATAGTAGTGGGAGTCGCCATAGTGCGCACCCTACTACTTGTAAGGTCACCGACCTCCACAATTGTATTTTTGTCAGTGTATCCAGGTATTCGTAATGCGTCACGGTTATAACATAGATGTCAAACAGTATTGGTGAGTTTATTGGCTCGTGTTCCAACCCATTTTTTACCTCGAAAGTTTGACTGTATTTTCCGTCACAGTGAAAGTTCATCCGTTGCATTTATCATATTGTGTATCATTTGGGATATGTCGTAGAAGGTTTTTGTCAAGTAGTTTGTAAATTAATCTTTCAGATCAAATCGTGTCGAACACGTTTTTATACTCGATCTAACGGCTATTCCGTACCCAGCGCAACAGTATAGCATCTGACGTAAAACCGAAACAGCGACGGAAACGCTATAGATTGCGATCAGAGAGATTCTGAACTATCTGAAAGTAGCACAATTTCTGCGTCGGTGACGATATTTAGCGTCAGAACATTGCGCAGTCTCTCAAATCTGTGCTATCGTTATTGCCTCCTTGATTCTCAGTGTCAAGTGAGGTAAATATGGCATTTGACGGTTGTTAAATTACTTGAGGAAATAAATTTAAAGTGAGGTTAGTAGTCGGAAACCTTTTGCTATACATAAGACAAAATGAAACCAAATTTACGAAAATACTGTTGAATAAAGATAAACATTCTCAAGGACGTTTATCATAATAAGCTTTGCATCACTCAGTGTATTTGTTCAAATTTAAGAGAAAGGTAAAGGCGCGTAGTCGGCGTCGATCGAACTCTAACCAAAAAAAAGGAAGTCCACGCGACTCAAGCGTCTTCGGACACCGGTAAAGGCCTCGCCGTCTATATAATAGGAACTCCCGTCTGTCCTCACTTCCCCGCACATTTTGGTCAACCGTCGCGCCAAAGTATAACCGTAAGTGACTCGCACTCAGTCTTATCATCAGCGTCGAAAGCACAACAAGGACTGAGTTTAATTCGCCGCAACGGCTTTTGTGCACGAAAACCCTCCTCACGGCGTTGTGCTGGGTGAATGCGCGTCTAATGTGATCCGCGACCGCGCCTTGTTAATAAATCTATCCGTCAAAGGAAAAAAGGACAGTGTACAACGCTTATTTTGACCCGATCGCCTCCGTCCAATTAACGTACTTCCCTCCTCTCCCATGCGAACCGGCAAAACATACAAAATCATATATTAATTATGCTTCCTCGCATTTCGAAGGGCGAGTGCGAACAGTATTATATATTTTAAATTAGGTTAGAAGTTATTTATTTTGAAATAATACTAGTGTGCTCCTTATCAAACTTTATCAACAAAACTCGAGCGAGAGCATATAAGTGGTCGCGGAATGACTGAGCGGGAGTTTAACTTCGAAAATGGAACGTTAGGACGGTGACTTTTCCTTACGACTGGAAAATCACGTCGCATATTATAAAGAGATATATGTATATATTTGTCAATGTTTAACACAGTTTTTGGACACAAAATATTTACAAGTTGTTTAAAGAATGGTTCAGTAGTCGTCTATGATGAGGGTGAAACATACTACTTACAATTAGAAGTAATTGCAATTAAATCGTCACCTTTCTTTCGCGCACCGCCCACTCCGTCTGTACATCTTCTTCTGAAAAGTTCAGTCTTGTGCCCCTTCTGTTTTAAGCCGATAATCATGCCTCCCATAGCGAGTACATTTATCGCATCCTCTTACCCTGATACGACAATAGGTAATAATGCACCTCGGCAGAAGGTTGAGCGGCAATATTTTAGCCAGTTTTGAAAAATTGAAAACGATTTTCTTCTATCCACCATGTGCACCATAATTAGAAACTACCAATTCACTACACTGTATGGCAAGATGCTTTTTTCACTCATTCTCCGTTCAGCTTGCTGTTTTCAAAACAGTAAAACAACCAAGTGTTACAGATGTACATCAGCAATGGTACGAACAAAAAATAATATAATTTATATTACGTGTACACCGATTAATTACAACCCGACGAACCGTAATACATGTTCAGATAATTTATAAACTCGCAAAAAATATATATTCTATTGATACGTTAGGTGAATTCACTTACGTTTCTAACGACTCAGAAATTATACAGATGTTAAAGGTATGGATCCGAGAATTTCTTAATCATAAAGCAAGTAGGATCTTAAGATGCGCAACAAACAATTGTAATTGTGCACATTGATATCAATGTAATGGTATAATATATAATAAGCTTAATAACTTAGTTATTATTAGAGAGTTCACAAAATTTCACGAAATACCAGATTCAAGAGAAAAATCATTTTGAACCTCAGAGTAATCATCGAGAATACAAATAATACCACTTGCGGCACTCCTTTCATTAATAATTTCTTCATGTAACATTAACGGACTAATGGGATCTTGAACATGTAACATTTACATATTTAGTCGTATGTAGAGACTAGCGGCTCATAGGCCGAGCGAAGCCACTAGGCAGAAAACAATATTCTATTTTCAATGCCTTCCAAGTTTACAATATAATATAATATGTTTTAATTTTCAATTTGCATTGGTCTCGGCAAAACTAAAAATGACGAAGAGTGTTAATCCGATGATGCGAAGAACATATTCGTTATTAGGCATAATATTGAAAAGTATCATAACATGATGAAAATTGATATACCTTTTTTGTAACGTTTACGTAAACTCGTTATACTCATATCGCAGCCACAACTTCACCTGTAACAAGTCTCCTGCACTTATAATAAAAAAAAAACCTAAATTGGATAATCTGAAAAATCATCTAGAATGTAGGCAGCAATAATCTTCGCGGCGTTGTTGTGCATGACAAGTCGTATGCTATGAATTACGCCGATAGTCGCAATGAGAGCTTAAAGCAGTTGTCATAAATTAGGAATATAATCGTTGGAGGTAATCTTTATAACGGATCTATAATAGTGATTTTTTACCATTTCTTGGCCTTTTATTATACAAATTCAGAATACTTTTATCATTGAATGCTGTCAATCCACCGGATCATTCCACGTTGCTTCTTGAGCGATTTGATCGAAGCAGTCTGATAGGAACGTGTACTGTAGTAAAAGAAATAAAAAAAGAAGATCGATTAGGTATATATTTGAAGCGATATATTGTACTTAATAATAGTTACAGATAACATGTGTGTTCATATATGATTTATTTTCGGTTCTTACAAAAAGACCTCGTCAGCTAGCAATGTTGATGGACTTTAGTATACAAATAAGGGTCCCGCAGAAAGGACCAATGGTCTTTTATTCTTCTGGTCCTTAATTTCTGAACCATCTGTCATACAAATTGTTGACGATAAATTAGTTCTTGTTATAAATTGAATGGAAAGACCAGGGACGGTGGCGAAAACTGTATGGTCTGATATGCTACCGGTTGGGGTTCGATTATCGCTGAATTAGTTTTTTTCGTTCAGTATCATATTAACTTTTTTTTCGCAAATTCACTGATCCCTTATTCGAGAATTCTTTTCTTTTCAAATTTATTGAGATTTATAGGAACAAGCTTGACAAAGAAATTGAGAAAATAAGTAGAATAACACAATTTATTCTTTGAAATATTTTGCATGGTTATCGCTTGACAGTTTACAGATTATTGGGTGGCATTCATCGTAAACGCACTTGAAACATACTGTCGACGAACACCAAGCACAATTTATAAGTCGTTCAATTTCTTCACAATCGCACGTTCTTCCCGCAATATTTAACGGAAAACAGATTTCATGAACATTTAAAAAAAAAGGTCGCATTTTATTTATTTTGACGTATACGAAATAAATCTGATCATTTCTACGAATGCAAAAACATTCAATATAGGGTGAATAATCACATTCCGGTAAATAATCAGTTATTCCGAAGAAAATTGTAGTGTTTCAATAAAAATTCGGGTTTGTGTAAAAGTATACGTGAAAATTTTTTTATCAGACAAACCTATTTTTTAAACAAACTTCTATAATCTTTAGAAGAAAAGAATCGTCGAAGTGGCAAAACAAAATTGATGAAGTACTGAAAAATATTAATCCTACGAGAATGAAACCTTGACCGACAACAGTGACTTCCAATGAGTTTCGAACAACAACTGATTCATCGCCAACAACTTTTATTGCTAATACTTCGCAAATTAAGATTCGATACGAAGAAAGCCCATATTTATGGTTTTGCTATCTGTATACCAAAGCCGACCAAATTCGACAATGACATGGCTGCAAGTTTTCCTTGTTAATATTATGGAACATGCTCATACATAAAATAGATAAATGTCATGATTTGGAATTAAACTATTAAAGTTAAAATGCGTCTGGAATAAGGTGTTATATATGCTGCAGTTGACTATATTGGTTTATGCACCATATTATTGTTGAAGTGCATATTATATTTGTTAAAATATAGATCGTTTGTCAGTCCCAACTATAAATATCGAATAAAACTGAAAACGATATGGAAGTAATGCAAAAATACCGTATTCGACCTTGCAATGGGAGGCTAAACACTGTGAAGCCGTGAAACCTTTTGAATTAATGCATATACAACATATTTTTTAATTTAGAATTACATTTAAGATCCATCGTTTGAAAATATTGCCATGCGTTATGCTGAGGAAGATAAATAGTTGATGGACAACATAGTGATAACTATAATATGTGATGAAATGCGGAAAATACATGTTGAAAACGCAAAAACAAAAAATAAAATAACGCTCCCTTTCTCGTTAAATATTCAACCTATCAACATAGAATAAACACTTACGTATGACGTGAAAACTTTGAGCCATCGAGGAGGCCGGTTATCTTGCCTTGTGTATTGAAAACAGAAAGCCATTCCATCTTCATCAACTTCCCACCGAGTTATTGTTCCCCAAGGGAATTCAACGACTTGGGACTCGAGTGTACCATCCTCTTTAGCTGCATAGAGCTTAAAAGCTGCTGTTCCAATAGCAGCAACCACGTGACCTTCTTTTCTAGAGTCACAGGCGCAGTGTGGAAAAACAATATCGCCATACCCATTGAGCTCCTTCGCCAATTTGAGATACTGAAAGACAAACATTTTTGACATAAAACACAAGTATATTTCACTGATATTACCTCTGAATTAAAACTTTGTAGAAACAAATTATCGAAAGTGAATCAATGAAAAAATAAACAAGCAATCGTTAAACTTTTGTACACTACGAAGCTGGAGAAGACTAAATATTCATTTTTACCTGGATTACATTAATATAATAAAATTAACAATGAGATAGGTATAATACAAATTATTGAAACTCATAGAGGTATGATTTCTGGGGTTTCCATATTGGTTCAAAAGTGTCATTCCAGATTCAAAGTGTACAGTTTCTCATTAGCATCTCCGTTTGTGACTGAACTGAAGAAATTGACTAAAAGCGAGTTTGTATAAAACTATTTTTTGCGAATATCTCACGAGAAGATTTAATGAGAAGCAACAATTTAACACTAAATCTGGTCTAGTCGCACGGTAAAAAGACGGGAGTTCTGCGGCTCATTGTCAGTATGCTGAACAGACGGTCGTGGAACGATTTTATTAGATAAAGTATCTTCGAATATTGTTGGTAATATCTTTGTGAGATTGGATCGATATATTAAATGACCGGCGCAGTCGATCCGTAGGCATAGCTTGCTTGAATGTACTATGACATTATGTACAGTACATCTGTATCATATAATCGTAATAATTGGTTACCGAAAATTGCACACCATCGATTGCTGACTTAATTGCACCTTCCGTTGAGCCCCATACTTCGATAAGTAAAGAGCAAATCATAAGTTGTCTGACAATGATATTCCGTTACATGTTACGTGATAATATGGTATATAATATGATAACCATCATGGAATTCATTACTCCGGCAATAGTATATTTCGACACCAAGAATAGAATATTATTTTCTTGAACGATAGGTTTCGATATATAGTTTGAAACATTATCGTTTGTTGTGGAATATTATCGAAGACCGAGTTTTTTTGGCGTTATCCGTATTGGTCTTGGTTGATATTTTTTTTGTAGAATCTTTTCTATTTAAAATACATTTCTGCAGATGTTGCGAAGCTATGAATTGCTCGAAACTACATCCTCCTCTCGCACCTCATTTTATCTTAGGGGGGGGTTCGACATATTCGGAAGCCCTTATCTGATATTCTGCGTTCAAATTAAGATTTCTACAAAACTATTCAACATATTTCGAGGATTTTTTTTTAGTTTTATTCAGAAAGACTTTATTGGTAATTTTATGTAGGGTCTTAGAGGATATTCGAAATAGAAATATTTTGAGACAAATTGAAAGTTGAAAAACATTGGTTCGAAAAATACCGATTTTCAATGTACCTTTTCTCAAGAACCGTACGTTCGATTTTGACCATTTTTGTTGTGTTTGTTATGTTATAAACAATATCGGCAAAATGGCTCGACACATTGTTTATAACACTTTAATATACACACACAATAAAAATGGTCAAAATCGAACGTACGGTTCCTGAGAAAAGGTACATTGAAAATAGGCATTTTTCGAACCAATGGTTTTCGACTTTCAATCGGTCCCTGTTTCGGCAGAATTCTGGTTGGGGAAGAAATGGAAGTACGAATGGTAACAATATCTTTATGCGTCAATCAGAATGCGTTTGCCCGAGGACGAACCGGTCAAATCGATTTTCTTTTCTCATATTGAGAGAGCAGATCACCTTCCATTATCCTTAAGATTACACTACACGTATACCTCAGTATACGGCCTCTCTTTATACGGTATTTAGCTATGCCGGCCTTCTTTAATTATGGCACTTTTTCGATTTGTGGCCTACAATATTTCGTTATAGGGCCAAAAAATGCTGTACTATTGTTAGCGATCTTCTGTTTTGTTCCAGTTTCTCTCTTTAGCTGGCACTGCTATATTTTGCCTCGCGAAAATATGAAGAACATTTGGCGCGCAACATTGTCATCATTTTAATACGTTGTCGCTTTAGCGTGAGACGTGTTTATTCTTGTTTGCTTTCTGATTGGGTTTTGTTTCTGTGTGTGTTAATTCGTGAATTGCAAACTTATTTGACAGGTGTCTGTTACAAAGACTGTATTTTCGATACATATTTAATTAATTCTTTTATTCTTTTAAATATGTATAATCATCCCTTTTTTAGGAAAAAAATGTCACCAAAACGTTCATTGAGTTTGGGGATTGATAGTGATACAATTAAAAAATCGACCGAAAATCTTTCACGCTAGAAACCCAACTAGAAGTTTTACGTCGTATTAAAGCTGGTGAGAAAATTGTTGTCATTTGTAATGGAATGGGACTAGCGAAGTCTATCGTTCAAACTATTCGAGATAGAAAAGAAGACTCTTTCGCTATCTGCTGCAACTTTAAGTGTCTCAAAATTTACTCGCCAAAGAAGCAGCATTATGGAAAAAATGGAAAAATTGTTAGGTATGTGGATTGAAGACAATAACCAACGAAGGATGCCAATGAGCCAAATGACTATCCAAGAAAAGGCTAAAAGTATTTTTTAAAGTTTAAAACGGGAAGATACTGATGAATCTGTGAAAGATGTAACATTTCAATGAGGCCGAGGTTGGTTTGAAAAATTCATAAACCGGCACAATTTGCACAATTTAAAAATGAAAGGAGGAAAAACTAACAATAAGTGCCGATAACGACGCAGCTAAAGAATATCCCAACATTTTGAAAATGATTATTCAAAGAGGTAGATACCGACCTGAACAAGTTTTTAATGCAGACGAAACAGGACTCTATTGGAAGCGAATGCCTGAACGAACGTACATTTCAAAAGATGAAAAGTCTGCATCTGGATATAAAGTGTCAAAAGAACGACTAACATTGATCTTTGCTGCTAATGCGGCAGGGGATTTTAAGCTAAAATCGGTTTTAGTATATCTTTCCTAAAATTCAAGATGTTTTAAAGGGCTGAACAAGAAACAATTGCGCGTCATTTGGAAATCCAATAAGAAAGCTTGGATAACTAAGATTCTCTTTGAAGATTGGTTTAAAAATTACTTTTGTCCAGAAGTAAAACAATATTTGAAGGACAATAACTTGAGCAACAAGACACTTCTCATTTTGGATAATGATTCAGGGCACCCAGTTAATTTATCCGAATTATCTGACGATGTGGAGATTACGTTTCTTTCCAAAAATACAACAACTTTGCTTCAGCCAATGCATCAGGGTGCAATGGCCACTTTCAAGGCTTATTATTTACGTAGAACTTTTCGTAAACTTATTCACGAAACCGATAGCGAATCGTCTATAAAACCGTTTGCGGCATCAGAGATGCCATCGACAACATACGCGAATCGTGGAAGGAATTAAAATCAACCACACTGAATCATGTTTGGAAAAAAATATGGCCAGAATGCATAAAGACTAATGAGTCTAACATTAATTTTCTTTCTGAAACTCGACAAAATATATTAAACTTAGAAAACCGTCTTGGTTTTGAGGATTTGGAAGAAGGCGAGTTAGTTGATTTTCTAAATACTGATAGATAACCTCTTTGAAACGAGGAACTGACGGAGTTAGAAACAGAATGAGCACTTGATGATGAGCCAGAAACAGAGCCTGCTATATGCCAACAGCTAACAGACAAAAACTTGTCGAATGCGCTTTCTTATTTCGAGCAGGCAATGAACATCCTTCTTCAACATGACCTCGACCAAGAACGCAGCCCTAAAGTGCCTCCAGGAGTAAACTTAGCCATTAGTTATTATAAAACCCTGCAAAAAGAAGCAGAAAACAAGGTAAAGCAGACAGCGTTGGACCAATATTGTGAATTGGGTCAATCCGAGACAGCAGAAAGTGATGATGGCAGCATATTATAGTTTACAGATGCTTCGTACTAATGTTCATCAGATTAAAACAATTACAAATTTTATTTTATGTTTTTTATTATGTGCATGATTTGTTTTATTTTTGAATTTCTGTTTATTATTATATTGTTTTGTACTTTTGTTTTTATGTAAGAAATCTTATGGATGAAGTGAAACAAACAGAATAGAATACTTTATGAACTTAAAACTATATGATTTTATAAAAAATTGGAACAGATTCAATTAAATTTCTATGGGTTTGAATAAAATTAATTGATTCCTTATACGGCTTTTCGCTTTACGACCAACTTTTCCGGAACGCATCTAGGCCATAAACCGAGGTATGGGTGTATTCAAAGCTGGGTTTTCTATTTTGAGCCGCAATTCTAGTAGAGTAACCGGAGAAAGAGCCAAAACCACAAATACTGAACTGAACCTACCACAAATCATATACAATTCGAAGCGCGTAACTGCAGTAATTCTCACCAGACAATGCTGGCCTAACGGCTTCTCACCGACCACGAGGCGCAAGAGCGAGCATGATGGAGGGGAAAACGGTGCTAGCTATGCGAGCGTCGCTGCCGCATTAGTACATAATGTAAGCTATTTTTCGACAAGCGTAAGCGTTTCCCGCCAACCCCTTCGTCCACTTCTCCACCTCCCCCTTTACCTCCTCGTCGGTTGAAAACCTTTTTCCACCCATGTGCAGCTTGAGAGAGGTAAAGAGATAGTAATCTGAAGGTGCTAGATCAGGGGAATGCGGGGAATGGTTCAGGACATCCCATTTAAACGAAGCGAGCAGTTCCTTCGTGGCATTGGCCGTGTGTGATCTGGCATTGTCGCGGAGCAGGCAGACTCCTTTTGTCAATATGCCTCTCCTCTTGTTCTGAATCACCATCCACAATCTTTTTTAGAGTCTCACAGTATCTTGCAGAGTTGATGGTCTCCCCTTCAGGCAGATATTCGATTAGATTTATGCCTTGACAGTCCAAAAACACGGATGCCATGATTTTCTTGGCTGAAATTGTGATTTTGAGCTTTTTGGCGGAGTGTGAAGAGGTGTGACCCCACTGTTGAGGCTGTCTTTTGGTTTCAGGCGTGTAGTGCGCAACCCAAGTTTCATCTCCAGTAACGATGGAGCGGAGAAATTCATCTCCATGGAGTTTACAGCGCCTCAAAAACTCTTGCCCGGCCTCCACTCGATTCAACTTGTATTGGTCTGTCAGTTGTTTGGGGACCCACCTCGCGGACAGTTTCCAATATCCGAGGGTTTCTGCGATTGTTTCGTGTAGTAGAGATCTGAAGATTTGCGGAAACTTCGCAGAAAGTTCATCCACAGTCAATCTGCGATCGTCACGGAGTGCATTTTCGATTTTTTTTTCACAATTTCGTCAGTCACAATTGAAGGTCCGTTTTAAACTCGTCACACCACTTGTACACACTCGTACGTTTCATAGCTTTATCACCATATGCAGTTTTCACCTCATTATAAATCTCAAACGGAGGTTTTTCCTTCCAAACGAGATAACGGATGACGCTGCACATTTCGCACTTAGCGGGAGACTGGATTGACATTGTTCACGAAACGTGTTGTCGCGTCCACATTTCTCAAGGTACTAACTTCGAACCGGTCTCGTTGCAAAGGGGAGAACTTAGGCTACACTGCGGTGTAGCCAACATGAGGAAAATAAAATCCCTCCGGCCGTGAGAGCCTCAGTACACTTACTTTCTGGATATGCCTCGTATATCGATTTTAGCAAATCAAACGTTGCGGGCGGCTCACGGGATATCGCGTTTTCGCGTTTTTTTTTGCGATTCAAGCGATAACAAGCGACAGGTAACAAGGGCAGGGGCATTTAGAACGTGGCAATGGAGCTGGTTTTTAGGAATTTTCTTGAAGGAGAGGAAATAGATGGATCTTTTTGAAATTTTGACAGTTTCTTATACATATCTTAACGAGTATGTTCCCTTGTTAATGGTGAGAAAGATTGAAAATTCACAGAGATATGCATGATCAAGCCACAAAGTTACGGGGACTATTTTACGGTTTCAATTGTAGCTCCGGGAAAAATAGCGTCAAACAGAAGACCAAAAGGAGGTGGTGAGTATATGAATGGGGTCACTCAGTAAATCTAAATTTTGAATAATAAGTTACGAATTGAAGAAATGGCAGACGTAAAATAACAAAAATCGATATTCTCGATAATATTGTTCTTCTTCGCTGATAAAATTAACTAGTTTTTGGTTTACTAACTAATCGTATATGTAACGAAAAAGTGTACAATATTTTAACTCGATCGGTTCAATAGTCTCTCAATAATCTGTAGCACCGAAAAATTGCGGCAAACAAAAAACCTTTCGAAAAAACGTGTTTCCGTGCACCCGGCGCTCGCAGTACAATGAAAGACATTCTCCAAACTTGGCTCTATTTACAAGAACTTTGAGTTTTTTTCTGAGTAATGAAGTGTTTCGTATTCTACACACATTAAAGTAACCTCTAAGGCACAAAAAATTGATTTTTTTAATGTTCTAGATAGTTGTTCCCCCTTAACCGGTTGTATGTAACTAGTTGCATTTGAAAAGCAATCGAATATACTCATTCGTACTTTATAGGTTTTGGAGGTCCATCACGATTCCAATGAAATAGGCCTGTCTGAGTGAGGATATGGTTGCGCGGAGGGAAACTCAAAAATATTTACCGTCGCACAACTTTTCCTTTCTTGTCCGAACGTTATTCGTTATCCCTCGTATGTGTTGCAAACTGTATAAATTTATAGGCTATAGGTTAATCAAGGGAGAATCCAGAAAATACCAAAATCGTTACACGGTAAAACAGTCAAAGCCAGCCGTGATCGATGAAGGATAAATCCGTTCAATAGAAGCCGTAGTCAATTTAGAATATGTATACGGATGGAACGGCTCTTAAGCCATTAACCTCAAGAGAGAAGGACCGAGTCCAGCAAGTTCTCTCTACGGGAAAAATTGTCAAACAGAGAAATACGTGTGCGCATTGACATGTTTCCCGATAGAATGGGGAGAAACCGCTTTCGGGTTCGCTACGAAATTCGTACCAGGAACACGATAGAGCGGGAAGCGTCGCTCCATATTTGGCCAACGCTGTCCCATTAGGCGGAGTGGCGGCGGAAAAAGAAGCTGAAAATTTTTCAAAGGCTAAAATATGCAGCAACGCTAGCGTTCATCATGACGGTGAAGAAATTCCATGGTTCCTTACTCACAAGGGGACCATCAGACCTGTTAATCACGGCATTTGATGAGTCTCAGGTATGATATAGGACCTCTACCGGGTACCTGACTACCGGATTTTGCCCTAACGCACCCTAGTTTCCAATCAAATTGACTTTGGAGTTGTATGTGAACCTACCATAATCGTACCATTACTCATGTTTAAACCGAGCGAGCATAGCGTAGCGGCTAAAGTTCGCATCTACCACGCTGGCGGAGCATATTCAAATCTTGCCCATGTAATTCCTTTGTATTTTTTTCTCTTAAATTTCATCGTACAGAATATCAACGAATCGTATAAGTTATGCAAAATAATTAAAAATACTCCTTTTTGACGTATTCATTTCATTATTAAACAATAATTTCAGCACACTTCTTTTAAATCTGCATTCCGTTTGTGATTCGCAGTTAACCTTTGAAATTTTTGAGCAACGTTTGCTACCTGCGTTTCCTAAGGATTATTTCACTTTCTAGTATTCCTTTTCTACCACAGTTATGGAATATCCATTTTCCGGTATCGCTTCAAAAGAATTCGTATGCTTGCAAGGCTGTAGCTTTCATCAAATGTGCGTGGCGCGACGAATACCATCCGAAATTCTATTCCAATACTGCAAGCGATGCAAGCAATGGCGAATAAGACGCTTCTGTATTTATTGAGTAATAATAAAATTAGTACGGTAAAAATGACTATTTTCGAATAATTTTGCATAACCAATATTATTCGTTGATATCCTGTACGATGAAATTGATAAATGAAAAAAAAAGTAAAAGCCGTGTGTACTTATGCGCGCATATAAGAAGTTATACTTCTTCGGCGTGCGTAAAAAGAAGTTTTTACGCATTCAAAGTTTAATTTAGTCAAATGATCGATAAACTACATTAAATATCACGAGTACAAGTTTGAATAAATAACACTTAAATTGAATTAAATAATATTCATTTTATACAGTTTATTTTTTTCTTTTTACCGTAGTCGGTAAGTTCAAGCTCGTTCTGCTTATTTTTTTTTTATCGGCTTTAAGGTTACGGGTATGGTGGGTTGACAGAAAACTTCGAAATGGATCTCACATACATCATAAGCTAAAAGGATGAAACCAACGGCAAAATGAAGGGCTTCAAAACGCGAAATAAATAAAAATAGCGGACACAGGTTTTTGTTTTTTCGATATCTCATAATTATTAACGGGGCCAAACGGCCCTTCGGTGATTTAGTCAAGTGCATCGTCTGATCTGCTAGTATTTTGCATAACTCGGGTTAAAATCACGTTCATATAAGTTCGTTTCAATACGCGAGTGCATATTTGTAAATTGCACCCCACCCATCCTCTTCTGGCACGTGCAAACTTCTTACCGTGCAGTATACACAAAAGTAAAAAATGGGTTGCAATGGAAGTATAATCAGTGGAACTAGTCGAAACAATTTGTTTCGTTTTGGCGAAACTTCACTCTTAAGAGGTGAACGCAAACTTGAAAACTTTTTTCTTTCGTGAACAGGCCGAGATAAAAACGTTCAATGGGATAAAATGTTGTATTTTTCGACTACTGGACGTTCATATGATAATGACGAATACAACAACAAATGACGTATTATTTACTGCAATAAGTCGAGAATAACGGGTGGAAATCAATCTTCAATTTTCCGCTAATATCGACACAGAAGTTGGTAATGCTTTTGCTATTACGGAATATTTTCGTGGTTCGGAAAGCAACTAGATAACTATTTTACTTTTAAGTCTCTTCCATTACAATATGATCGGAAAAGTTAACAGTACATTTTGTGTACAGGGTTAATCACATAAAGTGTCGCACAGCGAATTCTGACGTAAATGAGGCCATTACAAACAAAAGTTGCAAATAAACATTAGGGATATTGTTAATAATTTACGAGATATAAATTTTTTAAATCGGTCCAATCAGAGCGCGCCGAGAAGCACTGAAGCCGCCCACCCCCACCCTAGCCGTAGCTATAGCATAGATTAGGGCGTTACATTTGGGTTTGCAAAATTCAGAGCAGTCAATTTTATTGATTGTATTTTTTCACAGTCATTTTCTTTTCTCGGGCATTGGCTGCTCTGAATTTAGGCGGGGAGTGGGTGATTTCAACGCTTGTCGGTGTTCCCTGTCACAGCATTGTGGGTTGGGACGTATGATGTTTGCATGGGGGCATCGAACAGAGGGTCTTCTAGGTAACCTGCGATTTCCTCGATGCTGTATTGGGTTTATATGGGTTTGAAAACTTCAGGCCGATCTCTGCAAAATCTTTCCATTGTTTCAACGTTCCGTTTTATCCACGGCTTGTCAGTTTTTTAATTGAACATTGCTTTGGTGTGGTTTTTTTCTAAATATGTTTCATTAATTCGAAGAATGAATAATTTGTACAGATGAATCTCGTTATGTTACTTAGTCTGCGTTGGATGGTAACATTATCAAAAACCATGCCAAGTTTTTTAGTTTACGGATAGGATTGTTGAATGTACAAGGACAGCTCCGCATCTTGGAGTCAGGGTTTTTTATGGGCTTTAGGATGAGGCTAGGGGCCTACCTCCTATTACACCCCTGTCGACTTTCAGACTATCGGCCCTTCATTTTCGAGATATTTGCAATACGAATTTTTTATATGCATGAACCATACGGGAAATCGGGTATGAATAATAGCCGCAGCAGTTCAAATGGCACTGCCTCTATACCAAATTCTATAAAAATCTCCGACTTTAAGTCGCCGAGCTCTCATTGTTAGTCTGATTACTTGGAGTTTTATTTAATTTCCATGGTTATCTTATGTTAGTTTTCTTTTCTTAGTTAGTTTTTGTTTATTTCCATCGGGAAGTTATCGACTGTTTATTTTTTCTACCACCTGAGATCACCGTCTAAGCTGACTGTTGAATCAATTAGCTGATCTATTCCGGGCCATCCTTTATTTTAGCCTCGAACTCCAGAATGGATGGTACTGCGTTATAATCGTCTCCGGCAATGAATAGTGGGTCTATTTCTTGAAAACGGAACCGAGTTGGCACCTACAATTTTGGGGTTTGGTTGGTATTTACCCACACTATAAGCACGCGAAGTGGAAGCCCGTAACTCGATGCACCTCCCGGGGCCGTCCCCTCGTGAGTACGGAGCATTTGTTTCCATTCATATTCATATCAATCTGCGACGACCAGGCCGATACTATCCGTATCATTTCTGCCCTACCTGCACCCTTTCTCATGTGGTCGGTTTGGCAAGTCGACGTTCGAATTGCTTGGTCCATCAGGTTTGGGTCACCGAAATGGTTGAACCTAGGGATTCCTCTCACAACTAACTTTACATTGGAGATGGGGTTTTCCCCGTCGTCCACCTTTCCTTCACTCATATCAGCTAGATCCGGGAAAAGTCATCATAATTCGCGCTATTGAGTATAATACTTTCCTTTAAAAACTCTCACCATTCCAATTTAATAGCTCAAGAACCAAAACTTCTAGTTAGTCAGGAGACAGAACCAATTTTTCAAGAATATATTTCGGGAAACTATCTCCATTTATTTTAATGAATCTTTAACATTGAATAAGGTTCATTTCCACGTATATACAGATATTCTTTTTTACAAAAATATTGTTTTGACGATCTTCTACGGACAATCTGCAAGAGCACTTCAAAAAAGGGGGTTTGATGTGAGAAAGATATCTCTGGACTGGATCATCTGAAATAGAACATTAATGAAGATTTAGCGAATATAAGATAACATCTTGTCTTTAGAAAAAAAAAAAAAAAAAAAAAAAAAAAAAAAAAAAAAAAAAAAAAGCCACATAGCACGTTTAGTTGAATTGGCGGCTTCTAAAAAAAATGTCATTTTCGACAAAAATGGTATCTTAAATTATTAATAAAATCAACAATACTCATCGGATTGAACACATTTTAGATAAAAGACTATAGAATAAAGTCTTAAAGCTGGTATGTAAACTTGAGCTCGATTGGCTGTTCCTGAGATATCTTCCTTGCCAACTTAAGAAATATAGTTTTGAGAAAAACGTCCTTTAGAAAACCGTTTACACCGGGTACAAATTTTGTTGTCAACTTACACGGAGTCATCTATTCCAGAATCATATAATGACTCCTTCATTCCAAACATAGCTTCCAACAGTTTGGTTTGATGGGGTTTTGGAACCATCCTCCACGGCCTAATGCTCTCATGCGCTCTTCGCGCACTGAGATTGAGATCCGATGTGCATCCTCTTTTTCAGTTCATCAATGGTACTTCAAGCCTAATGTGACGTCCATTGCACTCATCATGTGAGTCACAACCAATCTTCACACACTTGATAGTATATGTTCGCTGTAGGCCTCCTCAAATAACCGACATGCTTCAGCTACATTTTTTTTAGGTTGAAGCGGAACAGCAATGCTTCCCGCAAATGCTGTTTATTTTATACAAACTTTGATATTTTCGAGGTTAGAAAAAAAGTCGTTGTATTGCGTTTTTTTTTGTCTATATTATGACTGGATATTCTTAACAGATGTCCAAGCTATGAAGACAGCCAATTTTAGACCTGCATGCCGACTACATGTGTCGCTAGAGCCATCCATGTGTGAAACCCGGGAACTTAGTTGCGCACCTAGTAATTCATACGTAGCTTCCACGCGCTGCCAACAACACCATTCTCTAACTGGGTACTTCTCACATTGCGAATTTTCACTTGCTGACGACCACTAACGATTATACGTGGCTCATATCGCATTAAAAATATTCGTTGCAAAATCTCAGTTATTTCTTATTGCTACACCATAATAGATACATCAATTTATCGATCGTCTTACTGATAAAGTTTCTCTTTCCACTAACAATAAGTGTGTATTTTTGTCTTGATCTCTCATCCATTCCAACAACTTTAACATTTTTCTTCACGTGTTAGTGAAGTTGTGTGCTTATGCTCTTCTCAACGTGTTCAATGCATTCTTTTTTAATTACTTTATTATTATCGTAAAGTGCGGACTTCAAAATTCCAGAGTAAGTTTTGAAGTCACCGGCTCTAATGTAGTTTTTATGCTGCGCTATATGACATAATTGTGACTTTTACTTCGAGAATATTTATCCGATCATCATAAACATTTCTGGATACACACAAAAATATTTACTTAACCGAAATATAACAAAAGCTGGAACATTTATTTTTTGAAAACCCTGCTTTGGCGTAATCCTTTAAATATAACAAAACTTATTTTCGTTTTTGAATGCAATGCTCTGCCGAAAGTATCGAGCATCTTAGAAATTTAACTAATGCACAATATCAAAATACTACTTGCTCCAAACGAATTGCATCGTTTAATATCGGCAACAAACGTTAAATAAAACAATAATGGGCTGGCTAGCTGACTGACAATAAAATATTTGATGCTATACAATTTTATTTTGTTGTATTTTTGAAAATCTGTTCAGTTGTTGTTGTTCTGAATTTTTCTTGGCTACCCTTTTCGGGTTTTGACAAGCTTTGCAATTTTTTATTTTCTCTACCTTTTATTGTCTTTTTTTATGCGAGTCCCGGCTGCAACCGGTTTCGCTCCGTTCTCTACCCTTCCTTTATCCTGTATCGCATTTGCCGCGGACGGAGGGAAACTGCAGAAAACCTCCGTCGATACAGGTCGGTACCTGTCTAGAGTTTCCCCAGTGGCCATGCGAGTAAACTCAAGCACCACAACCAGAGACACCTAGGGCCCCGGCACCTAGGGCCCCGGCACCTCCTCAGCTGTGGTACGATGAGCCATCCGTTGCTCGGCCGGCGTCACCATCCGCGCTGTGAGAACCGCCTGGCGGGAGCACCAAAGCCGAACACCGACCTCCCATGTACCACAGAGAGGTTGGACATTTTGTTTTTTGGTGGGATCTGAACCGCCAGGATTGCAGAAAAAACACTTAAAAAATTGTTTCCATTGATGTCGACTGTGGGGATCGAACCCGAATCCTCTGCGTGCGAACTCAGAGCTCTATCCCCTGAGCCACTGCGCTCCTTTGAAAATGTGTTCAGTTTGTTCTCTCTATTCATTGTTATAATATACGGTTGTCTAGATACCGATCACGACATGTATTGTAATAATTTTCCGAACTAACAATAAATATCATACTGTACATATTCGAAAAACGAACCGGCACTACAAAAACGTGTACAAAATCAACGTTTGCATAAAAAATGTCCAACTTGGACCGAAAACGACTCTTCAAATAGAATTTTTCTGTAACAGCAAAGTATTAGCTGAAAAATGAGAATTCTCACACGCACACGCGTTGAGTCAAAAAATTGCTTCAAAATAAGCGAAATAAACATAAAAAGATATTTTTCTAGTTAGAGATCGTAAAAAAAAGTTGCAGCTATTGATTTTATCGTATAACGTTACAGTTTCAAACCGAGCACCTTATTCGCGTGGCTTATTCGATTTTCGTATTTAATTTGTGCCGGGGTTGCCTTTGATTTTTTCATCTATAGATCTGGGCTTGGATTTGGACGATCTGATGCAGCAGAAATGACCTAGAAGAGTTTTCGTGATACTGCCTACCAGTAATAGAGGCTTTTGACTGGCGTCAATTTTCGACCACTGCGATGCCAAGTGATAGCGACGAAAACTAGTCTTCACGTAAAACATAGGCATCGTTCTTTTATAGATGTTTAAAAGTGTTGGGGCACTGTCACGGATTCACAGGCGTACGCAGGCGCATATACAGGCTCCCAAGATTGCATCGTGAACCAGCGCGTCCGCGGCCGTGCAAAATGAACCGCTCTATCGAAAGTTAGGTTAAGAAAAGACAGTTGTCCGTTGGAATATCGAAACATTGCGACAGTTTTTATATCGCATCAGAAATATAATCGGAGGAAACCCATTATCAAACGGTATTAGTCAGCTACCGCTATATGTACAACCTCAATGTTAACAATATTCGCATTATTATTTGGTCATTCTGTTATCTGTTCCCCGTTTAAAAAAAAACTTCTATCGACGTTGAATTTGTAACGATTTTTTTATTGAAACAGATCACGCGTAAACAATTTCAGGACAGAAAGCAATATTTTAAGACAATTAGCGGATAAACAGCGTCCACGCAACGTGTGCACCGTTATAACTTCCAAAGTATGCGTTGCACAAAAAAATGTTCTATACACAAGTTATATGGTTTAAAAGGGTGCACTACGTAGTGCATCAATTCTTTTTTGTAGGTCGGGGTGTTTCAAATCTTTGAAGAACAACTTTGTTTTTTTATGTAAACAAAATTTTCAAGTAATAAAATGACATTACTTGTTAGCTATTATAAATATGATCGCACGCGTCCTTCGATGTACGCGGTATCACATTTAAGATATTTATTTATTGCGCCGGTTCTGTGATACCGTGTTCGATTTTGGAGGAAAGATGGATATAGTGGGTTCAAGCACAAAACTCATACAAACTTAAATTTTGTTTTTGTATACTTTTATTAAAACTGCGCGGACGTGGATCACACGGAACTGCGCGGAACAATACGAAACTCGATAAAGAATAATAATTTATTCAAGCGACCCTTTTGCCAAGCGGCGTGTACGCAATACGGCCGAGTGGCTAGTTGACGTACGATAGAGTTACGTCTCATAAGGAAGACAATAGAAGACTAACTTTTCACGCGCTCGACGCGCGGATTACCGAAATTTTGCGGGAGACGGAGATGAGCGAGGAACCGCACACACACGCAGAGCGAGTAGCTCTATAAAGCATAGGACGTCCTAGGGCTAGGAGCGGTTTGTTTACATTTGCTGAGCGAGACCAAAATGCGCGAAATAAGAATACTGAAAATTTAACACGTCGTTTGAAATATTACGCGCGATATTAAATTAGATTCATAATCATTTAGCCAATTCTGAACATATTAGCTTTAGGGCTAATAAAGGTTAATACTTGTTTACTTAGAATTCGATTCTGTACCATATTTTACTATAAAAAATATAGTGTTGTCTTTAAAAAAAAAACGAAGTTGTCCTTCAAATCTTCGAAACGCCTCGACGTATAAAAACTTTTACGCACTACGTCGTGCACCCTTTTAAACATTGTATAACGGTGCACCCTTTTAAACATTGTATAACGGTGCACACGTTGCGTGGACCAGCCTGTATTTAGAATATTTATCATAAGAATATTTGTCATGACCATGAATTGTTACTGATGATAATAATTGTGGATGATTGAATTATATAACATAAGTAGTTTGAATTTGTACATGATACATGAGATGTATGTATCATTATTTATAAAAACCTAATATACTAGGCTACGGGATACTGGTTATGGCAAGTTCACATGCGGAATTTAATAATCATAGTAGATGTGCACGAAATACAGCGAATGTAATATCGAAGTAAAATTTGATAAAAAGTTTCCCAAAACGTTTGCCCTACCTCATGTTTTCTCGATGCATCCTGAAGTGCTTTTAACTGATACAATCTTTCGCCTGCATTAATGTGTCCTCGATTAACCTCGTCGATTGTTTGCCAAAATATCCATGTTAATGCTTGCTCGCTTAAAGGCCTGGACACATTAAATAGCCACCTGCGAACAGCTAGGCAAGTAGCACTCGCGGTCGAATAGTTTTGAATGTACAAAGTATGTGGGTGTTCGTGAGGCTGCAGTTTGCGTTCTGAAAAAAACCAATCATCAGAGAAGGGCAATTAGTGTCGTCGATATATATATACGTGTGTACCGTTGACCTTTCCACGTTAGCTTCTTTTGAAAAATTCGAAGTGTTTGCACTTACAAGGGGAGGGTCTCAACGTTGGGATCGACTTCGGGACGCCCTCAGGGTAGTGTAGGGTTCAATCCCAAATATCACCCCCTGCCACCGTTCACCCTGATGAGTTCACGTTTTTGAGAAACCGAGCAAACAAAATTTGTGTGACGAGTCTGAACCTCGAAAATAACACAACTTTTCGAAGCGGTGCAATAGCCTAGCGGTTAATGTATTCGGCTAGTATGCTTAATGTTTTGGGTTCGAGTACTATTACCGATACTTTTTTTTTATCAAAATTCTTGTACACGTTAGTTTTACTTAATTTATATCCCACTTTTGTGTGTTTCGTTAAAAATTCTTGCTCGCGTGATTGTAATCACCGTTTCAAAAATTTTGTATATCCATTTTTATTCCTTATATTCTTCATCTAGTTTGTAATTATTGCTTGTTTTTCGGAAAAGTTTCGGTTAAACTTCGTTTTCGACATAACGGAGGTAATTATGGCTTGTTTTTCGGAAAAGTTCCGGTTAAGCTCCGTTTTCGAAAAAACGGAGGTCAACCGGAACGTTTTTAAGAATTTTTAACGTAATACACAAAAGTTGAATATAAATTAAATAAAACTAATGTGTACAAGAATTCCGATTAAAAAAGAAAATCGTGGTAACAGGACTCGAACCCAAGACCTTTAACATACTAACCGAACACATTAACCGCTAGGTTACCGCGCCGTTTCCAAAAACTGTGTTACTTTTTAGGTTCAGACTCGTCACACAAATTTTGTTTGCTCGATTTCTCAAAAACGAGGATCCACCAGGGTGAACGTTGGCAGGGGGTAATACTTGGGACCGAACTCTACACTATCCCGAGAGGGCGTCCCAAAGTCGATCCCAACGTTGAAATCCTCCCCTTATTAGGAAGCGTAGTTCAATCCGTTTCTCAATTATAATGATAAGTCTAAGGACTAGTAGAGTAATAGAGGGTTTTAATGTTAATTTCATTTAAAGTCCATAGATGCGAACGGCTGAAACTTTCGATATTCTCATTTAAAAAATGCGATATAAGAATGACGGACAAAATATGTAACCGTGTTTCTGGAAGTATATATCAGTAAGACGAGAGTCATACGTGGACATCACAAAGATTCTAAAATAGCAATTGTCAAACTTTTCATTTAATTATAAAATTATGCTGATGCAATTACATTGAAAAAGATCGTTGAATACTTTTTAGTGTTATTTATATGATAGCTCAAATTGTATCACGCTCTTTTTTATTCTTAGTAAAAATGGTGATGCAATCTTAGACGTACACAAAAAGTGAATACGGGCGATAAACATTTTAAAATGGCTGATCAATAACACTGTATCAACGATGAAATTTCACAAATACCTTTATCTCACAATAATGCGATACCCAAAGGATTATACCACAGAATCACAGTATTAATGTCGACTTCGTTCCAGTGAACACGAATCATGGATAATCACATACACATATAAAACCACACAATTAATACTAGAGACCAGTGTTATCTTGGTAGTAGCAAAAACTAATCAATTGCACATGAAGTAATATTGCGCTTACGCAAGGTATTTTTTAATCAATTGAATGATTTTTTGTTGACAAATACAACGTAAATAGGTCATAGTATTAAAAAATTGGAAATAGTAATCAGTAATATCGAAAATGGACAGTGGGGGAAGCATCGTCTACAGGAATAGACGTCCTGTAAAATAACTCAACATGATGGGCTATTCATAGCTATCAGAAGGGTCCGAACCCTCATAAAATTTTAATATATTTTGCATTTTGTCAGTACATTGTACCTTATTGAAGCAGATAATACTGTTATTTAGCTGTTATGTTATATTGAATGCTACCATTTATCCGGTTTCTGTGATGAGCATGCTCGTCATTATATTCAACTTCATTATTATAATGGGGCACATGCGAAAGTTCTTTTATGATCGTAGCCACTCAGAAATATGGCAAAATTAACAGTCATAGTAAAAAATGTTATTACGTACAACAATATATTTAAAATTGTTTTCTAATTAAAATACAATTAGACAAATTGTTTCTTGTTTCTTTATAGTAGGCACTTTTTTTTAGACATTCTGACGTGAACAGATGTATTTCCGAACCGCATAGTATTAAGCCTTGTCTGATTATGTTTGATTATGCCCACAAACTTGATAATGATGCATAGAAAGGTATGCCTAAAAAATTACTACTAGTTAGCTTCTGGGCGCTACTATGTTCTTTAACGCGCGTATAGCGTTTAACGAGTTTGCAGCATCACATTTTAGTCACTGGCTAACTGCATGATTTAGAGTATTACATTCTTATGAGGCCTGTATAAGCAAAGGTTTATTGACGTGGTCAGGAAATATAAGTATTAGAAACGAAATTATTTGTCATGAAATAGTCAAATTAATAATAATTACGACAATCCGTAAAACAAGAGACGACAACGGCACAAGAATATTTTCTCAGCTTGGATTACCGGAAAGCAATTTAGCGGTAATAGGAGCCGATATAAAACCATAATAATCATTCATCACTAACGGTCTATACCAGTGTGACCGCTGAAAATATGGGTAATTTCTGGGAATTTTATGGAAGAAAAATACTCAAATAAATGTTTCGTTAAATTGAGAATATATTTGACTATATTTGACCTATATTGCATAATTTTTTCATAGAAAAATATCAAGATCCAAGCGACTTGTTGTGGGCTGCCTTCGAAGACGCGAAAAAAAGTTTCTCCACTGCTGACATGATTCCGGCCAATAGAGTAGCTGAAACCGAAAAAGGAAAAAATGACGTTAAACTGCAAGGTATTTCCTGTAAAACGACGTAGGGTTTTCAAAAAATATAAAAAAAACTAACAAAATGGTGTAGTTACGGAAAAAAGTATATTTTCGCCTATAAAATTGTTGGCTTTCTCAATGTCAAATCGTCATCTTTCATCCAACAAAATATATCCTACGTCACTGTAGAGTAAATGTATTTAAGAGAACTGACTTCAAATTTCAAGTCAATGGGATAATTGCTCTTCGAGTTACAATGTCAGCAAATTTGAAAAATGTCATTTCGAGAAAAACGCGTTTAAAGATTTAACTATCGATTGTTGCAAGATAAAATGATATTTACCATAAAAACTGCTAATTAGCCATTTTTGGCCCAAACAATGAAGCCTCCTGTTCGTCGAATAATGCCTGCTGAAAGGCTGAAGCTTTTCTCCAAGCTGTTCATCTCTCTTATGAGGATGCTTTACGACTGTAACTCCGCCTGGTTGATTCGGCTGTCATTTCTCTCCATGGCATATTCTTTAGCAATAGGACCGATGATGATATCCATTACTGATAGCATTTTTAGATTAGCATAAACACCATCGTAAAATATTGCGACTGCAAGGAAATTAGCGAGCTCGATCATGTTCAATCCATTATGAAGGTGCTTTGTAGCAAAGTGCTAGAACAAGCCGTTATAACTTTCACCTTGTCAAGTGGCAGATAATCATGTGTGAACTTCGATACGTCCATTCCTTAAGCATTCGAGCGGCGATATGAGCACCAACTATTCGGACCTGCAGGGCACTTTTCGTAGTTCGGAATGTCGTTTGTTGAAGACGATGATGAAAGGTAGCCCAAATTTCTTGATACATTTTATCAACATTATCTTGATGTCTGGTAATTGCCAATCCATAGTACTTCTGGAGCTTATTAATAACTTTGTCAGTTAGCTTCGCAGTATTCTTACGCCTTCCTCCTAAACCTTTCGTTTGTTTTTTGAGATTGTGGAATCATGTTCCCATTCTGTTTTGTTCACATGTAAGTACCATTCTAGTTTTTCTACATTCACATCGTATAGATTTCATTTCAATAAACCTTTGTATGTGGCACTGTCACCGTTGCCAACATAGCGCGTATATTTTACTCCATATTTATCGATCGAGCGACTACATATTGCCTTCATACTATTAACTTTCATTTTTCCAGCCGATCCAATATTATTCCAATTGCAATCGGCATGTCTTTCAAATCCATCATCATTTTCGCTCTGTTGTACAGCGTACAGCAGCTGCGAGTAAAGTAAACAGACTCTTCAAGAATAATTGCGTTGAACGGCTCCAGAACACCTTAAATGGCACCGCTGTTTTCAAATGGTCCTATAGAGTCATCTCTATAGTATCTCCTCCCCCTATAGTGACCAAAGAATCAGGTAACAACACATCAGCTCCGAGCTCCGCTTCCAGGCAGATGGATCATCTTATACCTACGAGCAGTTGCTCTTTAAAACGCTGCACATTTAGGAGTATTAAAGATAGGACTTTGAAATGTTTACAGGATATTCTTCAAAGTATAAACTATCGAAAAAGCAAAAAATATCGATTTTTTGAAACTGTCGCACTGATTTAGCCCCTTTACGGCCAAAGGAAATGTATACTAGTAGAGGGCAACGCTTTGAGAACGCCATTAGGTTACGTTAACGAACCCCGGATCACTACATTATATAAAAGAGAGCTCGCATTAAAGACCAGAATCTTTGAAACTTCAATACGCGGGTACAGTCACAAGGAAATCAGAAGTACACCAGACATGTTTCAAACACAATCATCATTGGGCGAGCAGATCCACGCACGCGACAGTACAAAATACCCGACGCGAGCCACGACTACCCCTGTGTAGACATATTGACGTGCAAAATGATGTTGTACGCAGTGCACTTTTAATGCCTCTTATAATAACCAATAATTTGTAGAAGCGAATGAAGTTTCAACTTTTTCGTTCTTCGTTGATAACTTTTGAACGATACAAGATATGAAAAAGCTACAAATTGTAACAACCTTTATTTTTTAACGTAGTATACCCTAAAATGGGAATGATGCTGATAACAAATTTCATATTGTTTATTGCAAAAATGAAAATTTTTCATACGTATCTCCGAGAATGTTTAACCGATTGGGATGTACATTTGCATACACGTAGATGATGGAAAAATAGCGGATACACTAGGAGGGTCACACCGCCCTTGACCTGCTAGCCATGCGGTGCACTTGGCTAAAATACCACACATGTACATTCCGAGTTAAAATCACTAAAAGTTCGTTTCAATACGCGAGTGCACATTCATAAATTGCACCCCTCCCTCGTCCATCCCCCTCTGGAACGTGCAAAGTTCTTACTGTGCGGCATGGACGAAAGCTTGTAGAAATAAAAATGAGTTGCAATGGAAGTATAATCAGTGGAACTAGTCGACACATTTGTTAATTTTGGCGGATGTCATTCTTAAGAGGTGAACGCACACATAAAAATACTTTTCTTTGGCGACTGAGCCGAGAGAAGAAAGGTTCACGGGACAAAATGTTATATTCTTCGACTACTCGACGTTCATAACGATAATGACGGATACAACAACAAATGGCATATTGTTTATTGCAATAAGTCGAGAATAACTGGTAGAACTTACTCTTCGAATTTCCGCTAATATCGGTACGAAAGTAGGTAAGGGTTTTGCTATTACGGAATAATTTCGGGCTTCGGGTAGTAACTGGATAACTAGCGTATTTTTATGAAGAAATTCTCTTTGGCACGTACTGCTTTTGAAGATTAGGTACAATATGATAGGGAAATGTTAACCCTTTCGTTACGTGCGCCGGATATAGCCGGCATCGTTTCGATGACCTGTGTGTATGAGCGTGACAATCTTGCAACGTGAACGTACGCGACAAGATTATCGAGCGCTGTCGCTACGTCCGACTACGTCGCGCAACGGCCCGTGTCGCTTGCAATGTGAACATGCGCGAAAAAAATATCGGCCTAAAAAATAGGAGTAACATCGCAAGCTATCGTTATAGACACCGGGCAAGGATCGGCACGTTAATCAGCGTGAGAGCGTTCCACGGTGCGCAACTTCAGGCAGTTGGTTGGTGTAAGTATCGATATCACGATGTACAAAAATCCAGTTTCACCTTCCGTGCGTTGGGGTTTGCGAAAGATTTTGCACTAGGTACACTCGCAGAGAGAGAGAGAGAGAGAGAGAAAGAGAGAGAGAGAGAGAGAGAGAGAGAGAAAGAGAGAGTATACGTACATATTACAATAACGACAGTCGTGGTAAAAATGTTTTAAACACAAATTTTTCTTTACCATGCATAAGTAACAACAGTTGTTTCGCGGAATATATATCGCATGTCAGTGTCTGTTGTGAAAAACAAAATTATACCGATTTTTCGAACTTTGCTGGTCTTTCTTTTATATAGCCATTTTTGTATCGCGCACATTTAAAACGGTTTGAAAACTGTGGAGACGAAAACTGGTTGTGCGCAAGAGATTGTAAGCGGAGATGTGGAAGAAAGACTACCAAAGTTTGAAAATCCAATTCAATTTTGCTTTTCACAGCATGCACTGACATGTGGAATATTTGGCGAAAGACTTTTTGTTAAGGTAGTTCTATCGTTTTATCGTTTTCTTAAGATTTTGTTGAAAGTTTGAATATATGTTCTTTGATGTCATATATACGCGTGTAATAATTTTTGGAAGGCTTTACCACGCGGAAATTGAGATATTTATTGGTGAAAATCCGAATTTTCGGTAGTCTCTCATAAGAGCGCGTGTTAAAAATTGCATTTTCATCCATAAATATTTTGGCTTCTACTCGGTGAAGCTTTCTAAAACTTTGCATACATTTTTATGCAACATCAAAAAAGCTTTATATAGTTTTTCAAAAAAATTAAAAAAAAAGAATTTTTGCAATTTTTGCAATTATACAGCAAGTACGTATTACCTTGGATGACCTTGAATTTGAAGTATGTTGTTCTTTAGTCAATTCGCAAAAAAATTTCTTTATTAACTTGAGCTCACAAACCATTTTATATGTGAGAAAAACTGAAAAATAATTTTTCGATCTTAACGTCACGATAGAACTACCTTAAGTACTTGTGCGTGGTGCAAAAAAGGTCTCAGTTCCAAAGATTTTTGTCACGACTATCCTTATTGTAAAACGTATAATCGATAAAAAAAAATGTGTTGTTAAAATGGTTATTAAAGTTTCCCGATCATATTGTACCTCATTCACATAAGCAGTACGCGCCGAAGAGAATGTATTCGTAAAAATATGACAGTAATCCAGTTTCTTTCCGAAGCACGAATTTATTCGGGAATAGCAAAAGCATTTCGTACTTATGTACCGATATTAGCGGAAAATTGGAGAGTGTTGTTGTATTCGTCATTATCATTATGAACGTCTACAAGCCGAAGAATGCAACATTTTATCCCTTTGAACCTTCTTTTTACCGCGGCCCGTTCACCAAATAACAAAGATGTGCATGGATGGGGGGGGGGGGGGGGGGGGGGGGCGTATTGAAACGAACTTATATTAACGTGATCTTAACCAGGAATATGCAAGAAACTAGCGGATCGTGCGATGCACTTGGCTGAAATACCGAACAGAAGTTTGACCGCCTTAATTATGAGATATCGAAAAAAACAAAACATGTATCCACTATTTTCCCATCATCCCAAATTTACATCCCAATCAATTTAAAATTCTCAAAGAAAAGTATGAAAAATTTTAATTTTTGCAATAAACAATATGAAATTTGTTGTTATCTGCATCATTCGCATTTCCAGTGTATAGTACGCAAACAAATAAATATTGTTGCAATTTGGCACATGTAAAAAAATACGTATCGTCTATTTTTGTCAGGTCGGAGTGTTCGACCTGAGACAGTTTCCTTGTAAGAGGAACGCTCCAAGCTAATGAGTATTAGTCACCGGACTAGGACAGCGTGGCACAAGAGGAGCTGCTTCGGTAGCCGTGCTTCTGAGATACTTGGTCATTTCCCGGAGTATTTAGGCTTTACCTACGCAATCGAGGCTCTGTGCGGATGGAGGTTTAGTTCCCAAGATACTCATGGGAATTCTATGGAACCGCTTAATCTAAGACATCGTTATTAGACCTGGCTTAGGGTACACGGAGGGTGACGGAGTATATAGCAAGGTGCACGGTGTCGGATGCGCCGACAATGTCGGAGAACCACCTGGGCGGCGCATGCAGGGGAGCTGAGGAATAGTATGCGATTCTTTCCCTCGAGATGAATGGCAGTGGATATCCTACGAGACTATGATGAGGGCATTCGAAAGCAGCTCTCCTATCAAGGAGGTGGGCAGAGTCAAAACGTCGTAGTGGAGCGGGAGCCTGGAGAAACTTCGGGCGAAAGCCACATAGGCCTACAACGAAGCCATCGAAACTAAACATCTCAGACACCAGGGCGCGCACAGGCAGTGTCAAAGGGATTACAAGGAGGCCATCAGGAAGACGAAAAGGGAATCGTGGCCTAAATTTCGTGGAGTTGCGGTAAACATACCTGCGGCAACCAGGCTCCAAAAGATTTTCAGGAACAACGTGTGCTCGGCTACAGGACCGTTTCGGCGACCGTGGGAAGCGGCGGGGGGGTTCACATTTTCACAGGAAGAGAAAATGCTGATAGAGAAATACGTTCCGGGCTACACGAGACGGAAAGACTGCGACACCAGAACGAAAGGGGCCGTTTAAGACGACCCGGGAAAGACGGGGCCACGGCATCCAGGATAGTTACACCGGCGAAGGTCAACTGGGCGATAAAAAGCTTCCAGGATAGTTACACCGGCGAAGGTCAACTGGGCTATAAAAAGCTTTGAACACTACAAGAGCGCAAGGGAGAGGTATATATTCTCGGCAATGTTACAATAGTGGCGGGGGTAGTTCTCTTGCTGCTTATGAAGGTGATGAGGGCGAATATCGCCCTGGAATACATTCCCCCCGCGAGTATGTTCAAACAAAAACTGAAATCTTTAATGGATTTCATTGTTAATCATCACGTTTTTGGAGAGACAAGATCTTAGATGTATTCTATCGAATGGAAAAAAAGAGGATTACCACATGCACACATTTTGATTTGGTTGATCAAAAAAATCACACCCGATCTAATTGAATAAATCATCTCAGCAGAAATCCCAGATGTCGTCATTGATCAAGACTTATTTGAGGGCATTACCAAAAATATGATTGATGGACCATGTGGCGTACTCAACAACAATTCACCATGCATGTCTGATGGAAAAAGCACGAAACGATACCAACGTGGTTTACTTGCAGAAACTATCACTGGCAATGACGGATATCCACTTTATTGTCGACGATCGACTGAAGATGGAAAATCAGTATTATTAAAAGTACGAAACAACGATGTTGAAGTCGATAATCGCTGGGTTGTGCCGTATTCGCCATTACTATCGAAAACGTACAAAGCACATATCAACGTCGAGTATTACAAATGGATCAATTGATGAAAGAAATCAATATCAATTGGGACGCTACATTAGTAGCAACGAAGGCGTATGGCGCATTTTATCATATCCAATCCATGAACGACATCCAACAGTTATTCATTTGTCAATGCATCTTGAACATGGACAGCGCGTATACTTCACAATAGAAAATGCACGTGAAAGAGTACTGTCACCACCATAAACGACGTTAACTGCATTTTTTACACTGTGCGGGGATGATATGTTTGCAAAGACGTTACTTTACTCTGAAGTACCAAAATACTAGACATGGTATGCGTCAGCGAAAATATTTCAACGTAGGAAAAAAGGTAAGTTAGTTGAAGGGCATACGCATTTATATTCGACCGACGCGTTAGGCCGTTTGTATACTGTCCACTCAAACAATGCGGAATGCTTTTACTTGAGATTACTATTAATAAATGTACGTGGACCGATATCATTCAACGATTTAAAAACAGTAAACGGTACAGTATGTACCACTTATCATGAAGCTTGCTAACAATTAAATCTTCTTGAGAATGATGCACATTGAGAAACTTCACTCGCTGATGCATCGGACACTGCTCAACCTCACCAAATACGAACGTTATTTGCAATAATATTGACAACGTGCTTCCTATTAAATCCAAAAGATCTTTAGGAAACATACAAAGACCACATGAGTGAAGACATCCTACATCGTTTCCGTGCAACGAATCAAAACCCGGAAATTTAATTCACAATAAACGTGTACAATGAGGCATTGATTTTAATTGAGGACATATGTTTAGCAATCACAAGCAAAACACTGGAAGATTTGGGAATTGCTTCACCGAATAGATCTACAAACGAACTTTTTTATCGTGATTTGCAACGAGAAACACAGTTTGATGTAGACAAATTGAATACATTTATTAACAACAGTCTTATGAAATTGGTTCTGAACAACGTGTAGAGTATGACACAATTATGAATGCGATTACAAGCCACAGGGGCGGATTGTATTTCCTAGATGCGCCCCGAGGGACAGGTAAAACTTTTGCCTTTTCAATTATTTTGGCAACAATACGATCAAGAAAAAATAACGCACCGGCGATCGCATGGTCTAGAATTGCAGAAACTCTTTTGGATAGTGGTAGAATAGCGCATTCAGCACTAAAACTGCCGTTGCATATGCAAATCACTGAGGCACGAACATGCAATATAAATAAAAATTCAGGAATGGGAAAAGTACTCAAATTATGTAGACTAATTATATGGGACGGATGTACTATGGCGCACAAAAAAAGCATTGGAAGCACTTCACCGTATACTAAAATATTTAAGAGGAAATGAGCAGATCTTCGGTGGATCACTCATTTTATTGTCTGGTGATTTTAGACAAGCTCTACCAATTATACGGTGTTCAACATCTGCTGATAAAATTAATGCATGTCTGAAACCATCATTTTTATGGCGACATGTTCATAAATTGAATTTGAAAACAAATATGCGTATAGAACTACAACATAATGCATCGGCCGAAAATTAAAAAAAAACAATTGCTGGATATTGGAAATGGTAAAATAACAATTGATGGTTCCACACAGTGGATCACATTACCAACAAACTTCTGTACCATCACAACAACAACACACGAATTGATTAACAACGTTTTTCCTAATATTTCACATATTTACAAAAATCATCATTGGCTCGGTGCACGTGCTATAATTAGCAGCAAAAAACAACGATGTCAATGACATCAATTTCAAAATTTAAAACGAAATACCAGGAGAAGCGACAACGTATAAGTCCGTCGATACTATAATGAATCAAGAAAAGGTTGCGAATTGTATAACTGAATTCTTAAATTCACTTGATTTGCCAGACATACCGCCGTCCGTTTCAACACTGAAAATTGGCGTGCATATCATTCTTTGGCGAAATATCAACCCCCCCCACGACTTTGCAACGGTACAAGGCTTTCAGTGAAAAAAATGATGAATAATATCATCGAAGCTACGATTTTTAATAGAAAATTTTAAGGAGAAGATGTACTGTTGCAGCGTTTCCCAATGATACCAACAGATATGCCATTCGACTTCAAATGTGTGCAGCTCCCGATTCGACTCGCATTTACAATAACCATCAATAAAGCACAAGGACAATCGCTGCAAGTGTGTGCATTAAATTTAAAAAATCCATGTTTCGCACGTGGACAGCTATATGGGGCCTGCTCACGCATAGGAAAACCTTCGGATTTATTCGTGTACGCACCGGACGGAAAAACAGAAAATATTGTGTATCCAAAAGTACTTGAATAAAAATGAATTTAAAAAAAAATTATTTTTCATTTACATTTGCTGTAAAATAAATTATAACATAAAAACGGCGTTGCAACCCAGGCCGAGTATCGCTAGTAATAATAATATAATAATAATAATAATAATGCCGGGGTTCTATTCCTCCTCGTAAACAGGGGCGGGGAAGCGGGGTGAGGCCGACCAGCCGGGCCCTCAGGTAGTGGACAGAGGAACGTCTAGAGCGTGAAGCGACCCCTAGACGGATAGGGAAACGGGGCGCCATACGGTGACCGGAACCTTCGACGGGGGGGGGGGGGGGGATTCTCTGGCCAACGCGTGCTATAAGGAAGTCGACCGGCGTAAAACCCAGTCAAGGCGACCGAAGACCCTGTCGCAGACCACTCCACAAGCTAAGGTGGAAGCTATCGTGTCGAGGGCTGGATGGTACTTGGATTAAAGTGCCTTGCACGATGGCTATGGGGAACCCGGCTAAACCCCATAGTAATTAGCCTTAGCCCCACATTCAGGCTCTGTGGGGGCGGACCGTTTTTTCCTAAATATTCGTGGGAACAACATGAATAAATACATTGAAACAAACAAACAAAAACAACAACAAAGAGTACGGGGAGGGACACATTACGTCTACCGGGACGACATAGGATGGAGTAAGTTCTGCGATCTCCGCCTACGACGCCGAAAACAGGACGGGTACATAAAATGAACAGACGAACGAAGCAACAACATCGGACGCCACAACACTAAAACAAAATGAACCGGAGCTACTGAAGCTGCTAAAGCTAACACAGAGGACAGCGACGAAAATAGCCAAGGCAGCGGCCACACAGAAAAATATGAATATGATGGTGAAAACCGGAATTTTAACGATTTTAGAGGACGCCGACGTTGCGCTGAGCACGCGACCCAAGACGTACACCTGTCGGAGACAGATGCGGTGGATACAGAAACGGAGACGGAACAAGTACGACCGACGAAACGAAAACGGGAGACAACGAAAACCCCTCCGGATGTCGTACAGAAACAACCATCACCACAGAAACGAACGGAAAGGGCCTGGCAAACAGTACTGTATAAAAAGACAAAAACGCCAGAACGGAAAAATAAAACGGACAGGACGAATGCGACGACCCAAGCTGAAAAGGGCAGGGCACCCCCAAACACAGGGGGACGAGAGGGACGGCTGTACTTGTCAAACCAGGGAACGACGCTACGTACTCCGACATCCTACGAAAAATACGGACGCCAGTGGACCCGGCGAAAAGCCCCGTCCAAGTGACAAACATGAGGAAGACACACGCGCTACAAGATGCGGCCGGGGACGTGGGCAGTGCTAAGGTCATGATGCCCAGGGTACAGCTGGAGATCATGGACCTGGACTGTGTCACAACCGCACAAGACGTCACACAGGCACTGAGACGAGAAACGGGACGAGAGGGGGACTTCGGCGTCCATATATTCGGTCCGAACCGGGCCGAGCAATATATGGCGGTCTGCGACCTCGAACCGCAGGAAGCTAGAGCGCTGCTGCTGGGGGGGGGGGGGGGGGGGGTCGGATTGCGATAGGATGGGTACGATGCCGCGTCCGACAACGACTAACAGTGACGAAATGCCACAAACTCCTGGGATACGGATACACTAAGGCAAACTGCACGAATAAGAACCAGACAAAAAGCTGCAGAAAATGCGGCAAGACGGGACACCACGTGATGGACTGCAAGAACGAACCGGCCTGCCACTTGCGCGCTGAGGCCGGACACAAAGACGTAACGCACCCCGCGGGAAGCCGGAGGATCACAGTGTTCCGAGTCGCGCTGGAGGAGTGCAGGAAGCAGGCCGGAAGACGGACAGAATAATCTAGGGAAAACTGAACCGAAGGAGGACGGCGGACATGTGACTGCCACAGATAGCCGACGAACACGACGCAGACATACTGATGCTGTGCGAACTGTACAGGAGAAGGCCGACGCGGACATGGATTACGAACGCAACAGAGACAGCGGCTATCTGGGTGAGGGGCGCTGCCCGATCCCGGATGACCGACGGCGGCGCTGGTGAAGACTACGTCTGGGCCAAGGTTGACGCCGTGTCACGTATGTCAGCGTCTACTTAACCCCGAACTGCATCGTCGCGGAGTTCGGGAGAAAGATAGCGCTCTTGGAGGACGGAATTAGGAATCTGCCCGGAGATATCGTGGTGACAGGAGGCCGCACTGCGAGGGCGATCGACTGCGGAATGAAAGTTACGAACAAACGGGGACGGCTACTACTGGAAATGGCTGACCTGACCCGTGATAGTATTCTGACGGCAGACAGAATACTGTCGCGGATGGGGCGATGGCGGGTGATCGAAGACTACACGGTCAGCGACCAACCAGTACATCGCTTTCGAAGTGGCAGAACGTACAACGACATTACGAACGAGGATCCAGCATCCCCCGCGGTGGAACACAAAGAAACTCGACGTACAAAAACTAACAGAAGAGTTGGCGACAGCGCCAGAACTGTGAAAGAGCTGCCTGAGATACCGGCGACGTACCACGAGGACCGGTGAGAGACCCGAAAGGCAAACTCTCCAGATCGCAAACAGAACAGAACGGAAAAAAATTTGCAAACGCCATACGGGACAGCAAAGCGCGATGTTGGAGGAAGGTCTGCGAGGAGGTGGATCAAGACCCCTGGGAAACTGGTTACAAAATTGTGACTAGCAAACAAAGAGCCTGCAGCCCGCCGGATCTCAAAGACGCTGAAACGGCAGGACGCATTGTTAACGGTCTATTCTCGACGCACCCCATCTGTACGAACGCAACGAACGAAAATGAGACCACGGATGCCCCCATCTTCACCGCAGCGGAGCTCACATGAGCAACTAAGGCGATGAAGACTGGTAAAGCCGGACGGGCGGGGTACCGGTCGAGATTGTCCAACTGATGGCTTGACTGAGGCCGGCCATATATCTCGACCTGTACAACACGTACCTAACGGCAGGGACATTTAGCGACCGATGGAAGACGACGAGGGTGGTCTTTATTCTTAAGGGTAAGGGCGAACCCAGCACGCTGTCAGCCTACCGGCTGCTGAGCCTACTAGACACGACAGAGAAACTATACGAACAACTATTCAAACCGAGATTGACGGACACAATACAGATGAGAGGAGGCCTTTCAGACCAGCCGTTCGGCTTCAGAAGCGCTGTCGGACAGGAAGGGTGAGCCCGGGCCCTGATACCCAGCACCTCATTGGAGATCATGGGCTTGGACTGCCTCAGAATTGCCGAGGAGGTCACGGCTGCCCTCGAACAAGAGACTGGACAGAGAGGAGATATGAAAGTGCACGTTTTCGGCCCTAACAGATCGGGATAGTATATGGTAATGTGTGAACTAGACGCACACAAGGTCAGGGTGTTACTGGACAAGGGACGGATAAGGATAGGGCGGGTCAATTGCCGTGTCAGACTAAGGATGACGGTCGCAAGGTGGTACCGGTGCTTTGGCTATGGCCACATGAGACGATACTGCAAGGGACCAGACAGGACGAACTCTTGTTGTAAATGCGGACACGCGGGCCACGCTGGCAGGACGTGCAACAACCAACCGACCTGCTTCCTATGCGTGGAGGCTGACAGGCCGGATGCGGCGCACCAACCGGGCACCGGTCTGTGTGCCATATTCAGAGAAGCGCTGGAGGAGGCGAAGAAAAGGACCAATACATGACAAAGGTACTGCGGTCAAGATGCCCGAATGTGGGGCATAAAAAGGGCCAAGACCCTAAAAGAAAGAAACGTTGGATGATCGAGTGTGTGATAGAGAAAGCGCATGACTCTGAGAGAACACGTGTGAAAGAAGGGGAGATCGCATGCGTGGGTGCGAGAGAGTGAGGACGAAGACGCGTAAAGGAAGGGTGTATGTATAGTTATAAAACAGCGACAGAAAATGGGTGTGATTTGCCAAGAAGCTCAAATGCATCAAAATATGTCGCTAAAGAAGGGACAAAGTGAACGAGGGTGGGTAGTCGCGAGACGCAGAGTAAACAAGTGTAACTTCGATTATTACCGTCCAACCTACCCTTGGTTTCTTTTGATCAAGATTTAATTTTTTACAGTATAATGCTTACTTTGCGTATTTTCAACAAAAATATTATACTACCCTATTTAACCCTGCCCTCCGATATTTTAGGGCTTCTTCCCTTATGTACTCATACATTCTTGCGCGGTACACATGAGGCATTTCGCGTGAAGTCATCCAGCCTAAAACATAAAAGTTTTGTAATCGTCTTGAAATTTGTATGGTCGATAGTTCTATTGATAGTGAAGCTTCAGCAAAAATTTTAAGGCTCTATCTCAAATAGTTGCCTAGCAATAGGGGCTCAAATTTGTACCATGTTGGCCGTCGTGGCAACATTCCCAGGTTTTTATCTTCCCGAGAAATATAGCGATTTTAAAAAGTCAGGAGTGATTTTTAAAGCATTTTCTGCGTACTTTAAGAATATATTTTTTATTTTTAATAAAATTAATAAGTTCATAACAATTTTTTAAGGTTAATGTTAAAAATGACTTTTTCTCAAAGATCGACATCTTCGATTTTTATAAAAAAAATTAATAAAATAGTAGGGATCTTTCTGAACAAAAAAGTATATAATGTCTAAGATGGGCCGGACCTTAGTTTCGGAGATACAGTAGGATTTACCAGCGAGCGGGCGCTTCGCGTAGTGTCGCGCGGCGACCCCCCAGCCTACGTTCGGGCTTGAGCTCTACGTGAGCACTACGTGAAGCGCCCGCTCGTTGGTAAATCCTACTGTACCTCCAAAACTAAGGTCCCGCCCATCTTGGACATTATATACTTTTTTGTTCAGAAAAAACCCTACTATTTTATAAATTTTTTTTATAAAAATCGAAGATCTCGATCTTTGAGAACAAGTCATTTTTAACATTAACCTTAAAAAATTGTTATGAGCTTATTAATTTTATTAAAACTAAAAAATATATTCTTAAAGTACGCAGAAAATGCTTTAAAAATCACTCCTGACTTTTTAAAATCGCTATATTTTTCGAGAAGATACAAACCTGGGAATGTTGCCACGACGGCCAATATGGTACAAATTTGAGCACCTATTGCTAGACAACTATTTGAGCTAGAGCCTTAAAATTTTTGCTGAAGCTTCACTATCAATAGGACTATCGACCATAAAAATTTCAAGACGATTAAAAAACTGTTATGTTTTAGGCTGGATGACTTCATGCGAAATGCCTCATATAAGAAATAAAAATGGATATACAGAATTGTTGAAACGATGATTACAATCACGTGAGCAAGAATTTTTAACGTAAACACAAAAGTTGGGTATAAGTTAAATAAAACTAACGTTTCCAAAAATTTCAATTAAAAAAAAATTTTTTAAATAGCGGTAGCAAGACTCGAACCCAAGAAGTTCAGCATACTAACCGAACACATTAACCGGCTATGCCACCGCTTGGAAAACCCATGTTATTTTCGAGGTTCAGACTCGTCACACAAATTTTGTTTGCTCTATTTCTCAAAAACGAGGGCCCACCAGGGTGAACGGTGGCAGGGAGAGATACTTGGGACCGAACTCTACACTACCCTGCGAGGGCATCCCGAAGACGATCCCAACGTTGAGACCCTTCCCTTGTAAGTGTTGCCCTATCAAATGTTTACAAGACTAGTAAATATTTGTTAATCCGAGATATTTAGATTTGTAAGCCATTTTCAAAATAACGTCCTATGCGCGCCACTTTGACCAGCGTCGTGGTTCGGGCGCAGCCGCCACAGCGCTAGTGGGGGAGAGAGTGAGGTCAGGCGTCGCGTCGCCGGCCGGGGGAGAGCAGTATGAGCCATGAGAGCGAGCGTATAGATATCTCCGTCACGAGGTATAAAAACATTTGTATGGTCAGATAATAAATAAAGAAGGAATTGTTATAAAAAATTATGTCTCACAGATTTGTATCATCGATACAGACCTTGAATGGCATTGCACCACTTTGACCTCTTAATGTTTTTTTTATGAGGCTGGAGGTGCTCTACATGATGGTTGAAACAAAAATTCCATTTAAAAAGTGAAGGTGACCTTCACTGTGCGCAAACGTCTCCACCGGAATAAAAAAAAAAAGATGGTCGCATTTGATGGCCCCCTTTACAACGTACAACTTTTGTTTAAAATATTTTTTTCTGACGTCGATAATTACCGCGTTATTCCAGGTAGCAGAAATAAAAGGCACACCCTGTATTAGTCTTTTAGGATATTATAGTTACCAAGCAGTGGTTGGCGCCGCAGTAAGAGTTCTGATTCGGAATGCGAGGATGCAAACGAAAATTTTCCTTTGGTTCCCCTTTAATTTTTACGATACTTACGCCACAAATGAACCGAAATAGTATATAATATTTGGTATTCAGACAAGTTCGCAGTGTCGAGAGTTCATGCGAGAGGTTAGCAGTTCTCGGCTGATAACACTCGCTTGGACTCTGCGGTACTCGTAGGCACTGTCATGTTCCCCTATCCATTAGTCATCGATCGACTTTGATGCCGACTTCTTTCTCACTTCTTCCGAGACGCTTCTACTGAAAATTTCTTCGAGGTATGGTCTTTTATGAGCTCCTAACACAAATGTCTTCCATGTACGCTTCGAAGTTCTTTCAGTTATTATAAATTTACCCCGGCTTTCACATACGGCAACCTTCTTTAAACTCAGTGGACTTTAAACAATTTACGACCGGCTTATGTCCCTCCTTATTCTAATTGTGGCAATTTGTTATGTAATTCATGGTAACGATTAGGCTTATTCCCACGGTAATTCTAACGGCCATGTGCACGGCACCGGACGACCTCCAATACGCGCAGTGTACGACAAAGACGAGGCGAATAAAATCTTATTGAGCTTGTTATTGTTGTTAATTTTAGTGTTTTAACTTCTTTTGGACCCTTCAACTTCCAGCTTCATCATTTCCTTGAATGTCGACCCACGTCTCAACTTCAGAACCAAATCCGACGTCTGTCACCTAGACATTTGGTATTTAATTATATTTTCAGGACAGGCATAGGGCGCCATTATTTTAACAGGCACATAATCATGAAGGGATTGCGAATATTTTTTCAAGAAGGAATAGTAATTAAAGCGTACACGAGGGTTTCGTATATAATTTAGATACTTTTGTTATTATACAGTTGCTGAATTTCATATGCTGGCTGATATCCATCGTGAAACAGGGGGAGCAATAATTGTATTAATTCAATTAACTCCAATTGCTTCTTGAAAAGTTATTTGCAATCCAAAATTTTCAATGAGTTTGCACCTGTCGAAATAATGATGTCTTATCCCATTTGTGAAAATATAAATAAATAAAATTAATTATGGATTACTTTCGGCTCATTTTTGGCATAAGTATTGCGAAAATTTAAAAGGCAAAGAAAAAATGTTCCCGCAAAGGGACTCGAACTCGCGACTCTCGTGTTATGAAGTCGAACTCTTTTCGCTGCCCCAACCACTGCTTTTAAATTATACTAATACAAAAGACTTATGGAAGACTGATTTGCGACAAAAATGTGCATAACTAACTAAAACTTGACCATCTAGAGTGTCACTTTCATTTCTAATCAAGCCCTACATATACCGTGAGTCCGGACACGATCCATGATTGCACATTCATATAGTCCCTCCTTGTTCATCTTTTAATTCGAAACTTTTTTTCCCTGGGAATTAATTTTCGAGATATTTAGGTGTTCTGTATCTCGTGCCTTGCCCTGTATTCAAAAACATCATAAAGGTAAGTATGCCCATTTACGATGAGATCAACAAAATAGATCTCAGGAAGTAACACCGAATAATAGTTAGATTAAAGTTTCAAAACTTAATGTACACGGTAAATGCTTTCAGGCCATAAACACAAACAGTAGTATACACCACTATAATCTGGTTTAACTAAGCCTCCGTGTTTGCGTTATATTGGCGAAGTACCAGTCTGTGCCCTGTATATACACGGCACTACTATCAGGTAGCCACTTATACAGTCAGTGACGAAATTGAGTGGACACTTTCTAGTATAAAGTGCCGGAACGGTTTTTTATGTCATTTCGCCGGTAATTGGTCTAGGCTAATTTAAATAGCGTCATTTTAAAGAGGAGCAATTCACCTTCATTTTGGCTGTTTTAAAAAAATTTTATGATTTTTTTTTTACAATTGGCACCCAGTTTTGAAAAAAATTTTGTTGGCCTTTTTCTTGTTTTTCTTTGAGTGGACACCTTTCGTAGTAAATTTTTTTTAGCACATTTCTTTAACCGTGATCGTAAAGGGAGTAGTCCAACCTTCAATTTCTTTTTTTTTAGAAAAAATTGTACGTTTTTTTTTCCAAAGATATTTCATTTTTAGAGAAAAAATAGACGATTTGAAAATTGCTGCGCAGGACGAAAACGATGAGGTTTACAACAAAACCTCAAGATGGTAAAAAGTTTTAATACTTCTTGATGAGATCACGAGAATTTTTTCAGATTTTTTTTTCGAAATTTGTTTTCCATCTATTTTCGGTCGAAGCTCGATTGATCTAAATACCATGAAAATAATAGAATTAAATTTTTTACATACCAAATAAACTTTGGTGTCGTCGAATAAACCTCAGAAGAGACCAAAGTTTAATATGTAAGTAAAAAATTTAATTCTATTGATTTCATGGTATTCGCATCAAGCGAACTGACGGGAAATAGGTGGAAAACAAATTTCGAAAATAAAATCTGAAAAAATTCTCGTGAACTCACCAAAAAGTGATACAACTTTTTAACATCTTGAGATTTTATTGTAAACCTCATCGTTTTCGTCCTGCAGAGCAATTTTCAAATCGTCTATTTTTTCTCAAAAAATGAAATATCTTTGAAAAAAAATCGTAGCATGTTTTCTAAAAAAATTAATTGAAGCTTGGATTGCTCCCTTTACGATCACGGTTAAAGAAATGTGCTAAAAAAATTTTACTACGAAAGGTGTCCACTCAAAGAAAAAGAAGAAAACGGCAAAAATTTTTTTTTTCAAAACTGGGTAACAATTGTAAAAAAAAAATCGTAAATTTTTGTTAATATAGCCAAAATGAAGGTAAATTGCTCCTCTTTAAAATGATGCTGGTTAAATTGGCCTAGGCCAATTACCGACGAAATGACATAAAAAACCGTTCCGGCAGTTTATACTAGAAAGTGTCCACTCAATTTCGTCACTGACTGTATAGGTGTATGGATGGTTCATACAGAACATTATAGTAGTATGAGTATGGTCGGACGAGCCATTAAGGACATATAAAAGCTCTGACCTCGAGTTTAAATAATCTAAATGCACGGTGAACTTACAAGAGATGATTGACTGGCATAATCAACCCCCACTTCTTGTTTCATCAATTTAGTCCAAGTACTCGGAAAAAGACCTAACCACCTTCGCGGGAAAAAATCATTTAAATATTTGGTACGCGAATATTTGCCCAAGCATCGTGCAATGTTAGCGTGATGTGTATAGAGGAACATGTGCTATTTTGAATTGCGATATTTACCGAAGTTATATTCGACGATTTCGAACAAATAAAAATATTTAGCCGTTTCGACGTCTAAATTAACCCTGTAGCAGACAGCATCGTATACATCTTTTGCTGAAGCAGCTTTTGGTACTGTGACGGTGATGACCTCGCGATCTGGGAGAAGAACTTTTAGATCAACAGACGGACCTTGGTCCCCATCCTCCTCCAGCCTATCCGTTAGAAATTCTTGCATAGCGTCGCTCTCGGCTATCACCCGTACGGCACACACCTTTTCCAGATACTGCTCGAGACCTCGTCTTCTTGCATCCAATTGTTGTTCGCTAAGCCTGTCAAAGATATATCATAATTCTACATGAAATAGAGAACAAGAGTTACGAATCAGTCACTGTCATTTCCGCTACGCTACGTTGCTAGATTTGGTACATAACAGAGCCTCGTTTCAGCATTCGCAGAGTGGCTGTATCAACGTTCACGCGACTATCAATGCAACGTAGTGGAAGTAATATTTAACCGTTTCGTTCTTACGGACGTGTCATCTCGCGACGACGATACTGCTTGTATCGAGTCACACACGTGTTATCCCGCGAAGACGATTCTGTTTGTATGTCACAGATGTGTTAGCCCACGCTGCCGTACCGTTCGTGGAATGCCACGGATGACATCTCTCGCGTGTTCCATTATTAGATTAAGAATTTTAATTCGGAGAAGCGGTAATTTTGGAAAGGTACATAATAAAGCAAAGCTTTGATTTAAGAATATTTCAATTTTATTATTTCTCTGTGTGGTATAATTCAAAGCAGGAACCGGCACATAACGCGACAATACAATTCTTACAATAATAGCTACATTTGTTACGAATCGATGTTGTTTTGCACCATACAGGGAAATAATAAAATCGAAATTTCCTTAAATCAAATCGTTGCTTTATTATATACCCTTTCCAAAATTGCCACTTCTCCGAATGAAAGTTCTTAATCCAATAATGGAGCACGTGAGACATGCCGTTCATGGCATTGCACGAACGGTACCGCGGAGCGGGATAACACATTTGTGACCTTATGTAAACAGAATCGTCTTGGCGGGATAATACGTTTCTGACCCAATACAAGCAGTATCATCGCGAGATGACGCGTTCGTGAGAACGAAACGGTTAAGATATAGCAGTTACCGTTAAGAGGCGGAGGACTAATCACAAAAATGTTTATAAACAACAAGAGCTGATTCTTATGACAAGGCATGCTATTATCTTTTGCTTCGAAAATTAATGGAAACGTATTATTCTGCCCGCCTTAATCCTGTTCACTCACAAATAAAAACAATGTTATCTGAAACTCACGATGCAATTAGAAGAGTAATTCAAACTTGCTTACTGGAAAGGCCATTTTCCAGGTAGCTTAGGAAAATTGAAGCCGATAAATTCTTTCTTCAACACCATGTGCAACGCAGCAAATTCCCGATACCGCCTCGAACATAAATGGCGTCCTGCCATATAGACATTAAATACGACATATCGTTCATGCTTCCTTTCGCGAACGTGATAATCTGGTACGCTGATGGGCAAAGAACGCTTTTCACTATAGTCCACTGAGGAATAACTGAAACAAATTACAAAGTTGTTCATACAGAACGTGATCTTCCGAACATATGTACAGATATTAAAATGATGAATTAGACATAAAATGTCTATTCGTAGAAAACACAAAATAACGAGTAAACAGGACGACACGAGACTCCATGTGGAAAGACAAATGAATACAAGGCAACCGCTGTTATTCTCATTTTTCTATCATGGTTTGCATACAAAATGATGCGCCATTCTTGTAATTCAGCCTTCTCAAATATTGAAGTATATCTGCAGAATATTACACTCGAAAAAATTCAATCAAACTCGAAATAAAATTATATACCACGCTTTTACTGTATTTTTGTCATTAGGTTGTTTCTCGGAATGTCAAAAGGCTCGGAATATGTATATTTTTAGTTACTGCCTAAGCGATGAGGATCTCGCTTGAATCGCGGGCCATCATGTTTACGTTTCCGTATGGACTGATCTCCGAAGTATACATATCATGATATCATATGAAAGGACGTTAAAAATAACTTGAGAATTCGTTAGAACTGTTCGAACGGTCCTCCAATGTAATCCGAGTTCATTTCGCTCCATTTCTTGACGTTGCGCAACACATTACTAATGTCTCTCATGTTCACATACATTGCAATATTTGTAATTCTCTAGTTGTAATACTGTTATTATAATTTGAGAACTTTTGACTGTGATTACTTCTCAACAAATGCGTTTGGGGCATAAGTATGTTCGTACTTTTATGTAGAACATAGAACACTATGTCGATTGGTGTAGTCAAAAATATAGGTTTCCATTTTTTAAAAACTGCAGATGCACGTTTCTGATGCCAATGCGCAAAAGAACATATGCATGGTTTCATATAATGCACCACTTGATACCATTCAACTTTTATCGATAACATTTCTTTTTATTCCCAACCGTTTAGGAGGCACAGTCCATTACAGTTGCGTGGGACATTCAGTGTCTCAAGATGAATGGACCACCCTGTACATATCGTCTATTCAGGACAATGAAAAAATGGTTTATATAAAATGTTATTCACATGAAGAAATACATTCAATGGCGTTATACACATTTTGCCACGATGGCCCTTTAAGGGTCAAATGGAGGGCAATTTCCTTTTTTCAAATGGAAACCCATATTGTTTACTATATATATTCGTATTCTACATCGAAAAATAATAATATTTCGTATAAAACATTTTTTTTTCTTTGACTCACCATTTTTTAATGATACTGAAAACGGGACAATGAAAATAATTAAACGATATTAGACCAACGCCACCTATGGTACTCTTGTATGGTTTCAGATCAAACTCACAAGGGAACCGTCCCAGATCGAATACTTCAATTTGGATGAAATTTGGCATGTTGGTAGAATGGATGAAAATAGAGGAGTCGTATTTTTTTATACGTGCCAAGATTGATTTTGGAGGGGTGAAATTCACCCTCGAAAATAGAGGTTTTGTTTTCGTCCTTCGGCGATAACTTTTAAATGATACAAGATATAAAAAAAGTTACAAATTACAACAACATTTGTTCTTTCGCATACTATATACTGGAAATGAGAATATTGACGATAACAACAAATTTCACATTGTTTATTGCAACAATGAAACTTCTTCATACGTATCTTCGAGAATTTTTGAGCGAATGGGGTGTAAATTTGTATATACGTAGATAATGAAAAAAGAGCGGGCACACGTTTTTTGTTTTTTCGATATCTCATAATTAAGGGGGTCAAACCGTCCTTCGATAATTTAGCCAAGTGCATCGCACGATCCGCTAGTCTTTTGCTGATTCCGGGTTAAAATCACGATAATACCATATAAGTTCGTTTCAATACGCGAGTGCATATTTGTAAATTACACACCCTCCCCTTCCATCCCCCAGCCGTGGTGACGAATACAACAAATGGCGTATTATTTATTGCAATAATTTGAGAATAACTGGTATAAATGACTCTTCAATTTTCCGCTAATATCGATACAGAAGTAGGAAAAGCTTTTGCTATTAAGTATGGAATAATTTCGTACTTCGGACAGTAACTGGATTACTAACGTATTTTTACGACGAAATTCTCTTCGGCACGCCCTGCTTTTGAAGATTACATATGACCGGAAAACTTTAATAACCACTTTAACGTTACATTTTTTATGGATTATACGTATTACAATAATGACAGTCTCGATAAAAATGTTTGAAACACATAGCTTTCCTACATCCTGTTCAAGTAATAATAGTTGTTTCGACGTATATGTCGCATGTCATAGACTGTTTGTAAAATACGAAATTTTCGAACTTTGGTGATCTTTCGTTTATATAACCGCTCTCGTGCGTGGAGAAGAAACTGGTTGTGTGCAAGAGATTGTAAGCGGTAATATAAAAGAAAGATCACCAACATTCGAAAATTCAGTACAATGTTGATTTTTACAACAGGCACAAACATGCGACATATAGAGTAAAACTCCTTTTGTTAAGTAACATACTTGTGCGTAGAGTAAAAAAGCGCTGTGTTTAAAAAATGTTTACCCCGACTATCATTATTATAAAACTTATAATCCATAAAAAATGTACTGTTAAAGTGGATATTAAAGTTTCCCGATAATATTGTACCTAATCCTCAAAAGAATTCATGAAAGAAAAAAGTTTTCACGTTTGCGTTCACCCCTTAACAATGATGTTCCGCCAAAACAAAGCAAATTGTGTCGACTAATTCCACTGATTATACTTCCATTGCAACCCATTTTTATTTCTACGATGTTTCGTCCATGTCACGCGGTAAGAACTTTGCACGTTCCAGAGAGGAGTGGTTGGAGGATGGAGGGGCTAGGCGGGCTCAATTTACAAGTATGCACTCGCGTATTGGAATGAACTTGTATTAACGTGATTTTAACCCGGAATGTGCAAAACGCTAGCAGATTATACGATGCACTTGGATAAAATAGCGAAGGGCGCTTTGACCCCTTTAATTATGAGATATCGGAAAAAAACGAAAAATGTTGTGACGTGATTTTCCCGATGTAGGGAAAAGTCACAGTCCCAAGGCCGTTATCTGGTTTGCCCTCGCCACACAACCCAACGATCGTCATGCGCTACCGATTCTTTGATTTTTTTTCTTGTACTGCCGTTATAAATGAATTTTGTTAGGTGACAGAGTTGTCAGAGGATTTAGGGAGGAAACGGCACGGCGTTCGATCCTGACGAGGAGAAGAGTGCTCGACGTAACGAGTTACCCGTCAGGAAAGAACGGCCGGCGAGTACGCTCGGAAAATTGATGCAGGTCCGGCTGCAATACCGGCGCCCCGCTGTTACGTGCATCTTGCATAAGGGGAAGCGGAGGTTTTAGGATTGCGGGCGAGAGCAGGATCCTCTCGTGCCGCCGACGTAAGTGCTCCCCTATGCATGATGACCATGGGGATACGATTTTCGGCGTACTCGCAAGATCTCGAGTAACGTCGATAATTACGATTTCGTTGAGGTAAGTATTGTGTCGAGCGAGAGGGCAGTAGCTCTCGGTGATAGATTTCGCATTTCGGCTGATCGAAATTCGATTGGCTGAAAATCAGTTGTTATCGTGTCGCGCTCGAGACCAGAGGTGTCTCGCGAAGCATCGTAGAGAGAGCGAGGTGTCTCTGTCTCGCATACGCGCCGTGCGTATGCTGAGTTCTCTCTCTACGTACGCGCTCTAGTCGTGTCTCGCTCTCGCTTACGCGTCGTGTGTAAGTCGCGCTCCCTCCCTCTACGCACTCGCTCTAGAGTCGTTGGTCGTCTCTCGCCGAGGTGAGAGGTGCAAGTTCGCGTACGCGCTATAGGGAGTTCCGTGTCTACCCGACTCCCTATAGTACAGGCAATAGAGGAGCCCGTTACTCTTGGCCATAATGCATTTTGGGCCTGGTGTTATTTTATTGTTTAAATAGATTCGGTATGACCTATTGAACATAAAAATACAAAATGCAACCTAATTAAGTTTCCGCACATGCCGCCATTTGCAAAAAACCGTTTCGGCCTATATCTCCGTAACCGTGCACTTAAGACTAAAAATGGTATATTTTTAGTCTTTGGTGGTCGTCTTTGTAATGGTATATTTAAGTCAGTCTGACTTTATTATAGATAATGAAATTTCCTATCTTTTCTGTTAAATAATTTTTTTTATATCACTTACCGTTTACGACTTATATGACTATTACTTTTCTTTTTCTGACTTTTTTTTTTATTCGCTCATCTCTCTTCTAATAATTATTTAAACAATAAACTGCTAGTAACCAAACTTTTAAAGCGACAAATTTTCTACAACTTTTACTTTGAACTTATTTTTATAAAATTAATATTTTTGAAGTTATAACGCGTTCAATGTTGTACTACCGGGTGCATGGTCAATAAAAACGAGGTATGCATGCGGGTATGTATTATGATGAGAATTCAATAAATATGTAAAAAATACGCAGACTAGTGACAGAATCAGCAATAAATAATTTGCCTTCTTACGTTGGAAAACAGCGACTATCTGCTAAAATATTTTTTTAATTTATATTTTATTTGATATAGTTAAATAGTATTTTACCTCGAATCGCCCCTCGATTATTATCAAATAATTAATCATATACTAATGTCATAAGGAAACAAACAAATAATGAAACTGGAAATTTATTTAAAAATATATGTAATATGTATTTTGGAAAAAGGTACAAAATCATTCATCTTCGATTCTCGTCCGTTTCGCGAGCGGTGGAATTGCCAATATATCCACGTTTTCTTCGTCATTTTCGCCGGTATAAAAAGATGCTACCTCCTCCGTTAATTTGTCATTATACAAATCTTCAGAAAATAATATGTACCGATAAAAACCCGTGCAGCGAGGACGAAGATGAAGATTTGTATGAAGGTTGAGATTTGTAGTTTTGCTGACGATTTCGTGCTCAGAAGTTTTCGTGAGTGAGTTCGTAGAGTTCATGTTCTCGTTTTCCGATCGAGACTCAGTCTCTCGAGAAAAACTAACGATGTTTTGGTGCCATCTCGGAGTGATGTACCCCGACCCTCTCTACCATAATCGACAACCTGAGCGGCCGAGCGTTTCCGGTTTGTCGATCTCGCTGACGCATCCAGATGGACCGGATTGTCACTCTGGCGAAACAAAAGTGACCCGATCTACGCAGGTAAGTCGTGAGGATGGAGGGGCCGGGTCGTTCCCTCCCGACCCCCAGGTTGTGCCGGTTGTCGATACCGGCGACACAAAAATTGACTGGCGCCCTGCCGGCAAAATTGCGGGTGCGGCAGCGGGAGAGGCAACCGAAGGTGACGATGGCGGAAGGATTTCCGGAAATTCGTCACAATGTATTCGCTAATTTTCCATCGCCTACGTGGATGTACATTTATATCCCAATCAGTTAAAAATTCTCGGAGATGCGTATGAAGATTTTTCATTTTTGCAAAAAACAATATAAAATTTATTGTTATTTGCATCATTCTCATTTCTAGGGTATAGTAAGCAAAAATGTTGTTGCAATTTGTCACTTTTTCATATCTTGTACCGTTCAAAAGTTATCGACGAAGAATGAAAAAACCCTTATTTTCGAGGGTGAATTTTCCCCCTTCAAAATCAACTTTGGCACGTATAAAAAAAATACGCGTCGCCTATTTTCGCCCATTCTACCAACATCCCAAATTTTCATCCAAATCGGGATGTTCGACCTGAGACACTTACCTTATCAGTATTGTTTGTTTATCATTACAAATATTAGGATATTCAGCTCAAATGGTATAATATAACTGTACGCGCTAGGTAAAAATGTTCCATACAAAACATTATTATTTTCCGATATAGAATAACGATATTAAATAAAAAATATGGGTTTCCATTTGAAAAAATGAAGTTGCCCTTCATGTGACCCTTAATGGACCATTATGAACAGATATGCATAGCGCCTTTGAATGTACCCGTTCATATGAAAAATATTTGATATAAACCATTTTATCGTGTTCCTGCTAATTTCCACAATGATTGAATGTCTCAACATAAGAGGCATTTCGCACGAACTCATCCAGCCTGAAAAGTGACAGTTTTTCAATCGTCTTGAAATTCCCATATTCGATAGTACTGTTGATAGTAAAGTCTCAATAAAAATTTGAGGACTCCAGTTTAACCCTTATGTACACACCCAAGTTTTACCACGTTGGCACACGCCCAGGGTGCCCAGGTGCCCACCACTAGTTCTTTTTTTTAATTCCTGAGTTCGAAAATGAACGGTTTTGGACGAAAAAAGATTAGAGGTTACGTCACGTTTGCTATAAAAATAATAATCAAAAGACGCAGGAAAAACCGCAAATGCTGTTCCGTTTGTGAAAAGCCCGGGTGTCCGGGTGTGTACGCTAATCACATGTACTTTGGCGTCAGTTTAGGTTCAAAGCGTTTGAAAAAAAATGACCAGTGTGGTTTTAGCTTCGAAAAGAGTTAAATAATGGGGATTTAAAAGCTCCGATCGATATTTCAATTTTGATTCGAATTATAAACACAAATAAAACGAGTTCGGTACTCGGGTACCCGGGTGTGATCTAGCAATTGGGGTTCAAATTTCTACCGTGTTGGACGTCGTGACTACGTTTCTAGGACTAGGGCTTCGTCTTCCCGAGAAACCCACCAATTTTAAAAAGTCAAGATTGATTTTGAAAGCATTTTCTGCGTACTTCAAGAATACGCGATTTATTTCTAACAAAATTAATAAGTTCATCAAAATTTCTTAAGATTAATGTTAAAAGCCACGTTTTCTCAAAGATCGGCCCCTTCTTTTCAATAAAAACTATTATAAAACTGTAAGATTTATATCTGAACAAAAAAGTATAGGACAACCAAGAAGGGCCGAGCCAGTTTTCTAGATACAACACGATTTATCAGCGAGCTGCCGCACGGCACAGCGTCACGGCGGTGAACCTCTCGGCTACATTCGAGTTCAAGCTTGAGAAATATATAAATTTTAAAAAGTCGTGTCGTGTCTCGAAACCTATCGCACTATAGCGTGAAGCGAGAACGGACCTCTCACTCTAGAGACCGAGTAATATCACTGAAGCATATACACGGAGAAAGAGCTGTATATCTCCGATGAGTAATGAGAGTGTGGGAGAAACAACTGACAAGGGGAGGTGCCTTCATCGTTATCATCGATTCTGTCCGGATTCACAATATGTGCAGGGCTTCACTAGAAATGAAAGTGACGTAAGTGGGAGCTCCAAAAGGCCGAGCGCTGGTTAGTTATGAATATTTTTGTCACGGATCGGTCAAATATAAGTCTTGTCTGTCAGCATTATTTCCAAGCAGAGGTTGACTCAGCAACATGCGTTGGGACTCATAAGGCGAGGACCATAGGTTGAAGTCCCCGTTTTTCTTTTCTTTTTTATAATATTGACGCTGTAAAAGAACGGAGATAATGCATAAAGTATTGTATTTATTTATATTTTCACAAAAGTCATTGGGCGTCATTATGTTAACAAGCGCAGAATAACGGAAAATTAGGGATTGCAAATAACTTTCCCAGAACAAATATGTAATTAAAGCGTACTCGAGGATATCATATATAAAATTGGATACGTTTATCATTGCAATTCCTTCTGGGTAAGTTGTTTACATTCCAAATTGTTCATGTTCATACGCCTGTTGGGATAATGACGTCTTGTGCCTTTAATAATGACACCCTACGCTTTTTGTGAAAATATAAATTAATACAATACATTACGCATTATTTTGGTTTATTTGTCGCATAAGTATTATAAAAATTGAAGAGAAGCGAAAGAAAAAAGAACTTTCCGCATGGGAACTTGAACACGCGGTCCTCGTACTGCGAATCCGAACTCTTGCCGCTGGACCAACCACTGCTTGGAAACAATACTAACATATAAAAGGAGCACAGTGGCTCAGTGGATAGAGCTTCGGGTTCGCACGCAGCGGACCCGGGTTCGATTCCCACAGCCGACACCAATGGAAAAAAAATTTTCTACGTGTTTTTTCTGCAATCCTGGCGGTTCGGATTCCACCAAAACAAATGCCCAACAAAAACCTCACTGTGATGAGTGGGGGATCGGTGCTCGGCTTTGGTGCTCCCGCAAGGCGGTTCTCATCGCGCGGATGGTGACGCCATGGTCGGGCACGGGCAACCCATAGTATCACAGGTGAGGAGGTGCCGGCCCTAGGCGACTCTGGTGGACGTGCTTGAGTTTACTCGCATTGACGCTGGGGGAGACTAGGTACGTACCGACCTGTATCGGCGGAGGTTTTCTGCAGTTTCCCTCCGTCCATGGCGAATGCGATACAGGGAAAGTAGGGAGAATGCGAAGCGGCTGCAGCCGGGACAACAAGAGGAGGACAAAAGAAGATGTCAGAGATATACAGAGAAAGAGAGAGAGAGAGAGAGAGAGAGAGAGAGAGAGAGAGAGAGAGAGAAAGAGAGAACGGTACGGTAGATTGTAAAAACCCGAAAGGGTGTGCAATTCAAACTCCCACAATAATAAAAAATACTAACATATAAAACTTACATATATATGACAGATCCGTGGCAAAATGTTCGAAAACTGACTGACGCTTAGTCATCTAGACCGTCCACGTCCGTCACTTTTATTTCTAGACAAGCCCTACGTATACTATGAATCCGGCCGAAATAAGTGATTATGATGAAGGGCAACCCCTTGTGAGTGTCCAACACCGAGCGCACGCGAAGACTCGTAGCCACGACTGCGATCCTTCGACGATTCACGATAGTCTGATTGTTCCACAATCCTCGCAATTGCAAACACCCATAAATCTTCTTCCAAAATTTCATTACTAATAACTACCGCCTTCTATCACTTGATCCATATCTTACGTACTACTACTTCAGCAGCACGAGGGGTTCTCAATCCTCGCCAATAACCTCAAAAACCTCCGCCCGTTCCATCACGCGATGGAACCTGCATTCGGGCGTCGTCATTTCAACCAGACCTACATCAATTCCCCGAGCCTACTCTGTGGATGTTCTCTCCTGACGACTTACTCGTTGCGTTGAGCTGTATTCGCCGCATCAGAATTGAACACCGCAACCTTTGGCTGACCTTCAGCCACATTTCCGACATGTGTTGGTTCTACCAACTACCGAAAGCAACATATGCTTCATAGGGACGTCGGAGTGGGAGGCTAACTTTAGCCTGAGCGATATATCGTGACCGTGATTTCTCCAAACTCAGAAAATCACGTCACAATGAATACATTGATATATGATTCCGGGGTTTTACGTGCCGTCTCCGCTTCTCGGCCTACGACACGGCCACCTAGGTCTGACCTAGGTCTATTTAGCATAGTTGTATAAGAAAATATTCTTCTTACTGAGCGACAGGACGGCATTGGGGTCTTGTATTTAATAAACACTTTGCCTATAATAGGATAACTATGTAGAAGTTCTCGTTCTTGGCTTTCCTCGGCAAACAAAATTGAAATGATCATATCCGCTCTTTTTTTAGCACCAACTGACGCCGCTTCACTACCAGAGTTGCAATTGAAATAAAAAAAAATCCTCTTCTTAGTGCTGTGTATTATTGACTACATTGTTGACTGTTAAATGGTATGTTTGTGAAACAAGTAGTTTTTTACGCGAAAAATCGTAAAAAAAAATTCTCTACGCTTTGTAGATATTTTGAAACAAGTAGTTCACAGAATTTTAGATTTGAAGTTGTCGTGATTTTCTGTAATTTTTTTTTCGTGCATGCAGACAAGTAATAATATTCCATAAACTGAGTCATCGCCCTGCACCATGTCAAAAACTGATGCAACTGGAGTGTGCGACTGGCTTTGCCAGTGTTCCTCAATATATTGAAATTCAGAATCTCGTAATGGATTTCTTTGTAGTAACTAGTTTTGATTTTCAATATATTTTTCAAAGCGTCGTAGTAACTATTCCATTCAGTTATGTCAGGTCGTGTTAACGTATGTCCGCGAATGTTATGTATCACCTCAACTGATTTTGGGCATTACTGTGGAATTACATTACATTCTTCCATTATTGTGGAACGCATTTTTCGAAGGCATGTCGATTTGTCAGTCAACAAGGCTTGAACGTCCTTGCTAGCAATCAGATTTAAAGTGTGCGCATTACACCTGAAGTGAAATGGTAACGAACTGTTTCGTGGAATAGTCGTATATTATATTTTCTTCTAGTAGATCATCATATTCGCAGTCCTGTGTTGTGCCGAACTCTCCTTCAGTCTCTTTAAGTTCTACTTCACTCAACTCGTTCTTACTGCCACTTGGAGTTGAAGATTCATTATTCTCGTTATATTCTATTAAGGATGCTATCTTTACTTCGAATATCTTGAACTCTTTCATAAAATTTGACCCATTGTTAGTAATAGAACATACTATTTTCGTCGGGTCAATGTCAAAATCTGAAAATATTTTCAAAAGCAAATTTGTTATGCGGTCAAAGGTGTGTGCCCCTTTAAACCGGCGATAAGTCAAACCTGCGAAACGCCTCTTATAGTCATTATGAATTCAGAGCAACCCACCAAATTTTCATCGCAATGGGATGAATGGTATCGGAACTCGGACATAACAAACAAACATTCTTCCATTTTTATATATAAGAAAAATAGAGAATGTATATATACAGGGTGTCCCGCGCAACTGTAATGGCTCGTCCTTCCCAAATAGTTAGAAGTCGAAAGAAATGTTATTGGTAAAAGTTAAATGGTATCAAGTGATGCATAATGCGAAACTGTGTATGCACTTTTGAGTATCGGGGGAACAAAAAAAAGCAACTGCCTTTTTTAAAAAATGGAGATCTATACGTTTGACTGCACCAATCGATGTAATTTTTAATGTTCTACATAGAAGTACTAATATACGTATGCCTTAAACTCATTCGTTAATTTATTGCAGGCAAAACTTCGCGAATTATTTCAATCCCTCGGCAAGGGTTCAGGCAGGAATACCTACGTTATCTATTCCAATGTATTACAAAGTTTGTAAACATGAAGCAATTGCTGATACTAGTTATTCAAGATTAAAATTTTCATTGGTAACCATCAATCCCGCGTATGCGAACGCTCAACTCATTCAGTGTTCCGAAACTATGGCATTTAAAAATAGTGATCAGTTGATATGTTCTTTTTGTTTAGCAAATGCAACCACAATGATGCCGAGACTGCAAGGCTATAAGATTATATATAATTATATATGTCTTAACATGACATCATGAATGATCATATATGTAGATATATTAACATGTATAGTATTTATTTTTTCTAGGTGTGAACCATATATGCTCATGTATGATCATGTATGTTCAAAAGTTGGTACTCGGAACTCGTATATGAACATATGGTTATACATATAAACTCATATATGATATACCTGATATCATACCTGAATGTGATATATTATCATATATAATTGCATTTGCTCCCTAAACCTCATATATAAACGTATATAATTGTATATGAGTCCATGTATATGAACCTAATATGATGTACAAACTATTTTGGTGTCATATATAATCATATATATAATCGTAATTATCCGCAACAACCATATTTGAACATATCTAATAACGAAAATATATATGACGATGGCTATTATTCCATATATAATAACACTACAGACTGTTTTGATATCATATAGGATCATGTATACTGGTGTCATTTTTCATATATGAGGCATTTCGCATGAAGTCATCCAGCCTAAAACATAAAAGTTTTTTAATCGTCTTGAAATTTTTATGGTCGATAGTCCTATTGATAGTGAAGCTTCAGCAAAAATTTTAAGGCTCTAGCTCAAATAGTTGCCTAGCAATAGGGGCTCAAATGTGTACGATATTGGCCGTCGTGGCAACATTCCCAGGTTTGTATCTTCTCGAAAAATATAGCGATTTTAAAAAGTCAGGAGTGATTTTTAAAGCATTTTCTGCGTACTTTAAGAATATATTTTTTATTTTTAATAAAATTAATAAGTTCATAACAATTTTTTAAGGTTAATGTTAAAAATGACTTTTTCTCAAAGATCGACATCTTCGATTTTTATAAAAAAAATTTATAAAAAAGTAGGGTTCTTTCTGAACAAAAAAGTATATAATGTCCAAGATGGGCCGGACCTTAGTTTCGGAGATACAGTAGGATTTACCAGCGAGCGGGCGCTTCACGTAGTGCTCACGTAGAGCTCAAGCCCGAACGTAGCCTGGAGGGTCGCCGCGCGACACTACGTGAAGCGCCCCCTCGCTGGTAAATCCTACTGTATCTCCGAAACTAAGGTCCGGCCCATCTTGGACCTTATATACTGTTTTGTTCAGAAAGAACCCTACTATTTTATAAATTTTTTTTATAAAAATCGAAGATGTCGATCTTTGAGAAAAAGTCATTTTTAACATTAACCTTAAAAAATTGTTATGAACTTATTAATTTTATTAAAAATAAAAAATATATTCTTAAAGTACGTAGAAAATGCTTTAAAAATCACTCCTGACTTTTTAAAATCGCTATATTTTTCGAGAAGATACAAATCTGGGAATGTTGCCACGACGGCCAATATGGTACAAATTTGAGCCCCTATTGCTAGGCAACTATTTGAGCTAGAGCCTTAAAATTTTTGCTGAAGCTTCACTATCAATAGGACTATCGACCATCAAAATTTCAAGACGATTAAAAAACTTGTATGTTTTAGGCTGGATGACTTCATGCGAAATGCCTCATATGTAATACTGTCTATAAGCAACGAAATCACCATGTAATGCTATATAATAATAATATTTTATTGTTTTATTATAAACGTAATAAAATGGTGATTTAAATTATTGTTAATATACGTACAAATTATACATATTTTTTCCATATTATATTGACGGGAGCGTAATACAAACAAGGCGCGCCACATACTCAGAAAACCTTTCCAAGAGTGTTTGGTCGCTCGCAGACATAATCGTCAACTTTTATAAGTTGACGAATCGATTTGATTTCATTTAACTTTATCAAAACGTAATTGTTTGTTTCTTTTACTGGTAATATGTGTTCTATTCTTTCCCTTGTGGTACTATGAAAGAATATCCTCATGTGTTCGATAGTGAAAGATTTCAGAATAATCCATAAATTTCCCTGATCCATGAAGAAAATTCGAACAGTTCCGTACATAGCACTGTCATCAGAGTTTTTAATCTGAACCGTATAATTATTCGTTTTGGTATTTTTGTATAATTCTGACGTATAGTCGTTGTTATTAATTTTAGCTCGAGTATAGAAGTGTGAGGTGATAATATATATTAATACGTGGACTGCCGTGGGGGGGGGGGCATCGGTGACCTGCACGGCGCTGTAGTCAATTATTACGATTGTCTTTTTTTTTAAACAACCGTGCTTCGGTGGCTAAGTAATATTGACCACGCCGTACGGGTCACCGGTGCCCCCCACGGCAATCAACGTGTTAATATATTATTGTCAGTGTACCTGGAATGATAAAATGTCAGGTGATGATCAACAATCACCGCCGTTTAAAAAACGATTTCGGCAATATAGGGCATGGAAAGAGGATAGCACTGTTCCAGTAAGTTTGTATTTCTTTTTTCATTTAAGCTATTACTAGGTATTACTATCACAAAATATATAATTAACGGAACATTGATGCTCACACGAACTGTATTTCTCAGTGATTGTTGATAGAGTATGTTGAAAAACAAATTTTTCTTTTTTTAACCATAATATATATTGAATCTCATAGGACTTGGAAAATAATTTTTGTTGAATTGATTGAGCTTGATCTTTATAAATATTTTCCATAATTCAGGAGAGTAGAATATATATATAGTTTTCGATATACTTTCTTTGATTAATTAAAAAAAACACTAAAATTCTAAAAAGCATCAGATACGTTAATTATTATTCCATAATTTTCTCAATTTATAGTTATTCTCAATAGTTCTACGTTGGCGTGAATAAAGGAAAAAAGAAATTATAACTTATTAATTGTTTCTTTCTATCTTTCATTAACATAGATTCCGTTGAAAACACGACAACGGTGGGCAAGAAGTGGCAACAAAACGAACTTCAATAATATACAAACCAGCTGTCAATCTACTCAATCGGACTCTGATCATCACGATAGTGACGATGAGATTAACGAAATCGAGCCTTCGACAATTATACAAAATGAAAACTTCAGCAGTGATTCTTCTCATGCTGCGAATTCCAACTACGTAGAGCCTGATGTCGATTTGGATGAAATTGAATCTGAAAATAACTCTGAAGATCACGATACTGGTGAAGGATCCACTGATTCCATGGAACTGTTGCACGAGTATAGCCAAATAAGTATAGATGAAGCTGTTGCAGACAAAATAGAATTATACTTATTGCATAGATGGACAAAGCGGAGTCTTATTGATCTTTTGAAACGAGAACAAAAGATTCTTCCACGAAGTAATAAAATGCCGACGACGGTATTCAAATTATTTAAATATGTCGAGAATTTGGCCCCTAAGAATACCATTATCAAACATTTCTACTGTAAGAGATGTCTTGGATATAATAGTGTCGATTCAACCATCACGGAATGTTCATTTTGCGAAGCAAAAGAAGACGACATTTCTTGTTTTTTCGAAATTGATATTCGGGATCAAATAAAATTTATGTTTGAACGTCGTCAACTTGGTGATAAATTGAAACCGTTCACTATACGAGACGATAATGCCATAACGGATGTGACAGATGGATCAGAATATATTAGGGTTAATTTGCGAGACAATAGGCAAAAATATGATTTAACATTGATGTTAAATACTGATGGTGTTTGCTTAGCTAATAGTTCGAAAAGTTCCTGCTATCCGGTGTTGGCAATTATCGTTGAACTTCCGGACCATTTAAGAGAATCATATCTTCTTACAATTGGAGTTTGGTACGATAATGAAGTTTCGCCACCAATGAATATGATTTTGCAACCATTTGTTCTCAAGTTGCGAGATTGTTATTACAATGGGATTGAATGGGTTAATTTTAAAACATCTGAAAAATATATTTCACGAGTGGTTGCACCCCTCATAATTGCTGATGCACCGGTCAGGGCTCAAATACAAAATATTATGAATTTCAATGGTGCTTACGGATGTAATCTTTGCGAAATAGAAAAGCAACCGTGTAAACCAATCGAAGGGATAAGAAATACTCGTCACTACCCTTATATCAACACCGAAGAAAAGTTAAGAAATGGAGTAACAATGGAAAAACAAGGTCGAAAAATGAATGCCCTCAAAATCCAAGGCGTCAAAAAACCCATGTTAAAAGGTGTCAAAGACACCCCGATAATTTGCGGCCTGCCTCTCATTGATATATCAACGTGCTTAATCCCAGAATATATGCATTCAGGTCTTTTGGGAGTTGGACGACAAATGATAAATCTGTGGTTTTGTAAAAATGGGCCTTGGAACATAAAAGAAATGAGCAAAGAAATTGACTATTCTTTACTGAGCATAAAACCACTTGACTCTTTTAATCGAATGCCACGACGAATAACAATTTTTGAATCTTGGAAGGCATCGGAATTTTACAACTGGATATTATTTTACTCTCTTCCCGTTTTGGCTGAATATTTGCCACAAAAGTATCTGGAACATTGGTCATTATTCGTGAAATCACTGTTTATCCTTTTGCAAAAACATATCACAGAAGTTGATTTGCAACGCGCAGATAAATTGTTAAAATTCTTTGTGAAACAATTCGCATCTGTATACACTGATCGCGAAATGACGTATAATATACACCAGCTTCTTCATTATGTGCTAAGTGTGAGACGTTGGGGCCCTTTATGGGCTACCTCCGCTTTTGTCTTTGAAAATCAAAATGGGCACATTGCAAAGTCTGTTCATGGTACCAAATACCTAGGTCAAGAGATGGTAAACAAGTTATTGCTTATCCAAGGCCTTCAAGTATTGAAAAATCGTGTTTACGAACAACATGCTGTTGCCATTGACCGTGAGAGTGAGACGTATGTGATTGGCAAACGAGTTAAAGCAAAGTTAAGCGATATTGAGGAAGAATTATTAAGATCCGAACATAAAAATGTTGACTCCTCACACTTCTATACTCGAGCAAAAATTAATAACAACGACTATACGTCAGAATTATACAAAAATACCAAAACGAATAATTACACGGTTCAGATTAAAAACTCTGATGACAGTGATATGTACGGAACTGTTCGAATTTTCTTCATGAATCAGGGAAATTTATGGATTATTCTTAAATCTTTCACTATCGAACACATGAGGATATTCTTTCATAGTACCCCAAGGGAAAGAATAGAACACATATTACCAGTAAAGGAAACAAACAATTACGCTTTAATGAAGTTAAATGAAATCAAATCGATTCGTCAACTTATAAAAGTTGGCGATTATGTCTGCGAGCGACCAAACACTCTTGGAAAGGTTTTCTGAGTATGTGGAGCCTTGTTTGTATTATGCTCCCGTCAATAATATGGAAAAAATATGTATAATTTGTACGTATATTAACAATAATTTAAATCACCATTTTATTACGTTTATAATAAAACAATAAAATATTATTATTATAGCATTACATGGTGATTTTGCTGCTTATAGACAATATTATTGGGAGCTATGTTTCATCATAATATGCATCGCATAATGAAAAGTTCATGTTGGCGCCTCGGCCAAACCATGGAAAATCAGTCTGGCAGTCAAGATGTTAATATATTGTTTTGCTTGCAAATATTCCAAATGCTAACAATAAGTTTGATTGAGCAGAAATATTTAATTATATATAACAATATATAACAATGAATCTTAACCATCTATAATTTGGTAAAGCTGGTAATGCGTAAATGGTGTAAATAAGTAAACATCAACAGCCTTACCGAAATCATAAACGTGTAGTCATATGTATACCATATATATACATACATTTTTTACCACCGAGGTGTTCGTTATATATTATGCACGCATATGCCATTAGTAGTGGTGGCGTCAGTGCAGCTAGATCACGCGAAAAGTTCCCCCTCTTTAGTCTCTTACGCGTCTATCACACAATCATGGTAGCGCGTGTCGGCTGTTTTCCAAAAACTGCCGTCGGCTGTTTTCCGGAAAACAGCCGAGCGTCGCACGCTCATGGACGCGCGGTACTATGATTGTGTGATGGTCGCGTAAGAGACTAGAGAGGAGGAACTTTTACACGCGATCTGGCTGCACTAGTTGGCGTCCCTGCTATCTCGCGTATTTTGAGAGTTTGTTTGGTGGCAGCGTGATTTTTTGTTTGAATAAGTTATTAATTCACTGTTGATACATCAAATATATATATAGCGACTAATAATTGGCATTTGTCGCGAAAGATGTCTATTTATTTTTTATTACACTGTCCGGATGACGACTCTTACTGTTTGCATAAGCAGAGTGATGTGCTTTGCGATCCAAAGGTTGCAAAAGTTGGAGATCATGTGATATTTTGGCATAGGAACAAAAAGTGGAATGGACAAATTGTTCAGAAGTCAGGTAAGTTCAGTTTTTTTTACTCAATTACTTAGTTATTTATATGAACATAAAAAAAACGTAACTTATACCAATGTACCAACATAACCAGTTCGCGAGATTATAATAAACAAACACAACGCGGGCTAAGTTGTTCAATAATTCTATCACGAAATGCAAATACTAAGTGAACTTAATTGTTCATATTGTTCAGAGAAAAAATCATATTTTATATCCATACATTAGTTAATTCAATATGAAAATGATTTATCACAGCTGACGATATCAATATTTTGCTATATTCTGAACGCACATGTTATAGGCAACGAAGAGTACTTAGAAGGCGAGCTATCAAAATTAAACAAGGAGAGGAGACGAGGAAAATCTACAAAACCAGTAGAATCCAACTTGGTCATTGAGAGTAACAGAGTTTCTCGCAAACGCCTGAGCTATTCTCCCAGCAATTGTTTGATGCCAAAGAAAAAAAAATATCAACATTAAATAAAGTAAAACTCAAAAGTTTCTAAAACTGAAACTATTTATTAAAATTTATAATTATATTTTTTTTATATTTTTATATTACATTTTTTTTTAATTTATGAACTTAAAAATTTGAAAATTTATAATATAAAAATGAAAAATAAAATATTATGACTACTATTCATGGGTCTGTTATCATTCTATTTTCAGCAACATGCACAACCAAAATCTCCATCAGTCATCTCAGACACGAAACCAGAAACTAGCCTGGAAAAAACTAATGGGAATTTGTTGAAAGGCAACCTCGATCACTCGAAGACCAACAAACCACTGAAAAAAAATACTCTCAAGAAGCCGGTGCGTATACGCGTTGTATAACCTCGTATAATTGTGATTGAGACTGTTAATATTCGTTTAAGGGCATGTTCTGATTTTTATACCGAAAAAAGGACACGATTACTAAGAATTTTTTTTTCATTAAGTTTGTTATTTAAAAATACAAAATTTCTTTGATGGTATTAATGTATCATTATATATTACAAAAATAATATTTTCTTTTTATGTTTAATCGAACAAAAAGTTTAAATGAATGTTTGCCAGGATGGCATTTTTAAAAATGGTTCCAGTGATATCTCAAAAAATATAAAACTTATTGACTCCTTCACCAATTTGTATCATAATCATGTTGCTTAGTCTGCAAACCAATATTTTGACGTAAAAAGTTTCTCACTTTGTTTCCCTACCGTTCTTTGTCCATTTTTGCACATGAAAAATAGAGTTCTTTTTTTCTTTTTCACTACAATGTGTGCTATTTCCACAATTTTTCGAATTATGAATTTATGCTGATTAGCAGACTAGAATACGTAATTTCTGATAAAATTACGTTTTATTTTTTCGTTTCCGGCGTCTTGAATCGAAGCTACGTCTGCAACAGTTTGTAACTTTTTTTTCGAGTCGTCGACTTCAATATGCTCTCAGCGTGTATTATGGTGTGAAATAAATAAATGGTTTTGTAATATATAAGAACACATTAATATCATTGAAAAAGTTTTGTATATTAAAATAACAAATTCACTGAAAAAAAAATCTTGAAAATCGTCAATTTTTGTAATATATAAATGAGAACATGCCCTTAAGATAAAACATTGATTTATAAATCATCAACATAGTTAATGTTTGCAGACTTCAATTAAAAATCAACGGTCCCAGCTATCTATCTCTTCCGATGAGGAATTTGATACACCGAATACTCCAAAGAAAAAAAATGAGCTAACTTCTTCTGATGATGAGTACAATGGTCTCTCAAGTGATGAGCTGAAACAAATTATTTTGAAAATGAAGGCTAAGAATAAATTACGAGGCATGAAGGAGAAAAAAAGCATTGAGAGTACCAAAATAGATGAAAAAATGAGAACAAAGCAAAAATATCAGTATGGCATTGTAAAGGGTCACGAAAAGGAGCAACCAAGGCAAGACTTGAGCGACGATGATAATGAATATGTATCTACTGCTGAGAATCTATCAAGCAGCAGCAATCAACTCTTTGGGAAAAACTTTCCGAATGCAAAAGTATGGATATTTCTTTTATGTGTTATATCTTAATTATATGTCCGTCTCATTGTAGTAAATATAATATATGAGGCATTTCGCATGTAGTCATCCAGCCTAAAACATAAAAGTTTTTTAATCGTCTTGAAATTTTTATGGGCGATAGTCCTATTGATAGTGAAGCTTCAGCAAAAATGTTAAGGGTCTAGCTCAAATAGTTGCCTAGCAATAGGGGCTCAAATTTGTACCATATTGGCCGTCGTGGCAACATTCCCAGGTTTGTATCTTCCCGAGAAATATAGCGATTTAAAAAAGTCAGGAGTGATTTTTAAAGCATTTTCTGCGTACTTTAAGAATATATTTTTTATTTTTAATAAAATTAATAAGTTCATAACAATTTTTTAAGGTTAATGTTAAAAATGACTTTTTCTCAAAGATCGACATCTTCGATTATTATAAAAAAAATTTATAAACTAGTAGGGTTCTTTCTGAACAAAAAAGTGTCTAATGTCCAAGATGGGCCGGACCTTAGTTTCGGAGATACAGTAGGATTTATCAGCGAGCGGGCGCTTCACGTAGTGCTCACGTATAGGCTCAAGCCCGAACGTAGCCTGGGAGGGTCGCCGCGCGACACTGCGTGAAGCGCCCGCTCGCTGGTAAATCCTACTGTATCTCCGAAACTAAGGTCCGGCCCATCTTGGACATTATATACTTTTTTGTTCAGAAAGAACCCTACTATTTTGTAAATTTTTTTTATAAAAATCGAAGATGTCGATCTTTGAGAAAAAGTCATTTTTAACATTAACCTTAAAAAATTGTTATGAACTTATTAATTTTATTAAAAATAAAAAATATATTCTTAAAGTACGCAGAAAATGCTTTAAAAATCACTCCTGACTTTTTAAAATCGCTATATTTCTCTGGAAGATACAAACCTGGGAATGTTGCCACGACGGCCAATATGGTACAAATTTGAGCCCATATTGCTAGGCAACTATTTGAGCTAGAGCCTTAAAAATTTTACTGAAGCTTTACTATCAATAGAACTATAGACCATAAAAATTTCAAGACGATTAAAAAACTTGTATGTTTTAGGCTGGATGACTTCATGCGAAATGCCTCATATACATTATTGTTTCACATTTATGAATATATGGTTTGCGAGGGTTGGTCCGTGAGGGTTTATCCTAACGGGCATTTGGATTTTTATGAATTTTTCTGAATATTTTAGATGATACATCTTAGAGACGGGATTTATTGCAAAGAAAACGATTATGAGTATGCAACGTCCGGAGGATCATCTAAAGCCACTCATGTAGCCCGTAGACTCATGACCGGCGTTTTCAAAAACGAGGCTGTATTGAGATGCACTCTTACAGGTAGCGCACCAAGAGCTCGTGGAAAAGAGCGACAATCAAAAGTCGTAGAAGCTCTAGATTCTTCAGCAAAGAACGCAATCCTACGTAAGATTATTTGTTTCATTGGTTATTTTTAAAGATCCAAGTTTAAATTTAATTGAAAGCTTTTCTACAAAACATCTCAATGGCTTTGGGCGATTTTATTGTTGTTAATTTGATTTTAATTACTTTAATTACATCTTTTTTTTCATGTCAGATTTTATGATATTATGACACTTGATTATTCGATTTCTGTTACAGAGTTCGCAATGGAGTATGCCCAGGAAAAGAAATGGACATTTCAACCTGAAGAGAAAGTAAGAAGCCAGATGTCCCAGAAACTTGGGGAAATAAAACGCGATATGATAAAAAAGCAAGAGTGAATGCTACCCATTCAATCAATATTTTTCTACCTATACACCAGCTAATATAACTAAAGTTTAGTACAATTAGTGCAGCCAACAATTACTATAAGAAAAAAATGTATACCACTCTATCATATATGAAAGTAAAAATGTGATACTCTTCTTAAAAAGCATTTTTATATTTCTAAATATTTCTGCCAAGACTATAATATGTTACTTTGGTTGCTGAGCTGAATAATAAAATGTATAAGCCTTATGAACGTTGAATTATTTCATGAAAAAAATATTTTATGGAAAAAATGAACCTATATAAACATAAATAATCATGTATGATCTTGTCATAAATGATCATAAACGAAATATTTCTCTATATAATTATATATAGTAATATATAGCCATGTATAATCACATGTAATTATATATGATCATACATGGGATATATGGTTATGTATTACTATATATGGCATATATGGCTATATATAACTATATATGATTATATAGAGACAAATTTCGTTCATGATCATTTATGAAAGATCATACATGGTTATTTATGTTTATATATGTCCATTTTCTCCCGGGAATCCTTGCGTTCGTATTTTCATGGTATGGCTCCTTCCACAAACCAAAATGAGATGTGCAGAAACCGATCATTGAAGACGACGGCAGCGTTACAGCAGTAGTGGAGAACGTCAAATTGAATAAACATACATCCGTGAGAGATCTGGCAAGAAGATGTGGAATTTCCAAATCCTCAATTCAGGGCGTTTTGAAAACACAGAATTTTTATCCCTATCGTCTTTCCATTCGGTAAACGTGTGGCCTAGGAGATGTTCAAAAAATAAACTGTTGCCAACATTGTTTAAGGCGTATTCGAATAATAGGATGTTCAATCGACATGACGAACATTTATTGTCCGTTGAAAATGCACGTCTAAGGAAGAACACCAACAATCAGATACGATACAGCCTGAATGTTCGGTGTGGAATTTTCAATGAACAGATTGTTGGTCCTCATGTTTTTGACGGAATATTAATCGGTCAACAGTACTTAAACATCCTGAAATCCGAACTTCCAGTTCTGTTAGACAATACGGGAGTTCCTTTGAACAAACGGCAGAAAATGAGGTTTGTCCAACAAGATAGTGCTCGAGCACATAATTCTGGAATAGTCGCCAGACATCTAACAAGGGGAAGGCACGACGTACGGATCACGCATTTTCTTCAAACTATGTACACTTGTAGTAATTCATTAGGACAACATAATGTGCAAGTAGTAAGGCGTACTTAGGCGTTTTCGAGAAACTTGCACGAGAAGTTGTACGCATCGAATATGTTCAGATGCGTTGCAATTATGAGCATGAGACGACGGTGGTCAAGTGGTTAGCGTTCCAGCTCCATAATCGCTGGTTCACTGGATCGAGACCCGCTTATGGTTTTTTGGTTGCATTTTTCTTAATCCATATGTTTTTTTTTAATACTGATCATTTTCTTTTATATATATTACAATTCAAAAATAATCATTGTATTATTGAATACAATTATTTACAGCTTTAATTATTGATGTTTGATGTAAGATTTTCAAGCCTGGCCCTCTTCTTACCCTTTCGAACTTGCGTCTGCAGGTTGGAGCGCCCAGGTGCAAACCAGTTCCTGATACCATACCCGATTGCACATATAAAAGATTTTCCAAATCATGACAGCCATATATTTTCACGAAAGCTTTATACATTTGGTCGTTTATTTGTCGATAATCTTATATATAAAAATGGAAGAATGTTTGTTTGTCTGTGTGTCACGAGTAATCTCATATACCATTCGTCCGATTGCGATGAAAATTTGGTGAATTGTAGTCCGCACTCCCGAGAAGGTTTCTGCGTTAGTAGAATAATTTTAATTGCCAAAATAAACGCGTACGGGGCAAAACAAAATTAACATTTATGTATATCTATTGTGACGTGATTTTCTGAGTCCTGGTAAATCACGGTCACAAGCTATCGCTCTCGTTATAGTTAGCCTCTCTCTCGACCGAAGGGAGAGGGCAGTAGTTACCGGCAATGAAAATTTGGCATCATATTGATGGGTGTTTGCGATTTCGAAGATTGGGAATCAATCAGTTTACCGCGAGTCGTCGAAGCGTCGCGATCGAGACAATAACAAGTCCTCGCGTACGCTCGGGGTCGGACACTCGGTGTCTCACTCGCTCTCGCGTTACGCATCGGAGTTGAGTCGGTCTCTCTCTCCGTACGCGAGCTCTAGTGTTGCCTCTCGGTCTCTCGTCTTTCTCTAGAGTGAGAGGTCCGATCTCGTCGCGTACTGTGATCGTTCGTGTGAGAGTTTCTCGTTCGAATTACGCGTTACCGAATTAACAGTTCTCGCCGATGAAAATTCGCGAGTGCCTGTGATCGAGGCCGAGCTTCGCGTAGCTCGCGCTCTCTCGGTACTGTGCGAATCGCTCGTTCTCGCTCGCACTCGCTGAGGGCACGACGCGTCCTCGCGTCGAGTACTCGCGTGCATTGTTTACGTTCGTCCTCGTCTTCTAAGACGAGTCATGTGTTCTCGGGCCATATGGAATAATATAAATTTCGTACGGTGAATTCTCGAGTGTTGTGTCAGCGATCGCGCTGCTTTCGTGTTTTCGTGTCTCGGCCTGATCGGATACCCCCGGCAACGCTCTGTCCGAGCGAGGTAAGCTACGTCGGAGGGATCTATGAGGAAGGTGAGCCAAGGTCTTCGGCAGCTCGGTGAGTCGTTTGATATTTACCTGTCCGCCGCCAAGTTGCGTTCACGTGTTGTTCCCGGGGAATAATATCGCTCAAATACAGAGTGTTCTCGATCTCGTACCGTTCTCGAATAATAATAAAATCCCGATTTAGTTGCGATTCCGATTCTCGTGTTCGGTAACGCGCTTGAGCCGATGGCTCGCGCGAGTTGGCGTTCCCGCATCCATTGTCCGCCGACCCCGACCCTCTCTGCCAAACCTAGCAGACTGAGCGGCCGAGCAATTCCGTCCCCGTCGTGCGCCCGCCAACGCGTCCAGGTCAGCCCGGTTTCGTTGCTTCCGGCGAAACAAAAAGCAACCCCTTCGGTCATCGGCCAGTTTTGTCATGTTGTCGTCAGCGGTGAGATCGTTCCCGTCTCCCGTCGTTGTTGTTATCGTTGTTAATGTGTCGTTCCGTATTGGCCGATGACCAGTTGGTGCGGTCGCGGCAAGTTCCCCCCGCGATCGCCGGTTCTGCGCCGGTTGTCGAGACCGGCGAAACAAAACTCGACTGGCGCCCAAGTCGGCAATTGCGGACGCGCGAGCGCGGCACCGACGGACGAAGGTGACGATTGCGGACGGTGTTTGTCCCGACGTTGTAGGGAAAAATTATTCGTCACACTATATATAGAGATTATTTGACATCTTTCAAAGTATGCTACCAAAATGACATGCGAAATAAAAGACACTCATTTGTTTTAACGACTCGATCGACTCGGTACCATGTACATGTATTTAAAACAAATGAGTGTCTTTTATTTCGCTTTTCGTTTCGGTGAAATAATTCATTTGACAGCTAATGTCAAATTAAGGAGGTTTATCTGTTATCGAGTAAGTCAAAAGAAAAATTTGTGTTAGAGATTATTTGACAGCTGTCAAAGTATGCTATCAAAATGACAAGCGAAATAAAAGATACTCATTTGTTTCAACGACTCGATCGACTCGGTACCATGTACATGTATTTACAACAGATGAGTGTCTTTTATTTCGCTCTTCGTTTCGGTGAAATAATTCATTTGACAGCTAATGTCGCATTAATCATGGCACCAAAACGAAAAGCTATTGGCAGATCTACACGTCAATCAGAAAATCGAAAAACATTACGAGCTTCAGAAACAGACGATCAACGAGAAGTAAGGCTAGAAACCAATCGTGTACGCACTGCTCAAGCCCGTTCGTCTGAAAGCCTCGACCAACGAGAAGTAAGGCTAGAAACCGATCGGGTACGCACTACTCAAGCCCGTTCGGCCGAAACTCCCGAACAACATGAGGTAAGACTGCAAACCGTTCGTATACGCACTGCTCAAGTCCGTTCGTCTGAAACCCTCGATCAAAGACAGGTAAGACTGGAAACAGTTAGATTACGAGTTGATCGATCTAGACGAATCCTCAATGCTGATTTAAATCTGTGTGCGTTCCGCTATGATGCGAATTATGATTATAATCTTCATCAAACTGTGATTATTGGAAAAATGGACAGATTATGCGAGTATTGCAATGCGTTAAAATTTAAGAATGAAACACAAAGAATGTGCTGCGTAGGTGGTAAAGTTAAATTGCCAGAATTAGATTCACCACCAGAACCATTATTAATATTAGTATCAGGAGAAACAAGCCAATCAAAACATTTTTTGGAAAACATACGAAAGTATAATTCGTGTTTTCAAATGACATCGTTTGGTGCAACAAATATCGTGCGCGATAATTACATGCCAACGTTCAAAGTGCAAGGCCAAATTTATCATCGTACAGGATCATTACTACCATTGCAAAATGAAGATCACAAATTTCTTCAAATTTATTTCATGGGAAATACTGATGAACAAATTGATCAACGTTGTGGACTTAACACTGGAACAAAACGAGAAATCGTCGCGGAATTACAAAATTTATTCGATCAACATAACGAATTGATTAAATTGTTTAGAACTGCCCTTGAACAAATGCCAGCTGATGACTACAAAGTTGTACTTAGAGCAGATAAAACACCTGTTGGCCAACACGAAAGACGATACAATGCACCGACGATTGACGAAGTGGCGATCGTTATAGTTGGAGAAGAATTTAATTCACGTGATATAATTCTTCATCGGAGAAATGGCGATCTTCATCGAGTTTCAGAAACTCATCGCTCATATGACGCATTGCAATATCCGATTTTATTTTGGAAAGGAGAAGATGGATATTATTTCAACATAAAATTAATAAATCCACAAACAGGTGAGTAAACTAACAAGAAGGTAAGTGCCATGAATTATTATTCATATCGGTTGATGGTTCGTGAAAACAGTGAAAATCGTATTTTGAAGTGTCGACAACTGTTCCATCAATACATTGTCGATATGTATGCGAAAATCGAAATAGAACGTCTGCTATACATCAGATTAAATCAAACAAAGTTGCGTTCAGAAGAGTACATTCATTTACGTGATGCAGTTGTTAATGATAGCAATGTGAATCACAATGAATTGGGAAAAATGATAATACTACCGGCAACATTTCCAGGAAGTCCTAGGCACATGCATGAATACGCCCAAGATGCAATGACATATGTCCGCGCATATGGTTGTCCAGATTTGTTTATTACATTCACATGCAATCCAACATGGAATGAAATAAAAGAACTTTTGTTAACTGGACAATCATCGTCCGATCGTCATGATATCTCCGCGCGTGTATTTAAACAAAAACTGAAATCTTTAATGGATTTCATTGTTAAGCACCACGTTTTTGGAGAGACACGATGTTGGATGTATTCCATCGAATGGCAAAAAAGAGGATTACCACATGCACACATTTTGATTTGGTTGATCAAAAAAATCACACCCGATCTAATTGATCAAATCATCTCAGCAGAAATCCCAGATGTCGACATTGATCAAGAGTTATTTGAGGTCGTCACCAAAAATATGATTCACGGTCCATGTGGCATACTCAACAACAATTCACCATGCATGTCTGATGGAAAATGCACAAAACGATACCCACGAGGTTTACTTGCAGATACTATCACTGGCAATGACGGATATCCACTTTATCGTCGACGATCAACTGAAGATGGTGGAAAATCAGTAATATTAAAAGTACGAAACAACGATGTTGAAATCGATAATCGTTGGATTGTGCCGTATTCACCATTACTATCGAAAACGTACAAAGCACATATCAACGTCGAGTATTGCAATTCGGTGAAATCCATCAAATACATTTGTAAATATGTTAACAAAGGAAGTGATATGGCAGTGTTTGGAGTGGGAAATACAAATGCATCGATTGATGAAATAAATCAATATCAATTGGGACGCTACATTAGTAGCAATGAAGCCGTATGGCGCATTTTATCATTTCAAATCCATGAACGACATCCAACAGTTATTCATTTGTCAGTGCATCTTGAAAATGGACAGCGCGTATACTTCACAATAGAAAATGCACGTGAAAGAGCAATGTCACCACCAAAAACGACGTTAACTGCATTTTTTACATTGTGCGGGGATGATATGTTTGCAAAGACGCTACTTTACTGTGAAGTACCAACATACTACACATGGAATGTATCAGCAAAAAAGTTTCAACGAAGGAAAAAAGGGAAGTTAGTCGAAGGGCATACAAATTTATATTCAACTGACGCGTTAGGCCGATTGTACACTGTTCACCCAAACAATGCGGAATGCTTTTACTTGAGATTACTGTTAATAAACGTACGTGGACCGTCATCATTCAACGATTTAAAAACAGTAAACGGTAAATTATGTACCAGTTATCGTGAAGCTTGCCAAGAATTAAATCTTCTTGAGAATGATGCACATTGGAACACTTCACTCGCTGATGCATCGGACACTGCTCAACCACACCAAATACGAACGTTATTTGCAATGATATTGACAACGTGCTTCCCATCAAATCCAAAAGATCTTTGGGAAAACTACAAAGACCACATGAGTGAAGACATCCTACATCGTTTGCGTGCAACGAATCAAAACCCGGAAATTCAATTTACAATAAACGTGTACAATGAGGCATTGATTTTGATCGAGGACATATGTTTAGCAATTACAAACAAAAAAATGGAGGAATTGGGAATTGCTTCACCGAATAGATCTACAAACGAAATTTTTGATCGTGATTTGCAACGAGAAACACAGTTCGATGTAGACGAATTGAATACATTTATTAACAACAATCTTAAGAAATTGGTTCCTGAACAACGTGTAGTGTATGACACAATTATGAATGCGATTACAAGCCAAAGGGGCGGATTGTATTTCCTAGATGCGCCCGGAGGAACAGGAAAAACTTTTCTCCTTTCAATTATTTTGGCAACAATACGATCAAGAAAAAATATTGCACTGGCGATCGCATCATCTGGAATTGCAGCAACTCTTTTGGATAGTGGCAGAACAGCGCATTCAGCACTAAAATTGCCGTTGAATATGCAAATCACTGAGACACCAACATGCAATATAAACAAAAATTCAGGAATGGGAAAAGTACTCAAATTATGTAAACTAATTATATGGGACGAATGTACTATGGCGCACAAAAAAGCATTGGGAGCGCTTCATCGTACACTAAAAGATTTAAGAGGAAATGAGCAGATCTTCGGTGGAGCACTCATTTTATTGTCTGGTGATTTTAGACAAACTCTACCAGTTATACGGCGTTCAACATCTGCTGACGAAATTAATGCATGTCTGAAATCATCATTTTTATGGCGACACGTTCATAAATTGACTTTGAAAACAAATATGCGTATAAAACTACAACATGATGCATCGGCCGAAAATTTTGAAAAATAATTGCTGGATATTGGAAATGGCAAAATGACAATTGATGGTTCCACGCAATGTATCACATTACCAACAAACTTCTGCACAATGACAACGACAACACACGAATTGATTAACAACGTTTTCCCTAATATATCACATAATTACAAAAATCAACATTGGCTCAGTGAACGTGCTATATTAGCAGCAAAAAACAACGATGTCAATGACATCAATTTCAGGATTCAAAACGAAATACCAGGAGAAGCGAGAACGTATAAGTCCATCGATTCTATAATGAATCAAGAAGACGTTGTAAATTATCCAACTGAATTCTTAAATTCACTTGATTTACCAGGCATACCGCCGCACGTCTTAACATTGAAAATTGGCGTGCTTATCATTCTTTTACGAAACATCAATCCACCACGACTTTGCAACGGTACCAGACTTTCAGTGAAAAAGATGATGAATAATATCGTCGAAGCTACGATATTAAATGGAAAATTTAAAGGAGAAGATGTACTGTTGCCTCGTATTCCAATGATACCAACAGATATGCCATTCAATTTCAAACGTTTGCAGTTTCCGATTCGACTCGCATTTGCAATGACCATCAACAAATCACAGGGACAATCGCTACAAGTGTGTGGATTAAATTTGAAAAATCCATGCTTCACACATGGACAGCTATATGTGGCCTGCTCCCGCGTAGGAAAGGCTTCGGATTTATTTGTGCACGCACCAGACGGAACAACAAAAAATATTGTATATCCAAAAGTACTAGAATAAACATAATTTAAAAAAAAAAATTTGTTTCATTTACATTTGCTGTAAAATAATTGATAACATAAAAACGGCGTTGCAACGCAGGCCGGGTACCGCTAGTTATAAATATAATATTCGATGTAATAATAAAACATTCAAAATTTAATAAAAGTTCGTGCAAATATACATTTTCTCATTATATTACTTTTGAATTGTAATATATATGAAAGAATGACATTTTCGAAGCGATTTTTTCGAAAACGTCCAAATAGTACGCCTTACTACTTGCGTATTATATTGTCTAACCGAACTAATAAAAATGTACAAAGTTTGAAGAAAATCCGTATTCCGAAAGTCGCGGCCTCCCCCTGTAAATAGAACTTATGGAGAGAAATGGATTGTTAAGGGACGGCTGATCGTATGACCATCACGATCATGGGTATGGGGATTCCTTTTTGTATAGGGATCCTTGAAAGATAGGATCCTATTTGAAAGTCATAGCTAATTTAGATGAGCTCCGACAACAAATTGACAAAGAAGTATCGAGAATTGCTGCAAAAGACATGAATAATGGGTTGCGCAATATCTAGAAGTGAATAGAAAAGTGTTGGGACTGCAATGAGGGACCGTTCGAACACTTATTGTAACGTTGAACGCTACGTTGGCTACGATAACTTCTTAACGACTGATTGTGGGTTTGCAGCAATTGAGAGTTTAATATACTCATGCCCAATGAAGACGTATGCCCTATGAAGTATATTAAATGTAGAGCATAAAACTCCATCGATTGATGCATTCAAAAATATACGTTTCCATTTAAAAAAAAGTGCAGTTACTCTTTTATGACACACCGATGGACAAAAGTCTATACATATAACTTCGTACGTACCACTCGATATCAATCAACTTTTAAAAATAATATTTCCTTCTTTTCCCAACATTTTAGGAGGTTTCGCCTGTTACAGTTGCGTGGAACATCTTGTATATTATGTTCGCTGACATCGGCAAACCCACAGCTACGATTCGAAAATGCCAATCGTACTAACGCATGCACTAAACAACCGATCAAGTTGGACTTTGTAGGAGACGTAGAGAATAGTACCCGAAATGAAGTCTTGATATTTTTACCCAAAATTTCAAAAAAATGCCAATTTTCGTTACTGCCGATGAAAAAAATATTACGATGGCGATGAAAAAAATGCTATTGAATAGACAGCCAACGCACAATCAAAATTCTATTAGATGGAAAAATAAGCGCGTATTATTTATGCGGTACTATGTCGGTAAGACAGAGCACGAGGGTTTATTTCACGAGGCTCGTGCGGCAGTCAGTCGGCGATAAAGGATATCAGGCATTGCGTTCCAAACATATATAATTATATTATAGCGGCAGTAGTATTTCGATATTCGATTCGGTATGCGGTACACTATTTCCTTCATATGTCGGTTAAATTGTTGATCTCGTCTTGTCAAAAATGCATTCTCGTACGTTTGTATTCATTTTTACATAACATTAAATAAAATAAAGTTCAATATTTGTAATTTTCAACTGAGGCGTGCCTCTTGGTCTTAAAATTACGATACGTTCGTGCGCGCATAAAAAATTGTGTCATTTCTCCAGTGACAATTGAAACCATAATTTTTTGCAACATTTTGAACAGAAAATACCAAGCGCGTTTTTTTGTTATAATTCTTTCTGTACTCGCAAAATTTTAATCGGATCAGTTGATTAGTGCTCGTATACTTACGGATGCCATTTTCGAATCGCACGTCGCCTCTACCACTGACTCTCAAGAAACAAAACACAACAGTAAATGTACACAGCAATTGCATTTTTATTAAATATGTGATGCTCTCTTCGTTTACGTGGAAAATTTAGGAATGTATACTCTTGTGGCTGTTTTCATAGCACTTCGGTCGAGCATGTTACAGTTATCCTTGTAGTCATAATACACGCCTTCAACATGGAGTCGAGACATTTGAAAATAATTCCCAAATCAGGTTAATTATTGGAAGGAAATACGGAAATATGGCTGCACTATTCGAAGACCTCATATGTGCCCAGAAGATATACGAGGGCGGTCCGATAAGTACTTAGCCTACAAAAGAAAAAAAAAAATTTGGTAAAGTGGCTATTTATTTCTCAACATAGTCTCCTTTTAGCTCGATACAGTTGAGCTAGAGACGTTCTAACTTCTTTAACCCGTCTGAAAAATACGTATTCTGGAGGTTTGTAAAGTAGTCCTCCGTGGCGGCGATACCCTCCTCATTCGGCTGAAATTTCTACCCAGCGAGTGACTTTTTCAAGTTGGGAAACAAAAAGAAATCGCACGGGGCCAAATCTGGAGAATACGGTGGATGAGGCAACAGTTCGTAGCCTAATTCGACCAGTTTGGCCGCGGCGGCGGCGGACGTATGAGCCGGTGCGTTGTCATCGTGGAAAAGCACATTTATCTTCGCCAAATGGGGCCGTTTTTTCTGCAATTCGGCGTCGAACCAGCCCAATAATTCGGCATAGTAGAGTCCTGTGATCGTTTTGCCCTTCTCCCAGGTAATCGATGTAGATCACATCTTGTGAATCCCAGAAAACGGTGCCCATCACCTTTCCGGCTGACAGGACGGTCTTCGCCTTCTTCGGAGCACGTTTGCCGGATGAAGTTCACTGTTTCGACTGTTCCTTGATCTCTGGTGTGTACCAGTGGATCCATGTTTCGTCGACGGTCACGAAACGACGCAGAAACTCCTTCGGATTGCGCTTAAACAGCGTGAAACACTGCTCTGAAGTGGTCTCACGGTTGCGCTTGTTGTCCGCAGTGAGCAAACGCGGCACCCATCACGCCGACAGCTTTCTCATGCCCAATATTTCATGCAGGACTGACCCACGCGGTCTTTTGAAATGCCTACTGTCTCAGCTACGAGTATCTCGCGCACCTTCAATCGGCGGTCTGCCAATATGAGGTCGTGGATTTTTGTCACGTTATTCTCCATGGTAGCCGTTTTCGAGGCACCTGGGCGTGGCTCATCAAAAACCGATGTGCGACCACGTTGAAACTCGTTAAACCAATTTTTGACGGTCGCCATCGAAGGAGAAGAGCCGCCGTACACAGTATCAAAAGGCTCTTTGATTTCGCTGCGCGATTTCCCTTCCAAAAACAAGAATTGAATGACCGACCGATATTGCTCTTTTTCCATTTTTTCTAAAACCCGCAGTCACACTCGCTTCCACACGCAGTGAAAACAAAAGTACGAGTCCGATTCGGCTGAAATTTTGACAGTAGCTGTCTAAGAGAATGTACTACACGATAGAAAATGTATCTTGCGATAATGGCGCCATCGGGTAAGGCTAAGTCTCATCGGACCACCCACGTATTCATGCTGTCAGGTGGACAATCGTGATATCATGTTTGGAGTCGCAAAATGTTCGTTAACTTTATAACATGAATATATCACATCGGCCAAACATAAGCTATACCAAAACAATATAAAAATCGTACCTTAAATCTTCACAGGGTTCCAGCCTTTCAGCCTCCTGTGGAGTCACTGAAATCACCATTAATGTTAAGACATCGCCGCCAGACTTTATTAAGTCCACCACTTGCTTGTGGGTTGCACCTTCAACCGTAATATTGTTGCTGAAACACAAATAGACAATTCTTAAGAAGAGGGCGAGTGCTATTTACAAGTATGCACTTGCGTATTGAAACGAAGTTATATATACGGGAATTCAACCCGGTATGGCAACAGGCTACCTGATCATACGATACAATTGGCTAAAAAATCGAAGAGCAGTTTCAACCCCATAATTATGAGATACCGGAAAAACAAAAAATCTCGTCAACTCTATTTTTCCATCCTCTACCTATATGCACATTTGCATCCTACTCGGTTAAAAACTCTTGGAGTGTTGAATTTCGGACGTATGTACAAATTGCCTTTTGCTGAAGATGCTCAAATTACCTTGCAAATTATTGTAATTGTTCATTTATTAACCCCTGTTTCCCCAATCAAACATTCATTGATGATAGTAATTAATTCCTGAGTCAAAATATCATTTTTCTTCTAGTGGGTACCCAGGTGCCCGGGTGTGTACATTAATCACATGTACTCTGGCGTCATTTAGTTTAGGTTCCAAACGTTTGAAAAAAATTTACCATTGTGGTTTTAGCTTCGAAAAGAGTTAACTAATGGGAATTTAAAAGCTCCGATCGATATTTCAATTTTGATTCGAGTTCTGAACACAAATAAGTCGAGGTGGGAACTCGGGTACCCGGGTGTGTACATAAGGGTTAAAAAATTGAAAATAAAGGTAAATCTCTCTTCTTTAAAATGGCGTTGGCGAAATTGGCCTAGGCCCACTACCGGCGAAATGGCATAAAAAACCGTTCCGGCACTGTTTTCAACTTTTGACCGGATACTTTTCGCCGGCAGTGTATATACATGATGTCCCCTTTATCTCTGCCATCCGAAATAACTCAGTAATTATCGACGTTAAAATAGTTTAGCAATTATAATATGCTCTTTACTGAAGACCATTTAAATCACAACGTACACAGAAATCGTCCCAACGACGTTTCAATAATAATAGTTGATGTGTCGACATCAGTGCTTGGTCTGGCTGGCTTTCCTATGCATGATATTTCTCTCTCCTACTTATACACGATGGCATTCCCATGGCTTGCTTGGACGTCACATGTCCATCCGTCTCTTACTTATAAACTGTCTCAATCTGAGAAGTTACTCGGGTATCGTATTTGTATCTCCCTCTTACTCATGCACGGCCATTCATTCCTTGCGCAACAGAGAACGCAACCAATGCGTAAAGGCCTATCCTCTCCATGGTCCTCACGCGTCCACATACGAATTTACCCGCACTCAATCACCGCGTGTCCGCCACCACCAACACCAACTTGCTATCTCCCCACAACCAGACCGTTTCACTAGGATTTTGTAACGTTTTTTCCAGAATAACCTTTCGTTTGCCATTCACTTCAAAAACGTGCACGGGCAGAATTCCAACTGGCACCGACCAGCATTGTAACCGTAGATCTTATCCACTGCGCTACTCTCACTTACAAGGGGATAATACACCAGCGGTATTTTTGTAATTTTTGCCACTTATGGTGTTTAACGCTTAGTCTGCCTAGGGGGGTCGTTTGCGTCCGAGCGAAAATCAAATGTCGGTGTAACTCCTAAATCCGATCACGGGAGGCGCTGTTAGGCCTATGTAAAAAAAAGTTAGGCCCCTCTAGACCCGACCTGCAAAGAGGCGCTATTCTAGTTCTTACCCAGCTGTTCTAAAGAGCAATTGATTTTCGTTCCGGACGCATACGACCCCCCTAGGCAGACGGCGGTTGTCAAAACTGTAAGTAATTTTTTTTTCGTTTTTTCGCTTGAAAGTCTTTATTGAGGCTATAAAAGGGCCACAAAAAAATTTGGGCGCAAAAAAAAAATTCGATTTTTTACAATTTTTTTTTTTCGTAATTTCTAACTTTTTCTAATTTTTTTTCATATTTTCTACAATAAAAATATATTGTGACACTTAACGAATGAGTTATTACTGATTTTATTACTTAGTTTGTATTTAATACACATTTATTGCCTCTTTACTTCGAAATTTGCGACTAAATTATTGCCAATTTTTAGGTCCCAAACTTAAGGTTAATTTAACAAAAATTGGATACGGTTGATTTTTTTCTCGAAAGCGACAATCTTCCCCTTTAATATTCTTTTTTGGCAGTTTCGATATCTTTATTTGTCTTAAAGTTATGATTTTTTGAGTGAACAAATGCATTGATACCGTTTTTTATCATTTTTTGGATAAATAATATATTAAAAAATAAAATTTTTTATAATTTTATGATCGATACTTCAACTTAAAGGTTTAAAGAAACTCCATGAATTTCTTTAGATTTTTAACCCCACTGAAACTGGTTGAAAAACCGTCAGGACGCCAACGACCCCCCTAAGCAGACTGAAGGTGCCAAAAAACCCTAGGCAGACTAAGGGTTAAAGGTGAGACCTTGAATGGCAATCCCCTAAAGCCATTCGGTTAGATAGCCAGGAGTTTTCGAGAAAAACAACTTTGAAATTTTCCGAGCGAAGTGTGATGACTATCAGTAAGATAATTTTCAACAGTTGACGTGGCTCACCAAGTAGCGAGCGAGTATAGTAAGTGGAAGGTCTAGGGTTCGATTCCCGCTGTTGGTAATTTTTTTTTCTTTGATTCTTTTTTTTCTCCAATACGTATACCCACATCGTTTACGTATAAAATTGTTGGAATTTTTGCTTGTTCACTAATAATATTAATAATAAATCAAATATAGGTATAAAAATGACGAACGTCGGGTAAAGTATAAATTTATTTTTTACTTTCGTAATACATAAAGCAAGAAAAAGAAGAACAATAACAATAACAATAATAGTAATAATGATCAATCCCAGGAAGGGTCCCAAAAATACGGGATTTTCCTGCGTTTTACTGCTCCGGTAACTACCGGCCGAATGTTAGTTCGAATAACCGTACATTTCACAACTCATTCTGCGAAACCTACCCTATGTTTTGTTACGGACCGGTCAGCTTGGCAACAACCATACCGAACGATCCTTTCGATGCACGCGCCGCAGTGTCATCACTTTACCTGAATTCATCGACCCGCGATGGAAATTTCCAACCTCCACGCGCTGCTCAATCAGCGATTTACGCATTTCTGAGAATGCTAGCAATAACGAATCGAACTTCCAATAGGAAATCCGATACTCCCTGTTCCCCCGCGAGACTCTTCCAACACCCTCGCCCCATGGTAATGAGCATTCCGATCGACGAACTAATCGCCAGTCTAAATCGACACCTTCGGCTCAACAGACGTATCGAGCGATCGGTGTACTCATACCTGAGGGCAAGTACATCTCGCGTACTTAGAGTCTCGCGAGTGTAACAGCGAGTGCGGAAGACCGAACAACTCGTTTTAGAACTCTTTGCGCTCAAGTTAACCATAACGGCACTTCGCGCCCCTTGTAATATTCTTGTACCGCGATAATTACCCGAGCGGCATTACGCGTCGAAATATTGCGAGTCATAAAATCACAATCAAATTACTACTCTTATTTAAACTGATAGTGCTAGAGTCGAGCGAGGCGATCACGTTGCGAACGCTCGCCCCTTTTGCCGACTCAGCCAAAACCCGAGATCGTAGTGGTAGTGCCGCACACACGCGCGCCAGTGTAAACCACACGATCAAACCTGTGGAAATACTGAATAAAAGATACTAAGTGCAATCGTGTGTTTATCTCCACGGCCAAGACTGCCGCCATATCCGACCTTCACAGGAATCTGCTGCCGTCAACAGGGCGAGAAAAACACACACACACACCAACAACTAAACCAGGTGAGGTGCGTTACACCGCTTAAACTAAGACAAGAACCCACAAGTCGAGTACCTGACGCTCGACTATAAACAAATATAAACTAATAAAAAATATATTACGACGGAAACCCGTACGTAACAGTTTATAAAATGCTACCTATCTACCGCGCGCGCCAAAAATTCCAACAATTTTAAACGTGAACGACGTGAGTATACGTATTGGAGAAAAAAAGATCAAAGAAAAAAAAATTGAATAAAAAAAATCGAATCCCTTCCATTTACCCCCCCCCCCCCCCCCCACAACCCCTTCAACTTACTAAACTGGCTCGCTACCCGGTCAGCCACGCCGGCTATTGAAAACTATTTTACCGCTAGTCATCACACTTCGCTCGGAAAATTTCAAAGTCGTTTTTCTCGAAAACTTTTGGCTATCTAGCCCAATGGCTTTAGGGCATTATTATTCGAGGTCTAACCTCTCAGCACCATAAGTGGCAAAAATTACAAAAATACCGCTGGTGTATTATCCCTTGTTAGTTGGACAGTAACTGACATGACAGTTATATGACAGATCTTTTTTACCGGCCCTGCGGCGCGTCCATCTTTCTGATGAATGGCTATTTCTAAACCGGGGAACGGAATGAGCTGAAATTTGGGTATATGTTATGCAGTTGATAGTCCCGCACAGGCTAATTATCACAGAATTTCAAAAATCGATCAAAAATGTTGGCTCTAGATTTGCATTTATTGACGTATTAATTGGTCGCATAAAAAACCGTAATATTTACCAGATAGACGAGAAAAATTCGACACAATGGGTACCCGCACGTTGCTGCACGCATAATATTACATAAATGATATTTGTCAGACAATACCACGGGGAAGGTTGGTAATAGTAATTGATATGTATAACTTTATTTAAAACAAATAACAGTGTTAAATACGAATAACAGTCTTATCAGTTTTATGAGGACTCTCTAGACACGTAATGCGTTGTGCGCCATTTTCCTCTAGTCACCGAGCATCAAGCTATATAGATGGGCGACTCTGTGATGTCAGTAAAGTAGGTGTTGAGACCGACGGTACTCCCCCTTAGAGACGGAGTACATGTGTTGACTCATACTAACAATATTTATGACTAATATTCGTTTGCGGTAGAATTCGTTGTTGGCGGTAATGCTGACGATTCGGCAGTTGAAGTCCTCGATAAATACTCCGCATCTGCACTGGGCATGTGCGCAGGTTTTAAGCGCTCGATATTTATCCTCGTTGTTTTCGCATTCACTTATATGATATATAGTTGGTCCGATGGACCAGAGTAAGGTTGATCGAGTCCCTTCTTCGGCGCAACCTCCCGGAGGAATACATGAGTACAGGTTTCTAGTTCCTTATAATTGAAGATTCGTTTCTTGGAGTGGTGATGGGCCGGAACTAGTATCAACTTCCGGTTTGTTCACGGAACTCTCCCAAAAAGATATGCGCTTCAGAAAGCTGGTCTTCATGAGTGAAGACCAGCAGAAGAATTTTACTGGTATCCGAAACGTTGCGTCATAGAGATATTCGGCTGATGAAGCTTTCAGGTGCTCTTTGTAACACGTTCATAACCCCAACAGCACAACTGGTAGTGCTGTAAGCCAATTCCTTGTTTCGTGGCATTTTATGACGGTCTTCATTGTTCGATGCCACCACTCAACAATGCCGTTCGCGGCGGGACGATATGCCGTGGTTCTTGTGCGTTTTGTCCCGACCAGGCGCCTTGAATAACGTCGCCTCGAATTGTGTGCCCTGATCCGTTGTAATTGTTTTAGAACAACTATTTAGAGTGATTCAGTTGGTGAAAAGCGTTTGTACTATCGTGTCTGCCCTTGCTTCTTTTAGCAGTGTAACCTCTGACCAGCGAGAGAAACGGTTGATAATCGTCAATGCATACCGATAACCATTCTCCTGAGGGAAGCAGTCAGACAATATGAACATGGATATGATCGAATCTCTGGTCGGGTTCGGTGAACATTCGTGTCTGAATTTGAACGTGGCTACTGATTCGTTAACGTTGGCACGTATGGCGATATATACTGTTGACCGATTGTATTGCACGTTGGTTTCGGCCCGGGATGATTCAACCCGTGGAATACGTCGAAGATCTTTTTCTCGAATATCTTTGGCACATAGTTTTAGCACATAGGGTCTTATGTCCTGTTGTGACACGTCGCAAAGGATCTCACGTCGGTGTGCACCGAATGCTCTGTACTTTAAGAGTAGCATTAGAACTTTCGCGTAGGTGTTTTAATTCCTAATCTGTTACTTGCGTTTCGGCTAATGTATCTGGGTCGATGCCACTGGACAACCAGAATAGCTCAAGCGCGTCGATCGTCTCAATTTGTGATAGCGTATCTGTCACTACGTTGTCCGATCTGTTCACCGCTTCAATACTCGTCGTGAATTGACTAATGTAACATAAATGCCGTTGCTGCCTAGGAGACGCCGTGTCAGATTTTCGCCTGAAAGCATGCACCAATGGTTTGTGATCAGTGAGAATACTCGCATTACTTCTTTCGATCCAGGGACAGAAGTATTTGATTGCAGAATACATGGCCGTCAAGTCCCTGTCGTACGTGCTGTAGTTAGCCTCGGCTAACGTCAACTTCGTCTGCGTCTCTGGTAATGCGCAATTCCGCGTAAGGAGTAGAGTGTGCGAGTAGCGCGGTGCTGGCAAGTGATTGATTCGCAGCGTCAAACGCTTTAATACTCTTGTCCGTCCACTTTACCAGCTGCCGATCGTTCTTTCTTAGGTCGCTAAGCAATTCGTTCAGTGGCGCCAGGGTTGTCGCAGCATCCTTTATATATAACGGCGGTAGAAATTGAACATCCCCAAGAATTGTTGTAGACCAACTCGGGTATTTGGGCGTTCAAAGTTCAATATTGCCTCTACTTTTTCTGGGAGAGTTCGAGATCCTTCTAGTGAGATCTGATGTCCGGAACATTCTAGGGATTAGACTCCGAAAATCGCTCATTCGGAGGACAATTATGTATAGAACATAAGTGAAAAAAAATTTCAACCTATCGGTAAACCCGTTTTCAAATTACAGTAGTCACCGACTTCGAAAATATAGTTTCGAGAAAAACGCGTTTAAAGATTTGAGGACGATTTGCATGCAGATCAAATGTTTATTTTGGAACTTACACTGAATCGTCTATTCCAGAGCCATATAATGTCCCTCCCTCCACTTTAGCAGCTGCATCAGCAGTGATTTTTAACCGCCGTCGCGCTGCCCTTGCCTCTCGAGTATTTTCTAGCGAACGTCGATTAACTGCCTCAACTGAAATAGAATCCTCTTCCTTGGGAAATGTGTGGGCGTGTGATCCCAACTTAACTCTTTTTATATTTCCAAGGTTCACAAACCTTTCATTAAGAGCTTTTCACAAGTACATCAATAATTTTACTCGTAAAATGTTCTATCAGTGATGCGACGCCAAAAACGAAAATTCTGGTTTGGGCAACGTTCCATCACTAAACAGAATCAAATCAGTACTCTTACTTTCACTGTTAGTTGAATTTTCGTCAACTTCTTCTTTACAAGCCTTCTTCATGAAAAATTGAACCACATTTTTACTCGCTTCGCAAATATGTTCCAGTATTATGCAGTACTTAGATTTATCTAAAAATGGGGGGTCATCAAACCGAAAATTATTGTGCACCTTTGTAACCAACGCCTATGACACGCACCGCTAATATAAATCTTTCATTTATTTCAAAAGAATGTTTGGTAAAATCGCTCGATGGTATGTACTCAGGAGTACACTTATGACAAACAAGAGAAATTTTTAAACCAATAGGCCAAGCAAGTAAGGGGGGTTTTTTACAAAAATAGCACCCGATAACGGCGAGAGCCATCAGACGCGGAACAGCCTCCCGATCATAACTGACAACTTTTCGACTCCTGATTCCCATTTTATTTTTCGTTATTAACAAATTAGTGAAAAAAACCTCATTTTTTCGTTTTTTTGCCTATAAAACAAAAAATAATGAAGGAATCGGCTTGGTCCCAAAAGACGAAGTGTAGGTAATTGAAATGCGCATAAAATGAGCGCTGAAAGAAACCGATCGGTCCATAGTTAACCCCTTCCCGTGCCATTTAGCTCGACGAAACTTGGGCCCAAGTGTTAGGCGTTAACGCTTCTTAAGCAGGTCAAACTGATGCTCGAGAAAGGTCACAATACGATTTGTAAGGGTTTATTCAATTTCAATATATAAACTACTTTGTAACAGCAATTATGAGACTCGTGACTAACTCTTGTGGCGTACTAATAAGAACTGACATTCGATTACGACCGCAACATTACAATATTTATATTCACGAGCCTGGCTCGTCATATTCATGTTTGGGCCAAAATTTTCATCACGAGCCAGACTCGTTAAAGCACGGCAAGGGGTTAAGGAAGACACACTGAAAAAACACGAGAAAAAAAGCGTTTTTTTTTTCAAAAATGTATAATTCCGCCATTTTTAAAGTTGTACACTAGGCTCTTCGCGAGATAGTAGGTATTGATACCTTTTTATGTGCGAAACCTGCAGCTCTATTCTGTAACTCGTTGTGCTGTCGTTATGAGCTCATAACGACAAGTTTTGTTTCGTTATTTATCGAAACGCTATTATAACAACAACTGCGATTTTATACACTACGTTTAGAGAGGTGTGTCGTTACAGATAGTGAAATACATCGGTAAGGTGTTGCTACGGATAACGAGGCTTGGCGACCCCCTCGATATGACATAACCACTATTGTGACAGCGCCTCGAAAATTACTAACCTTCGATAGGTGCTAAAAAAAGTGACAAAACATTACATCCGAAATAACAAGTAAGTTTGACTTCGTATTAACTTACAATTATCCTATAAAAATTTATTTTGGAAAAACTTTTTTAAGTAGCTATCCATCAAGTAGTATTATAATTACCTCTTTTATTTATTTCGTATTTTTATTAAGAAGTATAAGAGTCGTTTGCAATTAAGACCATGGCTCTTGACTATCTTATTTGGGAGTTGAATTTTCTGGAGGAAAGGGTACGTCGGCTCGAACGCCGTATCGAAACAAGGAGGCTGAGAGATGCCCAAAATCCTTTCGTCCTTTCACGACAAGAATTGAGACTTACGGAGCAAGCGAATAATTGGCTTAAGCTCGGAAATTAAGGTAACCTTGAAAATATTGCAATTTCTCGCCTTAAGGGGTTAATCGCATTTAGATTGTACTCAAACAAGATGTTCGTTAACAATTTTTTCTGAGGTCATTTTAAATATTTTTTAATCAATATTTCTTTATTCAATAAGTATACGATTTGAGATATTACAGTATTTTCTGTATTGAAAAATAATCATTAACAAGCGAGATATGAGCGAACCCCTTCGACTTTTTATGTTTCCGATGATCCTGACCGGAACATTTTGAATCGCCACAAAATATCTTGTTTCTTTCGGATCTTAAGGGAATCGCTCATATCTTGCTTTTCAATGAATATTTTTTAACACAAAAAATATTGTAATGTCTCGAAATGTATACTAATTGGATGAACAAATATTGATAATAAAATATTTAAATAAGACTTCAGAAAAAATTCATAAAAAAAGCACGTTGTTTAAGTACCATCTGTGGGTAACGTTTAAAGGTATCATGTCATTGAGTACATTTTCTGACCATCAATCTCTCAATGGTAAAATGTTTTTCACAGGTACTGGTCGCTATACGGTTTTACGCGCAAGGTTCTTATCGACGGAGTGTCGGGAACCAACAACAATTTAACCGTTTGAGTCCCAGAGTGTATATCGGTCAGCGTGATCGCGCTGCTTGGTATTCGAACGGTTAATATAAGCCAACCGTCAACAAGTCGTTGCCTGCATGCAGTGACGGAAGCAATCGATCGGCGCTTGCTCCGTCGAAGGGTAACGTTTTCGATGACTGCGATCGATCGACAACGAGCCAAAGAAAAGTTTGCAACTGCTCCGCAGCCATTTCATGGTGCTATGGGCGCAATTGATTGTACATTTGTACACATCATTGCCCCATCACAAAACGAGGAGGCATTCTGAAAACATCATGGGCGCCATTCCTTGAATGTGCAATCAGTAAGTATAAATAGTAGAAATAGTAAATTATAAGAAAATGCCGTACAATGTATCACCATAGGATGAAAATTTGTTATAACTTTTCTTCGAATTTTTATGTCGTTTCTCATATCGCTTAATTGAACTGTTGCTGAAGAATTAAAAAAAATATGATTATCTCGAAAATCCTTAGCAAGTATATATTATATTACTAATGTAATATTTACAATCAAGTTTTTCATTATCCTATTTGTGTTTCAGATTGGTGACCCCGACTTTAAAATATTAAAAATAAACCCAAGATATCCAGGTGCACGAAATGATGCGTGCGTTTGGAGTATATCGCCTATTCGAAAAGCCATGCAATTTCATTATAATCGAGGAGAACGAAGAACTTGGCTAATCGGTGAGTTGCGATTTACTCTAATAAGAGAGTAGTAGAAAAACTCTGATCCTACTCAAATGCTGTAAATATTTAAAAAATAAAATGGAGAAAAATAACAACTGCGACCATAAATAATTATAGTTGATGTTGCTTGACTTTGTATACTGCATTAACGCGTCTTCTCACTTTGGAAATTTAAAAAAATCGATTTTTTTTTTTTTAATTTTGAAAGTACATATCTTCAAAAATGTCATCTCGAAATTTCATAAAGATCGGACGAGTCTAACTACATTTTTTGGCGACCGTTAGGTGACTACCTGAGAGTACCCGGCGATCCCTATTGTTCAGACTAATGGTGCAAGTACAAGAAAGCAGTGAAAAACAATCAGATAGAAACTTTTAAACATCCTCCTGCTCTAGCTGATGATGTTCAAGAGGTTTTGAAACCGATCTATGAAGAACTGACGAAGGACGAGTTACTGGAACGATGCCTCGGAGGAAATACCCAAAATAACAACGAGTGTTTCAACAGCTGTGTCTGGGCAATGGCGCCGAAACACGTTTTTACGGGAAGAAAAACCGTGGAAATTGCTTGCCAAACAGCGGCATGCATTTATAACGAAGGGCTACAACCTGTTTAAAAAATTTTGGAGGTGATGGGTGTCAAACTAGGCCCTATCGCCGTTCAATACGCCGAGAAACGCGACAGTGATCGCGTACGCGTAGGGAACCGCCGCAGCTCTAACGCTTCAAAAGAGACTAGGTCGAGACGAAGGGAAGCTATTTTGGACGAACACACCTTCTACGAAGAATCGGAAGGTCCATTGTATGGAGCAGGCATCGCTGATTAACCCGAGGTAAGGTTTTTTCATGATTTTTCTGCAACCAAAACTTTAAACGCAGTTATCTCAAAACAAGGTTTTTCGGTGCTTTGTTGATGAAATTTCGGAAACTATCCGGCCGATTGTCGTGAAATTTGAATGACATATGCTTCATAGTTATGGCTATAGCGCATATCATCAGATTTTTGAAATTTTGATTTTAAGAATTTTTTTTTTACAAAAAACTGCAAAAAAATCGTGGTTTTTTTTTACTTTTTCGAAAAACGTGCGCCATTTTGTTATTTTCGCGAATATCAAAAATCTGATGATATGCGCTATAGCCACTGACATACTGAATCTAAAACAGTTTTATTTTTTTGTTTCAGACGACCCGTCTCGGAGATACCATCAACAAGCCACGACCATAACATTTTTACACGGGTTTTTCGATGCTACTGATGTATTATAATAATTGTTTAAAAAAATTAAAAAAAATTTTTTTCATGTACTTGAAAGATGTGTTTATTACATAGGATCCGTTTTATCCCATAATTTTAAGCAAAAATCCTCGAAAAAAAATCGCAAAAACAGCCTATTTTTGAGGCGCTTAAAGTGAGAAGATGCCTTAACGCACTTGAAAATGATGAAACATTATTTTTAACGGCTGCGCTTGGTTGAAATCTGAGGCGCAGTCGTGAATAGTAAATTTCTTTTCTTTCCAATTGCGCTTACGCGCTTACAGACTTGGGTTACAATTACATATAATAATCGATAAGCGCAGTCGAACTAAAAAAATGTTGTCACTTGGACTGCGCTTTGGCTCTTGACCAAGCGTAATCATAAACAGTACATTTCTCTTACTGCATAGAGAGCGAAGCTTATATAGGATATGTAGCATAGGATATGTACATAGGATATATATTTAGCGCATTTTGAAAAATCAATATATTTTCGATTAGGTGACGGTGGATATCCATTGGAACCTTGGTTACTAACACCTTTGCCAAATTTTCCCGAACGCACGCGGCAATACCAATACACTGAACAATTGTGCAGAGCACGAAACGTTGTCGAACGATTTTTTGGTGTATTCAAATGTGTTTGGAGGTGTTTGTCATACCAGCGTGTATTGATGTACGAGCCAGCGTTTCCAGCGAAAATTATAAATGCGTGTGCAGTATTGCACAATATAAAGGAGCAACTGAGATCGGGTAATGAAGATGGCGAGCAACCAGCGGCGATAGGTGCTGCTCATCACGATCCGCATAATGTTAATCCAATGGAACAAAATCAAGAATTGGATCAACGAGGATTACGCGCTATGGCTCAACGAGTCCAACGAAATATTATGCAGGCAAGATTTCCCAACTTCCGTCATGCAGAAGATGAACAAAATTAACCATATTGTTAATTTTGTTTATCTTGTAATCATCTTGTAATGATGATTGAGGAATGCCTCCTCGTGTTGTAATGGGGCGATTATATGTCTAAATGTACAAGCAATTGCGCCCATAGCACGATGAAATGGCTGCGGAGCAGTTGCAAATTTTGGCTCGCTGTCGATCGATGGCAGTAAATGGAAACCCATTGACGTAGCAAGCGCCGATTGATTACTTCCGTGACTACATGCAGGCAACAACTTGTTGAGGATTGGCTTACATTAAATTGTTGTTGGTTCCCGACACTCAGTTGATAACAACTTGGCGCGTAAAACCGTGTGGCGACCAGTACCTGTGAAAAACATTTTATTTTCATCTAATTTTGTTCACTCCCGATGTCGCTCTGTTCAGTCGTCCTTTGGCACGTCCAACCGATCGGCGGATTCACAATATGAACAAAAGGGCGCTGCAACTGACTCTGCCGATCTGTTGAACATCCTCGAGGACGAGCGAACGGAGAGAAAGAATTATTGCTTATTGTTCCCAGTTAGGCCATAGCAATATAATTGACCGATTTGTATAAAATGTACACAATTTCAGTTCTGTTTATAAAATATTACTTTATTTATAACAAATAACATGAATTTTCATATTTTAAAAATACGAAGAATCATCGTCTTGAAATACTCGTTGCAAACTGTCGCAAATCTTCGTGTCCTCTTCGGACGTTGAACATCGTTTATCCCGCTGTGAAGAAGAATAATATCGGGATTATATACAATTAGCTGGAGGGTTTCACCAGGTTGGATCCAGTAATCTCGTCAGGGTTACTGATTTTTCACTTATGGATATACATACTTATGTATATATTTTCATATATGCGTATACGCATGAAAAGATAAATAGAAGTGATTCTATGAATGTCATTAAACTATAATCAATTCAACACTCTTGCAGACATTTAACTTGGAAATATAAGAACGTAAAAATTAATAAATAAAATAATTCTTAAAATAATATATAGCAACATTAACAATTTTGATTTGACAGTACCTTTATTTTTTTAAATGCTCCACACAATCTTGAATCGTCGATGCTAATTTTTCGAGTAGTGTGTCTCGCGATTTTTGTGATTCAATGAACGTTCGCAAAATCTCGTTCCTCTGTCTTTCGTTCTCTACCATTTTGTCCATGGATTTTGCAAACATCTACGCGAAGGAATTTTTGTTTGTCATTTAATTTCGTCGTAGAGCTGATTGTACAAAGTGCAATGTGTACGATGAAGACACATTTTAAATAAATGTTGATGATAAATACCTCCATGCATGCAATTTGGCGTTCACTTAGGATTAAAAAATCGTTACGCGCATTCTCCATATGCGTGCTCAACCTTTCGCAACTGAAAAATGCAACCAATATTTCATACATGCTTTTTTATTTTGTAAAAAAGAAATGAGTAACGATTTACTCATACTTACTTGGCTTTTTGGCTCTCGGTGCTCTTTTAGGGGCATTCCGGGACGTACCACTCGGGCCAGCTTCTGATGAAGAACTTGCGGCCGGTGGTAATATTTGTCCTTGTTGGCTCTGGAGGATGACCACCGAACTGTCCTCCAATGGGTCTATGCCATTAAAGTTTTCGAATATATCTATGTTAAAAAAACAAAAGTTAATTTTCGCGTTGTGACGCGTTATTAATAATCAATTAATAAGTAACGACTGGCATATTAAGAAACAGTTACTTACTGACATCGTCGATGGCACTGATTTTTACTGGGCTGTCTCTCACTGTTAAATTACCGCTGTCGATATGTAAAACAGCCTCGTTTCCCTCTGCCAACTGTTGCAAAGCGTTTTTCTGAAATCATTATTGCACAAACAAATCACGTGCTATGATTTTATAACTTTATATTTGGCCTGATCGATGCAAAAAAATATTACCTGGTCTTCTGGAAATGAATCCGGGCATTCCACCCCTTCGACATAATCGAATCCCATTATTCCCAAAATTTTCTCGTCGCGATTAGTCAACTCAATCGGAGGACCACCACAATTTCCAGTCGCTGACCGATTTGCTCGAATTTTGGCGAGTTTTTGGGACACGTGGGTCTTATTGTCTCGCAACGTCTACAAAGGAAGTTGATTTATTCATAATAAAAAATCACACAAGTTTCTTGAAGTGGAATAATTAAAATATAATATTTGTATAATATAACACATTCTTTTTGAGTTAAATAATATTTATTAACTTACTGATTTCCACGACTTCACGTCTTTCGTTCTTCCATCTTCCATCCTATTCAATTCATTTACGAGATTCTCCCACGATGCCGTTAAATCTGATCTCCCATGTAATGAGTTAAATTTATCGGTGGCCACATGCGGATTTTGAATAAGATAATCTACCATATAATCTATTTGACATTGCGTTGTCTTAGCCTGTCGTTTATGTTTTTTGCTAAAAAAAAAAAAAAAGAAAAAAAAAAAATTAAACGTAGTAAACCAACATATATTATGTATATCGTTTGACTGCTAGAGAATATACTTACTTTAAAATTGAGACCATGGCGAGGATGTATATATATAAAGCCGCTTTGAAAAATATGTTTGAAAATATTTGATTGAATCGTAAATGTCACCACGAATAAATTAAACTGATGTTCGCGCGTCACCATAGAGACTCGAGGGTTCCTCGAGTCTCCGTGCGCGCCACAGTGGCAGGAATTTCGAAATGTACGAAGATTTGAAAAGAAGTCTAGTAAATTACAGTTTTATGATAAGTTTAATACCGCGCGAAAATCAGTTTGATTTATTCGTGATGATATTTTATGATTCAATCAAATATGTTGAAACATCTTTTTCAAAGCGTCTTTATAAACATCCTCGCTATAACCTCAATTTTACAGTAAGTATATTCTCTAGCAGTCAAACGATATATATAATATATATTGCGAATTATTTTTTATGTATAATTTAGTGAATTAAAGGTCCTTATTATTAATGTGAATTTGAATTAAATGGCTTGGTTTACCAGGTTTAATTTATTTTTTTCTAGCAAAAAACAAAAAAGACAGGCAAACGCAACGCAATGTTAAATAGATCACATGGTCGATTATTTTATTCCAAATCCCCCATTTAAGTCGTTACATAGAGGATCAGATTTAACAGCATGGTGGGAGCATCTTGTAAACGAATTGAATAGGATGGCGAAAGATGAAAGAACGAAAGATGTGAAGTCGTGGAAATCAATAAATTAATAAATATTATTTTTCTCAAAAAACAATGTGTTATATATAAATATTATATTTTAATTATTGCACCTTATGGAACTTGTGTGATTTTTTATTATTAATATTTCAGCTTCCTTTGTAGACGTGGCGAAACAATAAGACCCACGTGTCACAAAACGTCGTCAAAAATCGAGAAAATCGAACAGCGACGGGAAATTGTGGTCTTTCTCCGGTTGAATTGACTAATCGCGACGAGAACATTTTGGGAATTATGGGCTTCGATTATGTCGAAGGGGAGGAATGCCCGAATGCACCTCCAGAAGAACAGGTAATATTTTTTTGTATCGATCAGACGAAATGTCGAAAGTTATTAAATCATAGCACGTGATTTGTTTATGCAATAATAATTTTACTTAAACGCTTTCGAACAGTTAGCAGAGGGAAAGGAGGTTATTTTACTTGTCGATAGCGGCAATTTAACAATGCGAGGCAGCCCAGAAATCAGTGCCATCGACGATGTTAGTACGTAACTGTTTCTAAATATGTTACTTATTAATTGATAATTATTAACGCGTCACATAGCGACAATTTTTGTTTTGTTACTTTTGTTCTTTTAACATAAATATACTCGAAAACTTTAATAGCCTAGACCCATTGGAGGAAAGTACGGTGGTCATCCTCGAGAGGCAACAAATCGCAAGCAAATCGTTACTCATTTCGTTTTTACAAAATTAAAAGACATGTGTATGAAATATTGGTTTCATTTTTCAGTTTGCGAAAGGTTGAGCACACAGATGGAGAATGCGCGTAATGATTTTTTAGTCCTAACTGAGCGCCAAATTGCATGCATGAAGGTATTTATCATCAGCATTGATTTAAAATGTGTCTTCATCGTACACATTGCACTTTGTACAAGCAGCTCTACGACGAAATTAAATGACAAAAAAAAATTCCTTCGCGTAGATGTTTGCAAAATCCATGGACAAAATGGCAGAGAACGAAAGACAGAGGAACGAGATTTTGTGAACGTTCATTGAATCGCAAAAATCGCGAGACACACTGCTCGAAAAATTAGCATCGGCGATTCAAGATTATGTGGAGCATTATAAAAAAAAAAGGTACTGTAAAATCAAAATTCTTAATGTTGCTATATATTATTTTAAGAATTATTTTATTTGTTAATTTTTACGTTCCTATATTTCCAAGATAAATGCCTGCAGGAGTGTTGAACAGATTATAGGTTAATGACATTCATAGAATCTCTGCTATTTACCTTTTCATGCATATACATATAGGAAAGTAAAAAATCAGTAACTCTGATGAGATTACGAGATCCAACCCGGTGAAACCCTCCAGCTAATTGTATATAATCCCGATATTATTCTTCTTCACAGCAGCTGAAACGATGTTGAGCGTTCGAAGGGAACGTGAAGATTTGCGACAAAGTGTTTCAAGACTTTGACGCTTCTAATTTTTAAAATATACAAATTCATATATTTGTTATTAAATAAAGTAAAAGGTCAAAAGTATTTTGATCATCTCTCAGCCTCCTTGTTTCGACACGATGTTCGAGTCGAGGTAGTCTTTCTTCCAGAAAATTCAAATCCCAAGCAAGGTATTCAAGGGCCATGGTCCAAAATTGCAAACAACTCTAGTTATACTTCTTAATAAAAATACGAAATAAATAAAAGACGTAATTGAAATGTTACTTAGACGATAGCTACATAAAAAGAAATTAGTTAAGTTATTCTATCTAAACAACTTTATGGTTTTTTTCGGAGCAATACTCTGAGCAATTTATACGTAATCTTCATTTCTTATAGAAAATTAAAAAATTTATTTATCAAGTTTGTCTAAAATCAAGTTTTTTTAGGATAATTGTTAATTACTACGAAATCCAACTTACTTACTTACCTGTTTTTCGAACGTTGTAATTACTTGTCACTTTTTTAGCGCGTATTAAAAGTTAATAATTTACGAATTAATAATTCACAATGGTCGTTATGGCATATCGAGGGTTGCCAAGCCTCGCTATCCGCCCGAGCAATAGCGATACCTTACCGACCAATTTCGATATGGATAACCACAAACCTCGCTAAACGTAGTATACAAAATAACAGTTGTCATAATAGCGTCTCGGTAAATAATGAAACGAAACTTGTCGTTATGAGCTCATAACGACAGCATAGCAAGTTATACAATATCACGTCGCTTGCTATTTGTAGTTGAAGAATCGTACCGCGGTAAAGTCGAAGCATTGCTATTCGTAGTTACAGAATCGTACCGTCTTTATGGGAGTGTCGATACACGTAGCGAAATTCATGATCGTACCCCGATAGCGTTCCGAATCGTTATTTTCATAACGAGTTACCGCATCTCACCACTGCTGGGCGCTGTCGGATAATTAGTTTTTGCGTTATTGCAATTAACATTTTATTGTACCATATTTTCCGGAGAGGCTCGATGTTCTGGAGGTCGTCCGATTTAAGTTTAGCAAGGGGATTTTGAAACTAGAACTGTTGACCTACAAATTGTCAATATCAGATTTCCGTTTAATTGCGTTTAAATAGGTGACAATCGCGCCTAAACGTGACCAGAAACGCCCGAGGTCCCGAAAGTGGTCGAGTAGTGGCAGTAGACCGGCAGACGCGGGGAAGCCGCATATACCATATAGTAATAGAAGCGCGCTCCGTCCAAGTTTCGTATCTATTTATTTGATTATTTCAATAACCAGTGGGAATATTTTCACATTTTTTTTTTAAATTTGGGGTAACTCGATCACCGGAATCTGATTCTTTACTCAGATTTCATCGAAAATGAACGAAAAACTTTTTTTCAGATGTTTTAACCTACACGTCCTCGCATTAATATGATATAATGAAATTATCATTTTTTAATATTCAATGTTGCACTTCGTACATTGAACAATTAAGAATATTATTGAACATTATTCGAATATTATTCGAAAACGGCTAGCAAATTGTTCTAAGCCGTTAGACGACGAAGTTTATGAGCCTGTCCCTTGGACATTTCCAGATCAGGCAATTCAAAAACGGTCGCGATGGCATCTCCCATGGGTTTTTTTTCGAAGAGGGGAGAGGTGTATATATAGTAATACTCTGAAATTCGGAGTAGTGCCCTCATTCGTTGTTATGTGCCCTCTCTTTCTTTCGTTGCACTACTATACCTGTATTTTCGAGAACTTTTTAGGCCAGGCCAATGGTTTTTCGACGATATTCATCAGTTGCCTTCAAAATGGAAAAAATAAATTAATAGATTCGTTTCCTCATGAAAAATTAGTGCAGTTAGCTTCAGTTTTTTATGACAAACACGCTAGTTGCGATATGATAGCTTCCACTGCGTTTGAGTTGATCCGAGGAATTTATGCGAGTAAAGCTAAAAAAAAATTGATCCAATAGTCAAGCTCATTCTCGTTAAACGATTTGCGGTACTTCAATTTTAGCAAAGTGAAAATAAAGAATAATTTTCCCATTGAGACTTTGCTACCGACAGAAGGAGCAGCTAAACAACATGCGTTTAGAATTTTTTTTATAAATTACATTTGTGATTAGGAAATACGGACCAAAGAGCAACTGACTGAGGGTGGCAAATTAAAGAAAGCCGGCTCATCCCGGTAGGAAGTACGGATCCTCCAATTCCTCAGAAGTTGTTCGATCAGAAAAGAGGGTGCATAGATGCTTCGTGTAGCTGCAAAAAGCACGGTTTGCACTGCACGAATCTCTGTGTACACTGTCACGAAAGCTCATGCTTCAATTAACATGTAAACGATCTGCAAGTTGAGTCGGAGGATGAGTGTGAAATTGAAGAAAATAATGAGGGCGAAATTGAAGAAAATAATTTGAATGAAATTAATATTCCAATCGAACACACGTGTGCACATGGATTAGATGACGAATCGAATTTTTCGAAGCCCGCGAAAAGAAAGTGACTAATGTAAATAGTTTTATAAGTTTCATTGCAAGGATTGAAGTGTATAATAATGAAAGTTGTTAAAGATTGTCGTAAAGACTGTTTATGTTTGTATGAAGTAATAAAGACTGTTATAAAAACTGTATAACTGGTTTCCCGCTTATTTCACATGTAATCTGAGTAAAGAATCAGAGTCCGGTTGTCGAGTTACCCCAAAATAAAATTAAAATATGTTAAAATAGTCCCACTGGTTATTGAAGTAATCAAATAAATAAATGGGCCGAGCGCGCTTCTATTACTATACGCTATAATATACTATATACGGCTTCCCCGCGTCTGTCGGTTTACTCACACTACTCGTCCACTTTCGCGCGCTCGGGCGTTTCTGGTCACGTTTAGGCGCCATTTTCACTTATTTCAACGCAGTTAAACGAAAATCTCAGATTGACGATTTGTAGGTCAATAGTTCTAGTTTTAAAATCCGCTTGCTAAACTTAAATCGGACGACCTCCAGAGCATCGAGCCTCTCCGCAAAATATGGTACAATAAAATGTTAATTGCAATAACGCAAAAACTAATTTTATCCGACAGCGCCCAGGTTTCACACACAAAAAGTACGTATCAATGCCTACTATCTCGCGAAGAGCCTAGCGTACAACTTTAAAAATGACGGAGTTATACATTTTGGAAAAAAAAAAAAAAAAAAAAAAAAAACCGCTTTTTTCTCGTTTTTTTCAGCGTATCTCCCTTAAATATGGACCGATCGGCTTCTTTCGGCGCTCATTTTATGCGCATTTCAATTACAGTAGAACCTCTCATAGCGTACGTAATAGGGAGACAATGTACGCTATCTGAACTACCAATCGCGAGACAGAATCGGCTGTAGTCGATCGACTGCTATCCCCACCATTCCCCTTCCTTGACACTCGTGCAGTGTCGTGACTGCAGACCCCGTGTTCGCTCGTGCCAGGATGACATTTTGTAAACAAAACCGCGACAACATCGTATACCATCGTGGATATCGTATATATAAAAAGTAAGTAATTATTTACATATAATAAAAATCAATTATTCGCTGTGAACATTTTGGCTGATACGCGATTTGTATTATTAATACGAAAATACTAATAGTTTGCAACGAAATTTTAACCTTGAAATGATTATTTTCAGCATTGTTTAAAAAAATCACTATGAGCAAAAATCCTAATTACCGGCGACTAGATTTTTCGGAAAAATTAGAAATTCTAGCTCGGCTGGAGAAAGGAGAATCAGTGACGAAACTGGCTGCTGAGTATAACGTCACCCATCCAACGATTTGTCGCATTAAAGGCAAAAGAAAAGAACTGGAGGAATATGGCTCAATAATAACTGATAAGGAAGGTTCACTCAAGAAGAAACGAATGAACAACATGGAAAATCAGCCTCTCGGTGCTGCATTATTCAAATGGTTTCATCAGAAACGTTTACTAGGAGAGCCGGTGTCAGGCCCAATCCTGCAAATGAAAGCGATTCAAATCAATCGCATGCTCTAAGGTCCTGAGAATTTTCAAGCCAGCAACGGTTGGCTATGGAGGTAAGAATTATTTTAATAGCTGTGACGTCCTACGGATATAGATAATTTTTGTGCAATTTCAATTAACTAGCCATTATTGACAAATTTTCTTATCGATATGATATACTGTAAAGCTTCATTTGATGCCATACGTATAGTGAAATGAAGACTGCAGAACTTATTTGCTGATCTGAAAATTTAAGATATGTAGTTTCGCTGTGAAAACACTAGAGACGCAGTAGCTAAATGTTATGTTTAACTCTAGCGATGAGAAATTTGTCAATGAAAATTTTCAATTTCTTTGTCCAAAACACAGCGAAAGCTTTGAATATTGAAATTCCTTACAAGATAGTTTGAAATAGTTATTTCATTATCTCTCTGACAAATCTTTTGCGTATTGTATGCATGAAAAAAATTAAAATAACCTTGAAGCCTGGGTTTTAAAAAACAGTCTACGTTCAACTTTTTACTAGAAATAATGTTACTTGAATGATATCTTATAGCTTCTCTTTAATCAATATAGGTTGCTTAGATTGAATAACAATTAAAAAAAACTATTGTATGTATTGTATCTGATCTATTTTGGCTTTGAATTATGATTATTTTTGTACTGATGAGATTCAAGAAAACCGTGAAAAATTCAATTTCGTTATTTTGCATTACAGATTTAAAGAGCGATATGGGATTCATCAATTAAATATTCAAGGAGAAAGCCTCTCAAGTGATGTCGAAGCTGGCCAACAATTTCTTCGTCGTTTTACTGCGGAAATGGAAGAAAAAGGATACGATCCCGAAAATATTTATAACGCCGATGAGAGTGGCTTGCAGTGGATGTCACTGCTTAACAAAACACTTGCAAGTCAGTCTGAGCAGAGGTGCACGAGGTCGAAAAGTGATGAAGGATCGCATCCCTATCATGCTCTGCGCTAATGCATCGGGAACCCATAAATTGAAGATCCTAGTCATGGGGAAATCCAAAGACCTCCGCTGCTTCAAACATGTGACTACTTTACCCGTAATTTACAAAAATCAAAAAAGTAGTTGGATGGATCGGAAGTTGTTTGAAGAATGGTTTACCGAGTGCTTTGTACCGGAAGTTCAAGAGGAGCAGCGACGTACGGGCAGAAGCGGAAAAGTCGTTTTGCTGGTTGACAAAGCGCCTTCGCACAAGCTATCACCAAAGTGCATTGCTGCTTATCTTGATTTCGTCGTTGATTTCTTTCCCCCAAATGTCACAGCGATAATGCAGTCAATGGATCAAGGGGTGATTGAAAAATTAAAACGAATGTATAAGAAAAACGTTCTCAGCGAACTTCTTCTTGGAGATTGTGAAGAAAGCGCAACGCAGTTACTGAAAGGCTTTACTTTGAAAGATTGTTGTTACATGGTATCAGATGCATGGGATACCGTGACAGCAGAAAATATCCGAAAAGCATGGAAGCCGTTGAATATAGGCACTTCGAACGCGCAAGTCTCAGAGCCTACTGAGGACGCTATGAATGTTTCGGAAACGTTGCGAATACTTCATTGTATACCTGCTTGTGGTGGGTTGCGACGAAGATGATACCGCGGTATGGCTGAATAATAATCGAAATGACCCGGGCTGGCAAATTTTATCCGACGAGGAGATTGTAGCTCTTATAGCACTCGAAGTTTGTTACATAGTTTTTATTATCTTCACGAATTCGGTCGTTCTGCGAATTAGGGAATTTGGAGACAACGTTTAATGAAATAGCGCTGTTTTCTTTGAATTTACAGTTGTATCCGCCCGACGTATGTATACATCATTGGTATAATCATTTTCTAATATCGTGAACGTTTTTTGAAATTATATTCCAGACTCCAGGTTGCCAACGAGAACTGAATCGTACTATAGCTGATGTCTCAGATACTGCAGATGAGGACGACGAAACTCTATTGGAAAAGCCAACAGCGAAAGATGCTCTTGCTTCAGTTAAAATCATTTCAAGGTGGTTGGAATCAGAGAAATATTGTAATCCTAAGAGTTTGCACGAGCTAAGCAAAATTCGCGCTGTGATTAGAGTCGCGTTGCAGAGCGATAAAAAAAATGAGCCTTAAAAACTCTTGAAACCGTAAAAAAAACTCCGCTGCATCAAAGCTTTATTTACATTAAGAAAAAGAAAACTTATGTGTTTAAAGAGTATTATTTTTAACGGAATAGTTGCTTTTAATACGCGTTGTGCATATAAAATGTTATCATTTTATAATCAATTTTATTGACAGAATAAAATATTTTTTAATATGAAAAATTGGACAACATTGAAGCGGAAATGAAGCAGCTCCCAAAACACGTTTTAAAAAAATTACGGTCACCCGTGTTAAGCGCCCTTCTGAAGTGTATGTGCGACGGCCCTCATCGATCCCCCTCCAACCAACCTACTGCGTCCCGACGCTCCGCTCTCGTACACTATGAGAGGTTCCACTGTACCTACAATTCGTCCATTGGGACCAAACAGAATCCTTCATTATTTTTTGTTTTATAATCAAAAAACGAAAAAAAATGTTTTTTTTTTTCACCAATTCGTTAATAACGAAAAATAAAACGGGAATCAGGAGTCGAAAAGTGGTCAGTTCTGATCGGGAGGCTGTTCCGCGTCTGATGGCACTCGTCGTTATCGGGTGCTATTTTTGTCAAAATCTGATGATTTTAGAGCTCTCTTGCTTGGGTACAAGCCCACCTTCGCTTACTATGCCAAAAGATATTTTACTATCGCACTTTGTTCATTTCACAAGATTTGCAATCATCGTTAAGGTAGATTTTTAAGGGGGGAAATTACAGTAGAGCACGAAAAAATAGGCATATTTTCGGGATTTTTTTTTGGGCTCAATGAAAGGTTTAATCGAAAATCTGTAAAGTAGGTTTTATATTGTTAGTAATGAAGTACAAAATGAAATTTTTTCAAAAACAAATATCTCAAAATGGCGGCTCTGCAGCATATTTCCGAAGGCACTGTTTTCGGAAGGGGGAGGAAAGAAATCTTCCTTAATTCTTGACCTGGAACATAAAACCGAAAATTTTTAGTTTCTATATAACATCAGCTATAGAGATACAGGATTTTTTCGATATATTGATAAATATAATATATAAATAAATATAGAGAGGCAGTGGCACAGGGGTTAGCGTTCTCGGCTCTCAACTCGGGGGTCCCGGGTTCGATTCCCCGCCGGCACCAATGGAATTTTTCTATGTGTTTATTCTGTGCTCTCGGTGGTTCGGAACCCACCTAACCAAAAACTGTAGGTCCACCGAAGTGGTTGATGGTGGAAATAAGGATCGCGGTGATTGTAAGAAAGGAGGAATGTAAAAACCCGCAAGGGTATACATTGGAAAAAGAAAGACACTTAACTTAACTATAAATAAATATAAATATAAAGATATATAAATAAATATATCAAAAACTAAGCAATATTTCAAAAAAACTCGTACGTGGCTCTACAGCTGATGTTATATAGAAACTAAAAAATTTTGGTTTTATGTTACAGGTCAAGAATTGAAGAAGTTTTCTTTCCTCCCCCTTCCGAAAACAGCGCCTTCGGAAATATGTTGCAGAGCCGCCATTTTGAGATATTTGTTTTTGAAAAAATTACATTTTGCACTTCATTACTAACAATATAAAACCTACTTTACAGATTTTCTATTAAACCTTTCATTGAGACAAAAAAAAAATCCCGAAAATATGCCTATTTTTCGTGCTCTACTGTGATTTCCCCCTTAATAAGTTCGCAAATTGCAGTCTTGAACGCTCCTTCGACGCAACACGACCTCGCGAGACGTTGTCTAGGAAGTCAGAACTCGGAATTCATTTAAGAATTGGAAAAAGGAAAACTGTTTAAGTTCGTTTATTTGTCAAAATATCATAATATATAAAGTATAAAAAAGTAATATATAAAGTATAAAAATTATTCCACATTGACCTCACCGCAAATCAATATATGAGGCATTTCGCATGAAGTCATCCAGCCTAAAACATAAAAGTTTTTTAATCGTCTTGAAATTTTTATGGTCGATAGTCCTATTGATAGTGAAGCTTCAGCAAAAATTTTAAGGCTCTAGCTCAAATAGTTGTCTAGCAATAGGTGCTCAAATTTGTACCATATTGGCCGTCGTGGCAACATTCCCAGGTTTGTATCTTCTCGAAAAATATAGCGATTTTAAAAAGTCAGGAGTGATTTTTAAAGCATTTTCTGCGTACTTTAAGAATATATTTTTTATTTTTAATAAAATTAATAAGTTCATAACAATTTTTTAAGGTTAATGTTAAAAATGACTTTTTCTCAAAGATCGACATCGTCGATTTTTATAAAAAAAATTTATAAAATAGAAGGGTTCTTTCTGAACAAAAAAGTATATAATGTCCAAGATGGGCCGGACCTTAGTTTCGGAGATACAGTAGGATTTACCAACGAGCGGGCGCTTCACGTAGTGCTCACGTAGAACTCAAGCCCGAACGTAGCCTGGAGCATCGCCGCGCGACACTACGCGAAGCGCCCGCTCGCTGGTAAATCCTACTGTATCTCCGAAACTAAGGTCCGGCCCATCTTGGACATTATATACTGTTTTGTTCAGAAAGAACCCTACTATTTTATAAATTTTTTTTATAAAAATCGAAGATGTCGATCTTTGAGAAAAAGTCATTTTTAACATTAACCTTAAAAAATTGTTATGAACTTATTAACTTTATTAAAAATGAAAAATATATTCTTAAAGTTCGCAGAAAATGCTTTAAAAATCAGTCCTGAATATTTCTCGGCTACATTCGAACTCAAGCCCGAACGTAGCCTGGAGGATCGCCGCGCGACACTACGTGAAGCGCCCGCTCGCTGGTAAATGTTACTGTATCTCCGAAACTAAGGTCCGGCCCATCTTAAACATTATATACTTTTTTGTTCAGAAAGAACCCTACTATTTTATAAATTTTTTTTATAAAAATCGAAGATGTCGATCTTTGAAAAAAAGTCATTTTTAACATTAACCTTAAAAAATTGTTATGAACTTATTAATTTTATTAAAAATAAAAAATATATTCTTAAATTACGCAGAAAATGCTTTAAAAATCACTCCTGACTTTTTAAAATCGCTATATTTTTCGGGAAGATACAAACCTGGGAATGTTGCCACGACGGCCAATATGGTACAAATTTGAGCCCCTATTGCTAGGCAACTATTTGAGCTAGAGCCTTAAAATTCTTGCTGAAGCTTCACTATCAATAGGACTACCGACGATAAAAATTTCATGATGATTAAAAAACTTTTATGTTTTAGGCTGGATGACTTCATGCGAAATGCCTCATATATAATATACAGGGTGGCCCACATAACTCTTAACAGCTGAATATTTCCGAAACTATTTGTCCAATCAAAAAGTTGTTCATGAGAAAGTTTTATGCTTTCGAGGGGCCTTTCTGCCTACAAAAATACGAAGTTACTTCCTTCCCCCCTTTATGGGGGGCAGGGGGTAACTTTACAATTTCAAACGGGACCCCCTATCTGACAAAAAATCACATCTGACAACAAAATGTTTCAAATAAAATTTATTTGTTTTTTCCCGTAGAATCCAACCATCTAATATTTTATAGGGGGTCCTGTTTGAAATTGTAAAGTTACCCCCCGCTCCTCATAAAGGGGGGCAGGGAGTAACTTCATATTTGTATAGTTAGAAAGGCCCCTCGAAAGCATAAAACTTTGTCATAAACAACTTTTTGATTGGACAAATAGTTTCCGAAATATTCAGCTGTTAAGAGTTATGTGGGCCACCCGGTATAGGGTGTCCATTTTACCTGCGCCATCCGAAATAACTCAGTAAATATCGACGCCACAAAAAAAATGTTCGAAACAAAAGTTATATGGTGTGGAGGGGACCATCAAATATGACCATTTTTTTTTATTTCGATGATGACGTTTACGCACAGTGAAGGCTACCTTCACGTTTTTAAATGAAATGGTACATTTTTTCAACCATCTTGTAGAGCACCTCAAGCCGCATAAAAAAGGGGGGGGGGGTCATTCAAGACCGTTCAAGGCCATTCAAGGTCACCATCGATGATACAAATCTAAATCTTTCGGATTACCAAATATTTGGCAATCTTATCAACATTTGGTAGTGTATTTTATGTCAATTGATGTTCAAAATGACCATCAGCCTCCGAACATTTTAGTAATGGGACAGTCAGGCACTGTTTCGATCGTAGAATGGTTTCTGAAGTGATGCTGTTATACGCATGGGTGATGCGATCTCGCATGTTCTACGGTGTTGTGGGTTCAGTCGACAACATTACGAGCTATCCGTGCAAAATGAGCTGGACAACCATCATGCTGATGCCACAGTTTTTTGCGGATCTCACAAAGTTAAATCTTCAAACAACACAGGTAATATTTCTTCCAGAAAACCAGCGTACTTAACTCCAGTTTGATTACCATCAATACATGCGCTCTGTCGCGTCCATGGATATCTACGCCGGGCGTATATATATATACGCTATGGCGAGTCCATCGGTTAAGTAAATAAAAATAGTTTAAGATGCTACTCAAAATAACTAAAAATGAATATTGATAATGTATGGGCAGTTGTTATCTTTAAAACCCCGAAAAATGCTATCAAATCTCCACGTGCTGTTTTGGTGACTAATCAGTGACGGCGGGAGTGGTGTATTCGGCCCAGTGTGCGTCGCAGAGAAAGGGTTGACACGCCATAGTCGTTGATGGACAACTTGTAAACGTCTAGGATTTCCCTGCGCCCAATAGTACATATTGTGCGTGTTCACTTGTCCATGGTTTGTGAACGTTGACTCGTCCATAAATAATACATTATTAATGAATTGTTCGGTGATCCGCAATTGCTGCGGTGCCCACTGACAGAAATTGATGCGATTTTGAAAACCATTCGCTTCGAGAGCCTAATGCGGCGACATTCGGTATGAATGGAAATAATGACGTTTGAGGATTCTCCACACACTTGACTTCGAAATTGAATACTGTTTAGAGAGAGCCCTACAACTGACATGACGGTTTGCAGCAACGGCACCCAAGATAGCAGTTTCTACATTTTCCGTGGTTTGCGTTTTAGTACGCTTTTTGCCAGGAGGATTAATCCTATCTGTCGTGCGAAACGACGTGACTACCGCGTCATACGTTCGTCGGCTTGGACACTGTCGATCTGGAAATTGCTCAGCAATCAAGAAACGCGCTCTTGTGAAATTTTGGCTTGCTTCACCGTAACACAGTATCATGTCCATTTTTTCGAATTGCCGGTACATTTTCAAATTATGAACAGCTCTTATCGAAATTCGAAATCCAACCGAACGACAACCTCGATTGAGCTGCATACGATACAGATTAATGCGGATTAGTAAATACACTACTAAATGTTTATAAGACTAACAAATATTGGTAGTCTTACAGTTTTTTATGCGGCTTGAGGTGCTCCACAAGATGGTTAAAAAAAATGTAACATTCCATTTTAAAACCCGAAGGTAACTTTCACTCTGCATAAAAGCCTTCACCGAAATAAAAAAAATATGGTCGCGTTTGATGATCCCCTCCACACCGTACAACTTTTGTTCGGAACATTTTTTTGTCGCGTCGGTAATTACAGAGTTATTTTGGGTGGCAAAGATAAAAGGGACAGCGTGTATACAAATTCAGTCTACCTAATAAAGACTTTCTACCTATGAATAAATTTCATTTCATTTCCTCTCAATCTTATCGGCAGCTACAGGAGTTTCACTTCCAATATGCGGGATGGCTACGCAGCCACTATTTAGGAAATTTTCAAAAATTGATAAGTAAAAAAAACGGCCGAAGAAATTGAAAAATTGTATGACTTGCTTCTTTCATTAAGTACTGAGAGAAAAGATGTGTGTCAAAATCGAAAACCTGTCGGCCGTCTGATTGCCGATCGAACGTGAAATAGCTCGCCTTATATATAAAAATGGAAGAATGTTTGTATGTTTGTTACGAGTAAGCTCCTATACCATTCGTACGATTGGGAAGAAAATTTGGTAAGTTGTAGTGCACGCACCCGCGAAGGTTTCTGCATTAGTAGAATAATCTTCCATATCAAAATAAACGCGTACAGGACGAAATAAAATTAACACTTATGTGTATATACACTACCGGCGGAAAGTTTCCGGACAAAAGTTGAAAACAGTGCCGGAACGGTTTATTATGCAATTTCGCCGGTAGTTGGCCTAGGCCAATTTAACCAACCCCATTGTAAAGTGCAGAGATTTCCCTTCATTTTGACTTTTTAAAAAAAAATTTACGATTTTTTTTACAATTGGCACCCAGTTTTGAAAACGACAATTTTTGGTCGTTTTTTTGTTCTTTTGCAAGTGGACCCCCATTGCAGTAGAAATTTTTTAACGAATTTCTTTCACCATACTTACAAAGCGGGAAGTCTAAGCTTCAACTTCATTTTTTAGAAAATTATTTACGATTTTTTCTTCCAAAGATATGTCGTTTTTGGAGATAAAATAGACAATTTGAAAATTGTTCCATAAGACGAAAACGATGAGGTTTACAACAAAACCTCAAGATGGTAAAAAGTTGTATTACTTCTTGCTGAGTTCAGGAGAATTTTTTCAGATTTTTTTTTCCACCCATTTCCGGTCAGTTCGATTGATCTGAATACCATGAAAATAATAGAATAAAATTTTTAACTTACATCGAAGAAACTCCATCGTCGAAGAAATCTCCGAACAGACCAAAGTTTAATATGTAAGTAAAAAATTTAATTCTATTATTTTCCTGGTACTCAGATCAATCGAGCTGACCGGAAATAGGTGGAAAACAAATTTCGAAAAAAAAATCTGAAAAAATTCTTCTGAACTCAGCAAGAAGTAATACAACTTTTTGCCATCTTGAGGTTTTGTTGTAAACCTGATTGTTTTCGTCCTATGGAGCAATTTTCAAATTGTCTATTTTTTCTTAAAAAACGACATATCTTTGAAGAAAAAAAAATCGTAGACAGTTTTCTAAAAAATGAACTTGAAGCTTAGACTTCCCCCTTTATGAGTATGGTGAAAGAAATTCATTAAAAAAAAATTTACTGCGTAGGGGGTTCACTTGCAAAAGAACAAAAAAACGACCAAAAATTGGCGTTTTCAAAACTGGGTGCCAATTGTAAAAAAAATCGTCAATTTAAAAAAAAGAAAGCCAAAATGAAGGGAAACTCCTGCTCTTTAAAATAGCGTTCGTTAAATTGGACTAGGCCAACTATGGGCGAATTGGCATAAAAAAACCGTTCCGGCACTGTTTTCATCTTTTGTCCGGAAACTTTACGCCGGTAGTGTATATATTAATATGACAGCTGTCGAAGTATGCCACCAAAATGAGAAGCGAAATAACAGACACTCATTTGTTTTAACGACTCGATATTGTATATTAGTTGCATAATTAATCGATCCAACGAGCTCACCGAGGGCAAGCGAGGTTCGATCGACATTATATGTACATCCTCGTTCGAAGAGATTATAATTATGTAGTGGGTATCGAATCCACCAGATGACCACAACGTTTAGACTGAAAAAAAAATGAAGCGTGGCAGATGCCAGACCCGCTCGTGTCGTCGCGTCCGCCGCGACGTCATATGCTTTAGAGTAAACCAGATTGTTGTTTAAATGAGATAGGGATTGGGATCTGATTTCTTGTTCAGAGTCGGTTGTAATTTCTTCGAACGAGGCTGTACATATAATTTCGATCGAACCTCGCCCGTCCTCGGCGGGCTCGTTTGATCGATGAATTATATTTCCCGCCTCGCTCTCGAGATTACAATAATGTAGTTGTTTAGAGCAAACGACAATCGACATTTGCGGTTGCGAGAACCGTTCGTTTTTGTTCAAGGTCTTTTTTTCTTTTTTTTTTCCATGTGATTAAACATGGAGTTAACTTACAAACATAGCTAAGTAAACGCAAACAGGTAAATGTGGTTGAACGTGGAGTAAATCTACGCAGAAACATCAAAGACCGACTTTGCAAAACCAACTGTTTGAACATGAACTGGTCGATTATAATATTTCGCATAAACCTCTGGTCTTTTTGGCCAGCCTGCTGTCGTTCTGATCGTATCCAAGAAAATGCCTTTAATGTACGCCGCAGATAAGGATACATGAAGAGTCGAATGGACCGTGAAAGTTGCCGTATCAATTACACTCTTTTCCATAACTCCTTTAATCCATCTACTGACGGTCTGAGCCCCTACTTTTCTGTGGGGTTTTGTCGTTGCTAAAACTAGACTAGCTTCCGTTCCTCTGTATTTCGCAGTTGTCTTTATATAATCTTTAAATACTGATGCGACGCACAGTTCTGGGATTTCCTTAAATTCTGGAAATATTAACACCGGCTGGCTTTTCCCCGGGCCGATTATTTTATTAATTTAGAAATTATTATTTCGAATCCTCTTAACGATCTTTTTATTTTATTAACTTCAATGCAAGCAAGTGTTTGTGCTCTATGAGGTGTCGATAAAGCCAGAAGCATCACCGTATTATTTGTCAGATCTACTAGTGATAAACTCTCTGATGGATGCAGTTTTGCTAAGTAATCCAACACAATCGCGACGTCCCAAATACTCGTGTACCTTGGTGCCAATGGCCTCAGCTTATAGACTGCCTTAAGGAAACAAGTAATAGTGGGTTTATCACCATTTTTCCCCCGAAATTAACGATATAGCTGAATGAAAATAGTTCAGCGAACCATACAAGGCCCCTTTTTTAAACCTTTTAGATAAAAAAAACGCCATAAACTGTTCTCGTTTGGACTAAAAAAAGCTCTGTTGTCTTGGCCTTGCAAAAACTCGACCAATTCTCTAAGGCAGATTTGTATTGTTTTACTGTTGCTATTGACAAAAACACTAGAACAATCTATAACGCCTCTTTTGAAATATTCTGTCTTTTAAATGCCTTGCTGAGACTCTTGTCGCTATTGAAGCGAGATCCCTGGTTTTGGGATGTACAATCGACCTGCACGGTAAATATAATAAGCTGGCCTGAGTACAATTTGTCCTCTTACTGAGAGAGATCTGAATAGTGGGTACCAGACTTGATTTGGCCAATCAGGCTACACTAGAATTCCCTCTGCTCCATCTCTTTTAATTTTTGTAAGCTCTCTGAGTATTACGGAAAAAGGGGGAAAGCATAAAAATTGAAACTCGACCAATTTATCGTAAACACGTCGATCATTGTCGCAACTGCCTCTGGAAACCAGGAGCAATATTGTTTGCATTTGTTGTTCAGAGTGGATGCAAGCAAATTAATATCTGGGTCGCCAAGTGCTCTGACAATAAACGTTAACGCCTCCTGATTGAGGGTCCATTCAGTATCCATGTTCTTTCGTCTAGATACCTCGTCTGCCTCCACATTATTTTCTGATGGAATGTACGATACTAACAGAAAAATATTTCTCCTTTCTGCCCATTGCCAAATTTTTCGAGCCAACGTATTATACTTTATGTATCTTGTTCCTCCCATTTTATTAATATATGATATCGCTGTTGTGTTACTGATAGACGAGACTGTCAGATTCTCACCGTCGCGTCTATCGCTAGCCAATTCATTAAGGCCTAACCACACAGAGAATAATTTTTTACAATTCCAATTTTTTACAATGCCATCTCGATTATCCTTCAGACCAAAAACTATGGTTCTTATGGTTGTTTACGGCACCCCAACCTGTATCGGAGGCGTCAGTAAAAATTGTCGTTTGAAAAATACCTGTTTTTATAGTGCTATAGCCCTTCTTTAAATTTACTTTTCACCAAGCTAGACCTGGACCAATCGACTGCGGAATTTTCATCTTTGAATTATAACTTCTCGTGTTCGCTACTAAAGCTAGAGATTTTTCTCTTTCCATTCTCTTTGTGTATATCCAACACTATTGCATTGATAAACACACAGCTACAAGTGTGCCTATGAATTCAGCAAATTTTCTGATAGAATATTCTTTTAAACACTCGAACTCTTTTATGGACCTCAACAAGCTTTCCCTTTTTCCTTCAATTAACTCGATCGTGAATTTTTCCGAATGTAAAATAAAACCCAAGTATTCATATCTTGTCGAAGATCTTGTGTTACTCTTTCCTTCATTAACAAGAAATCCCAAGAACTTTAACAGTTTTAACGACTCACATATGTTGTTCTTACACTCGTCTACATCTGCTTTCATGCACAGAATATCGTCGAGATATATGACCGAAGAAAGATCTTTCTTTCTCACATGGCGAACTACCGGCTTCATAATCTTTGTAGAAATAAAAGGAGCCGTGGATAGGCCAAAAGGCAGTCAAGTGAATTGGAATAACTGACCTCTGAGTTAGAATCTTAAAAATTGTCTAGTCTCCTTTTCTATTGAAATTAAATACTATGCATCCTGCAAATCCAGGGTGTCCATGTACACCCCAGAAAAAATTAGTTTAGTTACAATCCTGACGGCCTCTAGTTTAAAATAAGGAGCTTTCATGAATATGTCTACTCTTTTCAGATTTAATATAAGAGCCGTTTATTTTGAAAGTGGACTAACTCCATTTTTCAATTTTTTCCAGTTACCAAGGTTACATGTACAACTTCATGTTATTTATCAGTAAAGCATTTCAGGTTGCTTATAATCCGAGCAAATACGATTACTCTTGACACATAAGTTTTCAGAGTTAGTTCAATAATCGAACCGTGTAGTTTGAAAGTGTCCTAACTCCATTTATACTTAAATCAAGATATTTACGATTGATAATGTCGGAAAGCAGCGATGAAGGTAATTTTAATTAATTAGCATTTACAAGTTAACCTCAGTTTTTGGACAATTGCGTTAGTTGAATAACCAGTACGTTTAATTAATATAAAACTTAAAATTTAATGTTAAATTTCAGAAATTATTTCACCCATGTGGAAGAACAGAAGAAGACTATTTAGTTCAGATAGTGAAGAAGAAATAGCGACTAATGATTTAAAAATAAATCGAAAAAGAAACAGAATTATAAAACAATATTCGTCTTCAGGGGATGAAGATACGAATAACAATGGAGAAAAGATTGATGAATCATACATCCAAAAAGTGCGAAAGATTAAACGGAATTCAGGAAAAAGATATTGTACTCAAACCGGAAATATCGTACCTGAAAAATTGTTCGAAAACAAAGATTGCCGTTGTTGGAATACTTACACAATGCAAACATTACGATGAAGAAGAAAAAAAGAATATTTTCGAGACGTTTTGGGGTTTGAGAGATTTTAACAAACAAAATGTATTGCTCTACGAAGCTGTCGATACTTTTTAAGTATGTGAAGGACGCTTAAAACGAGTATTAAACTCTACAAATGTAGGCAATGATTTACGTGGGATGATGGATGGATCATCAAGAAAATTATCCGAGGAAGGGAAAAAGCACGTTCAAAAACATATTAAAAGTTTTCCTAAATTTGAATCCCATTATACCAGATCTCATAATTCTAATAGAACATATCTACATCCTGATCTAACTCTTAGGAAAATTTTTAATTTGTACAAGATTCATTGCGGTGAAGATAAAATAAAAGCCGTTAATGAGTGGACTTACAGAAAAATATTTTTAAAAGATTTTGATTTACATTTCCAAAAAGCGCACAATAATACATGTCAAAAATGCGACTTACTGAACATGAAAATTAAAGCATCGAATGATGGAGAAAAGAGTAAACTTACAGAAGAACACGATGTTCATTTAAGAATAGTAGATTCAGCTAGGAATTCGCTAAAACAAGATCTGGAGCAAGTATCACGTAATTCAGATTATTATTTTACTTTCTCGTTCGACTTGCAAAAAGCATTACCGTATCCCAAGCTGACTACGCATTACAAACGCAATATGCATATTCTAAATTGAGGTATTCACAATTTTCATAACGATAATGTTTACATGTACGTTTGGGATGAAGCTATTGCATCTAGAGGTGCTCAAGAAACTGTTTCATGCATCCTAAAACATGTAAAAAATTTAAGAAGTGAAAGACACATTATAGCCTACAGTGACATGTGCACCAGGCAAAATAGAAGCATTAAAATAGCTTTAATGTGGTTAAAAATTGTCCAAACTTTGGAAAACAATGTGGAAATCATAGATCACAAATTTTTAATATCAGGACATTCGTTTTTACCAAATGATAGAGATTTTGGCGTGGTAGAAATGTCATTAAATAAAAATAATTTACTGTTCGTTCCCCCCAGATTATTACAAGTTTATTAAACAGTGTCGGAAAGGTAATAATTTTATTGTAAATGAAATAAGACACGAAGATTTTGTATCAACAAAATTATTAGAAGACGCAATTTTTAAAAGGGTAAAGAATTCTGATGAAGAGTCAATAAACTGGTTAAAAATATGTTGGATGCGTTTTGTGAGAAATGAACCGTATAAAACTTTTTATAAAGACATCAATGAATAAGAATGACAATTTTTAAGCCCTGAATTTATTACCACGTCGGGGTAGACCAAGAAAGTTCGAAAATAGTGTATTGACTACCACGGTATAAAAGTATCAGCCAAATAACAACAGTAAAATTCAAGGACATAATGGACTTATCACGATATATACTTAAGCAGTATGACTCGTTAGTATCCTATACGTACATTTTTAAATTCATTGAAACGCAAACCCTTGACTATCTCGATTTGAAGATAAATGAACTTAGAATAAAGCGAAAGGAGCCGTCTGATTTCGGTACTAAAGTATGATGATAAAAATTCATCTTTACTTGTTTCGCACCTTTCAACTACCTTTTTGTCTATTAAGCTATTTATCGCTTCCCGGTAATCAGCCATATGAGCAGAGGAAATCTGAAGTCGAGGGGCCTGATGTTGATAAGCCATCCTAATAAAATCAAGTCTGTAGCCCTTAATACATCTGAGGACAAAATTGTCATTTGTAATCTGATGCCAAGTATCAAGAAAATTACTTAATCTTCCAGCACATACTCTCTCATTTATCTCCTCGTTTGTCTCTGTGTCTGCGATATTGCTCTATTGTTGTTGACCTGTTGTTTGCCTTTGAATTATAATTTTTGTCGGCCCTGCACGCCGGCACGAGAATTGCTCACGAAGCTGGAAAAGGTTCTCTTTCCTTGCCGGCTTCGTAAGTTTATATAACTGCCTTCGTTTCGACGCGCTCTATTACTGCTTTTCAAAATATCAGAATTTTTGAGACTACGACCTATCCTCTTCAACGTTTTTGTCACTTCATTAAGCGAAGCCTTCTTTTCTTGTATATCGTTCAAACAATTTTTCCTATTCCTCTTTGTATATACCCTTTTCGATCCAATATTTCCATCGGGTAGCTATCGAGGAACGTAATTCGAAGTTCAATGCCTTTGAAGCGTTAGAATCCTCGCCCAATACTTTAAGAATCTCCTCGTCCAGTTCTTTTTCTTTTTCGGGCCGCTTCTGTGACTGCACGGGCAGCATCTGATCCTTGCTTACGATAACATCTACATAGGGAACCCCCGTCCCCTGCAGAAGGCCCTATATTCTCCATGTCTTCGTCCCCATCAGCATCAATGCATATATCTATATGTAAGGCAAACAAACAAACAGATCGAAGACATTGGTATGTAGTCTGTTTCAGATAACCGTCTCATCTTTTGTAAGAGCTCAATTCAAAATTATAAGTATAGCCAGAAAACATAAATTTACATGGAAGGACAGGTCCTGTGGTAACTTTTGGCACGGAACATGTAGTTCCAGTTATGAGCTGTAGAGCGCGCAGCGATGTGTCGGTGTGCCGCACACACTCGACGCATCAACTGACCCCCACTCTCATGCTATCTCGCTTGCACTTACGCGTGCCTGCATCAGCGGCACGCTCGAAAGCGAAGGGGGAGATTACATGCTAGGAATTCATGGATCGAATCCTAGTGTTGGAGTTTTCTTTTTTAATAGATTTTATTTTTCATTGAAGTTCAATATTCATAATATTGACTCCTACTTTTTGTAAAACTGATTATTTTTTTTAATCGAAAGAGAAATACGTTCTGTAAAAAAATGTGTGCATATCGTCTCGCCATCATAACTGTATGACATGTAAAAAATCATATTCAGATCCGGAATAAAATAATAAACTTATCTAACAGAACATTTTCTCTTTTGAGTCTGTAATTTATTTTTATTTTCTGACAAAAAAGGAAATAAAAATTTGCACGCTGGAAAATCGATCAGTTAACCATAACATTGTTACGTCTGCATGCTCACCGGGTGACCATTTTACAAACTTAAGTTAGAATGAATCATTTATCGAACCCATCATCAGGGAGGCTTAATAGCTTAAATGGTTAATTTACAACAACATCGTTTAACTTTCTAGAAAAAAAAGCATCTTTATTATCTGTGATGAATAAAATCTATTTTCACCATTATACAGGCTCTACAAATAAACGAACCAGCATCTTATATCGAGACCCCAAGTACCCCAACCTCGGGGTACACAGCTCGTGAGTGCGAGCGAGAGCGATACCGTACCCCAAGCATGGTTGAACGCATGGGTGCGAGAAAGCGCGTGCTATGACCCCAGCGTCAGTGTATGCGTGCAAACCCATATTGAACAGCACTAACAATAAGCGCACCCCAGCTAAGTGCGCCCATAAGACCCGTCCTTCCATGTAAATCTATGTTCTCTGGTATAGCTGTTTCGTCTCGCGTACGAACTTAGCTAACCTCTCGTCCGATCTGTCATGTCTCTCATATGTGCGCATCAGCTATATTGCGCCGAACTTTTCTTGTACCTCCTCACCTACAAGCTCGTCGAGTTCATAATACGACCTGATTTCCCTCCCGTGCAAACTCGTGGTAAAAACAGTTTCTGTTTTCATATCCTGAATGTTTGAACCTACCATCAAATCCAATTTTCTCTTCATCCTCTAAGTCGCCATAGCTAACCTCCCGGTCCGACCCTTCGCTACCCGAAGCCTCGACCGGTGAATCTGGTAATTCTACGATCTCAGTCTCCATTCGCCTAATCTTTTCCTCAATACCCTCAATGATATTTTGCTTTTTTTTTAGCATATAAATGTATGCTTAAACAAATTTGAAAACACACTCTGACACGATATTGCCTCCGGCGCACAACGAAATAATATGAGGTAGCGGCCGAAGTGACGATACAAGCGGGTCTGGTATCCGCCGCGCTTCTCTTTTGTTTTTTTTTCGCTCTAAACGTTGTGGTCATCTGTCAGACTCGAGAGTCACTACATAATTGTAATCTCGAGAACGAAGCGGGAAATATAATTCATTTGACAGCGAATGTCGGCCAATTAAGCATGACACTAAAACGGGAAGCGATTGATAGATCCATACCACAACTAAAAAGGAAAAAGACGTTACAAACTTCAAAAACGGATGACCAACAAGAAACAAAACTGGAAACCGTTAGACTACGTACAACGATGCACAAACTTTCATAAAATAACAGCAACAACAGACGAAGTGATTAAAGAAAGTTTTTGAGATTGCATATAATTGCAAAAATCATACGTGGTTAAGGGAATGTGCTATATTAGCAAGAAAACACATCAATGTCAATTATATAAACTTCACGATTCAAAACAGAATAAGTTGAGATGCTAAAACGTACAAGTCAATTGCTGTTTTATTAATCAAAAACAAGTTGTTAATTATCCAACTGAATTCTTGCATTCGCTTAATTTGCCGGACATACCGCCGCACGTTGTAACATTGAAAATTGCCGGGCCTATAATACTTCTACAAAACATCAGTCCACCACGACTTTGCAACGGTACCGCGGTCCCAGGCAAAAATATGATAAACAATATCAGCGCGACTACAATTTAAAATCGGAAATTGAAAGGAGATGTACTGTTGTCACTGTATCCCAATGATACCAACAGATATGCCACTCGATTTCAAACGTTTGCAGTTTTCCGTGCGACTCGCATTTACAATTACCATCAACAAAGCAGAGGAACAATCACTACGAGTGTGTAGATTAAATTTGAAAAAACCATGCTTCACACGTGGACAGCTATATGTGACCTGCTCACGCATAGGAAAATCGTCGGATTTATTCGTGCACGCATCAGACAGACAAACAAAAAATATTCTGTATTCAAAAGTACTTGAATAAACATAATTAAAAAAAAGAAATTTCTTTCATTCCCACTTTTTGTAAAGGAAATTATTACATAAAAAAAGGTGTTGCAGCGCAGGCCAGGTACCACATAAGTAAAAAAAACATCTTCCTACGACCATTTTTAAGGAAGTTACCGAAACAGTTAACTTGGTCGGGCGAGGAATGCCGTGGCGGGAGACGCGTTATTGCCACCACGCCGCGGGGCTGTACCGGCGACACTGTTTTTTACAATATTGCACAAGCGCCCTCAACTTGTTGCTTGTTATGCCTAAAGGTGTTAAGAATACTCGCAAATTTGAAAAATGCGAAGATGTTGATAACAACAATAATAAACTGAAGAGCCATAACCATGTCTACGAGTATATCCCTGCTTGCAATAAAGATATTGAGTTACTTTTTTTTTTTTAAAATCCACGTCTTACAAATACCTCCAATAATCCGTAAGAATATTTAAAGAAGCCTCAATGTTTACGTACATATTTGCATTTGTTTAGAAGCAACCACTTTAAATCATTAAAAACATCCCTTTTCTTTTTTAATTACATTTTTCCGTTGAATCTTGAATGTGCGTGCCATAATAGCCATCACGTATTGTTCATTTTCCTATGTGATCGTCGTCTCTGTGAGACTCCGGATTTACGGACATTGATTATTGCTGGTCAACTAACCAGTAATTATTATTGGTTAACTGACCAGCAATTATTATTGGTTAACTAACCAGTAATTATTAAAGCATCTAGAAAAATTTATCCCCAAAAGATATTAGCAAATTGTATCGAGCCCTGTCATATACATGAGTTGACTTGCAGGGGGTCTTTCATCAGTGGTGCAACCAACTTCGGGACGTCCTTTCAGGATAGCGTAGAGTTCACTCCCATATGTCACCCCCACTAACCGTTCATCCTCGAGGGCCTACATTTTTGTGAAATCGAGCAAACAACATTTGTGCGACAATTTTTGATCCTCGAAACTAAGAAGAATTTTCCAAGTGGCGTGATAGCCTAGCCGTTAAGGTTTTCGGCTAGTACACTGCTGGTTCCGGCTTCGAGTCCTGCCATCGGTATCTTGTTTCAATTTAAATGCTTATAAAGCTTATTTGCATTTATTTACTTTAATTTAAACCCAACTTTTGTATATTGCGTTTAGAATTTTTGTATATCCAATTTTGATTCTTATATTCCTCATCTAGTTTGTAATTATTGCTCATTTTTTAAATTCTTTTTATTAACTTCTATCATTGTTAATATGAGAAAATAAACAAACTATCGCTCTGTCGATTCAATGAAAATACGAAACCTTATATTAACATTATGTGGGTAAGTTGAAGTCATTTATTTATCGTGAGAAGCTTTAAATTTTACAAAAACTTTGTTTGCATAGCGTTGCGAAAAAAAACGGAATATCAGTTGCAAACCAAAATTGAAACGAATTAGTAATAAAGTGAATGAATAAGTAATAAAGTAATGAATTAGTAATAGAATAGTATTAAACTAGATGAAGAATATAAGAAAAAAAAATTGGATATACAAAATTTTTGAAATCGTGATTAAAATCACGCGGGCAAGAATTCTAAACGTAATATAAAAACGTTGGATTTAAATTTAAGTAAATAAATAGAAATAACGTACACAACCATTTAGATTTAAACAAAAAAAATACCAGTAGCAGGGCTCGAACCCACAACCAGCAGGATACTAGCCGAAGAGATTAACCGCGGTTATTGCACTGCTTCGAGAATTCTTCTCATTGTCGAGGTTCAAAAATGGTCACACAAATGCTGTTTGGTCGATTTCTCAAAAACGAGATTCCACCAAAATGAACGGTGGCAACGCGTGACACTTAGGACAGTACCCTACACTACTCTGAAAGAACGTCCCGAAGTCAATTGCGCCACTAAAAGCCTCCCTTTATTAGATTATATTAACCAACCAGTAATAACTTATGTGTACGGCATGGCCAGACAAAATTTACAGATCTTTTGGTGATCGATTCTTCTACGAGCTGTATGAGTTTCAGATCACTCCGTTCATTAATAGGCGGAGTATTTTTTTTATTCACCGGCGATTTGCCCTTCAACTAATAATCCTACGTAATTTGTGTATATAACTCATTTTATAGACAATCATACGACGTGCTACTTTTGTCGGGTACTTTTTGTGATAAATCCAATTCCAAAAAATATTTCGTTGAAAAACCGGTTTTTTTAATTTGTAAGAATCACTGGCGGTCACAAAACACCACTCTGATGAACTTTTTCAAGTCGTATTCTCGTGTATATTCCAACTAGAATATATATACATGCGTATTGCGCATCGGAGTGCACTTGTATGCACAATGGGCTTGAAAAATCCAAAAGGCTACATCGCGAGAATAGCCAGTCCCCGACCGTTCTGCATCTTCGCACCCAACTCGGAGAACAAACGACCTTCTCATTTGCTGGGGTTTTCATGTCATGGGATTAAAATTTAAAAAAAAACACTATGAAAGCTGTTGGGGCTGTACCTGCCTACACAAAACGGTTAAGGAATAAAATGATTTTTTATTAACCATAGGGTCTATATCTAGTATATACTAGTCTATATTTTATACTATTTCACGAACATTTAAAAATTGAAAAATACCCATTTTCGATTTATTTGCTACATTCGCTCAAATGTTGACCGCCATCCCTCCATAGGAAAATAAATCCCCAATCAAACCCAAAACATTGGTTCGATTCGATCGAAATTTAAAGGTTTCACAAAATGATGAAAATATTATATGTAAAGAAAAATCTAGATGTATTGAAAATTCTAGCATTTTTGGATAATATTAACATGTTAATAAATATATAATAATGATGAATTTCGAATAATAACTTGAAAAATAAAAATAACAAGTTCCCTGACTAATGTTTTTTATTCCTATAGGTATTCATTCATAGATCATTCTAATGCGGCTGAATTTTTTTGAAGTAATCATTGCATTTTCAATACTATTTTTGAGAATTTCACAACATCATTCATGAAAATGGTTATTCAGTGATAACTTATAACTTTCTAAGTCTAATATGAAGCCTTTCTCTTAAAACATGTGTGATATACTTGATATGTCTATAATTCCTTGATTTTTCAAACAGTAAAGACTATTCTGGAACAAATGCAATTGAAAGCTTACCCAAATTAAGTAAAAAAATATAAGCACACTTCTATCTTTATGCAAGGTGACAGTCTAATACAACAATAAGGTTGGTGTTAAAATTACAAAATGTACACTTTACAACTCTTAGAATCTTCAATTGGATAACCTTTTTAGTACTGAAATTTTGATAAAATTTAAACAGCATTTTGGTTACAGTTCACTTTACAGTTGTCATTGATTCTTATTAAGAATGTTTTAGTAGAGAGGTTTGCACAAATTTCGATTTGCACCTGCTTTTACAGCCAAGGTTTTTCTTCAAGGAGCAGAAACTGGATACAAAATGAACTCTACCTATTTTTGTTTGTCACCTCCATATTCTATCCTGTAACATTAAATCTATACTATTATATTGCTCCAACTGAACTACGCAGTTCTCCTTCTTATTGAAAAGACTATATGGTTTACTGGCTGATATGTTAATCTACAGGTCCACAACCTCATATTTCGAATCCAAATTCAGTCAAAGGATGTCTCTTCCTCTTCCACCATTATTTATTTCTGATCTGTGTTAATACAGACAAGGTACAAATGGTACAGCTCGCCCACCAAAGATGAACGATAAAATAATCTAAAAAAAAACAAATTTAATTTCCTTTATTTGTATCAGTGCCAGACCTTGGCTAAATACAGTGGAGGCAATTCAATAATATTTATAAATTATCGATTCCGTTTTTGCAATGTTTAATTACAAGTTTGCTTTGAAAACCATTTGTCAATTCTTAATCATGCTGATACGTATGCAGATTAAACTCTGTTTGGCCAAAACAAAATTGCGGCACGAAGTAAATAAGTTCAATTTCATCCCAATTGCATATATTATAAATGAAAATACAGTCGAACCTGGATGAGCGAGAGTTTAAGGGGCTGGAAGCTTTTCTCGCTTATGGAGGTTTTTCATTTAACCAAGTTTCTCACTTATAGAGGTGCAGGAGCGGGTTTTCTCGCTTACAAAGGTGTACACAAATACAAAGAACAGTGATAGATATGTAGTACATGCATTTTTTATATGAATTTGGCAGAGATACTTTTTCATAAAAACAAAAAAATTACATATATATTGTTATACTGATTATTAATAAGTATACTACGGATACTTAAAGAAATCCGTTAATTTTGTTTGTATTTTTGTTTTCATATTTTGTACGTATTGTTCAATTTCATAAATTTTATCGAAAATTGTTTCATCAAGAAGCGCCAAAAATTCAAAAAACCAATAGAGCATCTCCAGTGCATTTATAGTCTCTTGTCTCAGCGTACCCATGCCGAGCCTATAGCTGTCTTTCCGATTTGTTTTGTATTCCACGAAATTGGTACGAATTTAGTGGAAAACAAAACACATTCTAACAGATAGTAAATATGCTCGATTCTCGCTTATAAAAGTATAGGGCTCGTGTCAGTCTCAGTTATAGAGGTTTCTATTTCTCCATTATAGAGGTTTTTGAGGGCTAAAATGACAGGACCTAGCAATTACTCTCACTTGTAGAGTTTTTTCGCTTATCCAGTTCTCGCTCACCCAGGTTTGACCGTATATCACATTTTGCTGCTACCTTGTTTGCACTCAACCATATACTGCATTGTTTATATGATCATAGGTTTTGTCTTAAAATATTTTTTGACATTCTATAAATCCCGTCATAAAATGTAACTGGAACAGCGTAAAAGGTACATAACATCGACTTTCACACAGTCTTGGTTTTTGGTCGTTCAAACACACAACTTTATAAATGCAGAGTGAAACCAGTCCAGTCGCACAACAATGAACTTCGTAAATGCACGAATTCAATCAAACATTAAGCTCTTTTTTAGGAATTAAAAAATATCATGATTCATCGTCTATTTCAAGGAGTTCATATTGTCGATCGTCGTTATGAAAAAGTCGTGGTCGGTTATTATGAAACCACTGATGGTTATTGTGAAATTCGTAATATGTCAATGGATAAAGTAATTATCCCGACGAGACTCTCGGCTACCTAGCTTGAGAAACAAATGTAACACATCCAAGCAAAAACAAAGTAACGAGTAAAATGGAGTACTCACACTTCGAGAATGCGGTCACCCTTGCGAACGCCCGCTTTTTCCGCCGCACCATGTGGCAAAACAGCACTAACATGTTGTAGAGGTGCGTACAATTCACCATTGATACTCCTTAATTGTCCACCTTCGCTGACCTGTCCACGTACGTTGAACCCAAATCCTGTTTCCGTCTTATATATCGTGACGCACCGCGGCCCTTGACCCATTGGATTTTGCATATTTAAGGAATGCTGAGGTACACGTCCGTTATTAACCATTGTCACCGATATATTCCTACCGTCATCGCTATTTGGCGAACGCTGTACTTCTATTGTAGAGTCCGCCATCTTACTCTCCGGCCATCCATTGACATTTCTCGAGTGAAGGATCGATCAGAGATTAAAACGAAGACCTCCAGCACCCAATGATATTTTGAAACCGGCTTCGCCGGAGCGCCGAGGCGATATCTAGGCGGTCAAATATAGAATTAGTTTCACATTTGTATTGTTAGGTCTTGCGTCGAAGTGGCGCTAAGTAGTACGCGCCAAGTTCAAACGAAGGAACAGTGCAGATAATGAGCCCGTTAAGAAGGTAATGTGACAAATCTTCTTTACCGTCCCTGCAGCCCATGTATTTTTTCAACGAATGCCATTTCGAAATTAATGAACGGAAGAGCTGAAATTTAAGAATGGTATACAGTTGATAGTCCCTCGTACGGCGAAGGCCGCAAAATTTCGAAATTCCGTAAAAAAATTTACAGGTTTCATTACCAGATGGTAATTTTTGCTGCAGATTTGCATTTATTGACGAATTAATGGCTCGAATCTAAAAAATCTGGCATTCGCCGAATAGGCGACGAAAAATCCGACACAATGAGTACCCGCGCGTTATCACGCGTGCAATATTACAAAAATAGCATTGGTTTCAAAATAACATGGGAACGGTCGGTAATAGCAATTGGTATAGTAGAGCAGGGTTGTGTATGTAGTTCGCGCATATCCCGCTTTCCCCTCGCGAAGCTTCGAGCCCAATAGCCACGGAGACTACAGTAAAGGAGTTACGACTTGTCGTACATTTTGTCTGATTAACGCAGCTTATAATATTGATGAGTAATATTGCTATGCTTTTGTTCATATTATTTAGCATACAGGAGCCATGTGCAGCGGTGCCGGAGTTGCCGTTGATATATTGTTTACAGGAAACGAATTGCTTTCAAAATTCAGTGTTAAAAATCCAAGGATTGTTGGAAACGCTTCAACGATATACACAAATATTCAGATTTTCATTTGATAAATTGTAGACAAATTTAATAAAAGTAAAAACATATGTTAGTTACTGAAAGTTTTTTATGCACCGGGTCTGAATATTTTTTTTTTTGTATACATTACTATACAATAGCATTTCGAACCAACTCTGGTGAATGTTCACTCGTTGCACAGCTCAAGTAAACGGACAAACACTCTCGTGAAACAAAAGTACTTACGATAAATAAAGAATATACGCTAATTTCGTAAAACTGTGAATAAAAAATTGTTTACGCGTCAGATGGAATGACAGATGACATATTTCGCCGGGGTCTATATCCCACTCACTTCATTTCATCACCAATGCCACACTTCACAGTTAGCTCAGAGCGACGAGAACGCTCACCGTGGCAGCTATGTAAAGTTAGCCCCCCGATTTTGACTTTTGCATCTTTTTTGAATTTATAACGATTGTTTGTCGTTTGTTTGGGATTGTTTGATGAATTCAAACGTTTGTTTGATCATACTTTTTATCAAACAAACAAAACAAAAAAGAGCGTTAAGTTAGCCGCAATTTTTTTAAATGTTGTCTCATTTGATTTTTTCAACCGCAAATCGATTGGGAATCTCTCTCAATCATTTGTTTGAAACAAATAATATAATTTTAACGTTTGTTTGATCGCTGTTTTTTCAAAAAATTCTTAAATACAATATTGAATTGTTGTAGCTTTTACACTAGATTCTGGCTTGAAAAGACTTCATATGTGTTCGCATGCATGTAACAATATAATCCACAATTCATGTTATGGCACGGGATTACTTGGTCAAGCTTACAAGGTTTTGTTAACTTTACAAATCCGGGCCTTCAGCAGTTGAGTACATCTCATATTGAGCATCATCTTGACTCCATAAACTTGTTAGTGATTGTTAGTTCATTTTTATCATTTATTAGATCTTCATTTTCATTTAAACGTTGAAACACTTTTTGACTGATGATAAGAATCAGTATTTTGCTGATATTGAGGAGATTCATGGGCAAAGCGGTGTCCGGTCGTCGTGGCAATGTAGCTAACTTCACGTGGCCTGCATCGTGCTGTAAGTCCGAACAAAATTTTAACGCTTAATTGAAAATGAAACTCGAATAAATGATAAAAAATGACTAACAATCACAAAGAATGGATAGCAATCGAGTAGGATCAGTAGAAATCACGATTTTGTTGAAATTGACGAGTTATATGTGCAAAACCGTGCACAGCTGTCGTGGCAATGCAGTCAACTTCACGTGGCTTGCAGCTCGCTCTAGGACCGAACAGTGTTTTAATGATTAAATAAAAATAAAGCTTTAGCATACGATAAAAATCGATTAACAAACGCTAAGAAACGACTAACAAACAATTGGGTACGAAGTTGGGCACGAAGTTCGAAATCATTAACAATCATTTTCGTGCAGCTAACTTTGACACGAAATTCGTTTTTCGTATTAGTCAATGAATAAAGTAACCAACGCTAGATTTTATTTAACAAACACTAACAAACAACTAATAATCAATAGGCATAGAAAAAAATCGATATTTCAATGGTCGCCGACTAGTTTACAGAGCTCATTTCACCGTGTACGAAGAGGCAGGTAATGCCACACTCGACGAAACACGGGGTAATTTTAGCATACGTTGCTACATTATTATGTTTACATGACTTACGTTATTTTAGAGGCGCATTTATATTCAATCACGCGTTCACATTATTGAAAAATCCACCGCATATAAAGTGCTTAAATTAATAAGTAAAAGTTGACGAAGTTCAAAAATATGAAAATCAGAATTGTCCAAGTTTAGTGGTAAACGGTTAGAAGCCAACTTCAGGTCGGTCTGTTGGACGTTACATGTCGTTTTTCTACGGAATTATTAACGATTAAACGAATATTGCTGACGATCAAACGACATCGAAGGACGATCAAACGATAGCAAAGAGAAAAATTTGAAAAAGTTCTAAGGGGAAGATAGCCCGCATGACTGTTTTGTCATGCGGGCTATCTTCCCCTTAGAACTTTTTCAAATTTTTCTCTGACTGTTTTCTCATGCGGGCTATCTTTATGCTCGACATTGAATCTCACATTTCTAAGGAACTATCAACGATCAAACGCTTTTAATTAACGATCAAACAATCCGAAACGACAACCGAAAGATTGGCAAAAAAAAAATCTTTAAAAAGTCAAAGTTGCCGGGCCAAATTTACGGAGCTGTGTGACAAATAAAGAATAGTGGAACTCGTGTGTTACCCCCCCTCCTTCGATAAATGTGCAAATTCGTTCCTTCATTTCATACATAACGACTAGCCATATATCAGGCATCAGCGAGTTATATGTGTTGATACATTGTCAACAACGGGAAAAATTAACAATTCATCTTCCTTTGTTAACAAAGTGTGATATTGAATCGTTGAAAAAAAGTGAAACATGGACAGAATTGATATAGGGTTTGCGGAAAGTTGTGAAAGTTGGAGGTTAGAAAGCAGATTCTTTCCGAGCAAAATAGGTGGTAGACCGGCGTGGCTTAACCTCCAAAAACTCCTTACCTTTAATGACATACAGTGCGACATTTGTAAAGGGCCTTGTTCATTTCTGTGTCAAGTATATGCACCTTACGAAGACGAACCTGAGGCTTTCCACAGGACGATATACATCTTTATTTGCCGGAATACAACATGCTGCAAAGAAAACCGCCATGAAAACTTGAAAGTTTTTAGGTGTCAACTGCCACGGGATAATCCTTTTTATCCATTTGAACCACCCGAAGAACGAGACGATTGGAGATGTGATATACGTATGTACATTTGACAGTCGCGTTCAGAGTGAAATTCAGAGTGAAAAACAATAAGCTAAAAAAAAGTTCTTTTCAATTTTGATTAAGTATAAGCTAATTTTATCGATCAATATTAACAGAAATCGACTGTGGGAATAACTGTCATACCTAATCCTGCTACTCTGTTTTGTGTGGATATGGGTATCTCAAACAAAAATTTGTTGATCTTGGCAGTGATATCCCGTTTGTACTCACGGATGGTTCTTTAGCTATCTCCATCTGCGTAACATATGTGGGCATCCAAAGACATTTAAGGAAGTTTTAAAAACACCTTAACCTCTTGATGAAATGCTATCGACTCGTGGACCTATCGGAGTTTAATATTGTAGTGGACGATAAGTTTCTCATTGAAATTGCTTTTGATGAAGTAGCTGGTGAAACTAAATTTTTGTAACGCATTGAAAATTCAAGATAAAGATGACCTTGTATATGTTGACTTATATGGCTTTTTAGTTCCCTTACAGAGAGAAAAAGATTGCTTATAATGCTACTGTGTTCAAAATATTCTATAATATTTAGGAAATATTTCTCTAGATGTATATTCGCATGCATATCGGCATATCCTTTTATGTACCAATGGTCTTCCAATTGTTTTAACTCAAAATGCCACAAGAGTTGTAAATTCTTGTACGCTATGTTGCAACGGACTTGTAAGGTATGGGTGCATACAACCTCAAGAGTCAGTGTTACAGGTAACAAGTGATTTGAAATACCATTGGTATTTTCTTTGGCATTGAGCGACTGATTGTGTTAAAATTGTTATGGCATCAAGAAGATTATGGCAAAACATGATTAAATGTGTTTTTTTCAAAATTGTTGCCATAATTCTCTAGATACCCTGAAAATCTTAACACTCAATGACAGAAAAAGTACTGATGGCATTTCGAATCACTCAACATCGGCAACACCATTTTAAAAATTAAAAAAAAATACATCAGCCAGGTACATTGTGCCATAATTCTCTATGTTCCCACAAAATTTTTACACGTTCGGTTGCTCAGTGCCGAAGGAAATATGGTCGCGTTTTCGAATCGCTTGATACATTTATGTTTAAATGACATAGTAACTTTTTTGTACGAAAATATTCAATTTTCAGCGACTGATGCCTCACTCCCCGAGACGAGAAAATAGTTTTCTAGAGTGCATGAAATTAGAAAATAAGAATAAGTCTGTGAAACTAGTAGCTATTACCTATGACATTTTTTAGCTAGTCGATAAATTGGAGGGTCATTGTAAGAAGAAACAAATACTAAATACGCTAAAATAAGATTCAAAGTCGATTAGATGATTTGAATTTTACTTAGAACTGCTGCAAATTTGAAAAATATCACTTTGTGAAATACATGTTGAAAAAAACAAATGTTGATTTCATTGTTATAAATAGATAACTATCATACCTAGAGCTAATTTGCTATTCTAGACCCACATAATTCACCACCTTCCTTTTCTTCGAAAAATACCTGCTGGGCTGTTGTAGTTCTTCCGGCTAATCGAACCTCTTTCGAGGTAGCCTGATGACGATGCTCTGCTACATCCAGCCTCGTTTCACCTCTATCAGTGGTATCATCCTTTTCTGCAGGTTCAATTATCATTTCCAACACACGCAACATTTTCTCAACTGATGAAAATCCATCATTGAATATCACAATAGCAAGTGGATGGATAATGAAATGGTCTTGAAACCACTGTGGGGGTGTTTTGGAGCAAAGCGCCAAATCAAGTCATTGTAACTTTCGTTGTTATTTTGGGTATTATTTCCCTTACATCTGTTGAGTAATTCACGCTTAGTTAAGTTCTTGCATCTGATTAGTTTCAGAACTTCTTTCACCTTTGGAGCTACGTAGTGGTTGGTAATCATGCTTGAAATTTTTCAAATCCCATCTTCAGCCCCCATGCGACGATAAGCGCACTGGCATAAGCAGGCTGATCTGTGCCTACTGAGCCGTTTTCATGGTTTGAACTTTTGTCACTCGAATTTAAATGATAAAAGGTAGCTCAGTTTGTTTTATATAATTCATCCCCATCATGTTGATGTCTCATGACCGCTAGGCCATAATATTTTTGGAGTTTATTAACCCTCGTCGGCTAACGATCTTTTGAGGAATCGATAAAACGGGTAATTCATGTCTTTCGCTTATTTGACAATTTTTTTAATTTTGAAAAAACTTGAAAAAATTCATGGGCCTTCTTTGAATCCTTAACTAAACGACAATAATTTGTCCCACCAAAAACAAAATTTAATAACAATTTTATGCAAAATATGAAGACATGCAGGCATTTTTCACGACAACGTTTAACAAATACCCTCCTATGATTTTTTAAATAAATTCAAAAATCCAACGGCATTTTTTCGTTGAAGTATCACCCTTTGGGAAAAAAAATACGAGGAATTTCGAGGGTTAAAATCGGACATTCATTTTTCATCCTCAAAAATGTCTATTTCCTGACATCCGCATATATGTTTAGCGAAGTAGGGGATATTCGGAAAAACTTTATATGCGTATAAAATAGTATTCTTTTTATGATATTTATAAAATTTTTAGTAAAAAATGAATTTTGAGTACAGTATTACAAAAATATATACTTTTATTTACATTTTTTTAATCTACAGTCTGAGCATACAGCCGTTCAATGCTCCTCGCATACGTTTTCCGCAACTTACATAACAAAATTGTGTTCTTTTTTATGTTTAGAGACCGGTCAAAAAAAAGCACATGGTTTCCGTTTTGATAATCTGTCGCTAACCTCTGGAGCTCATTTTCTGGGTGAGCTAATATTATCGACAAGTGAGGGAAATATGAATTGTCAGTGTCTTTCGTATTAGTATATTTATTCATTCTGTAAAATTTTAATGTTGCTTATCGACCTCATTTCAGAGAAAACAATTATAGAAAATGTGACTTTTTCTATACAAACTGTTTTGGTACGTGGGAAAATCCAGCTTCCGGTTACTACAAAGCAACGTATACCTATTATTTAAGATCCATAAGATTTTTATAAAAATTGAATCTTAGATCCTTTAAACCCATATAAATCGGAAGAACACAAAAAAACACAGGTTATTGACCGGTTTTAAAAGATATTTTAAATTCAATACGAGCATTCGTCTGACGACTTGAAAGTCATGGCGGCGGGCTCCTACGGTTAACCAACGTGGCAACAACGCATTAAGGAGGTTCTATCGTTTCTCACGTGAAAATTAATTTCCAACTTAGCAACATACAATTTTGGGAACACGAAATTTAAAGCAATGTTCATCTTCTGATGAAATCTTCCAATGATTTACTGTCTAGAAATTGACATATTGAATTTCAAAATAATAATTTTTTTATACTTAAAACACTGTGTCTTATGGCGTGAGAGGTTCCAGAGTGGGCTTTTTTTGCATGATAATCCCAACTTTCGTTGATGAAAAATGAATACATGAGACTTTTGATGTCACGTAATACATTGATACACGTTATATGTAGGGTTATCGATAGAAAAAAAAAACAGAAAAATCGAGTTAATCGCACTGGTTTATAAACGCAACGGACTACACAAACTGACTGAAAATTGATTTGGCAACGTCGCATAACCAAGTCAAACTATATATGCATATGCGTGCGTGCATACTTACATATCCTTTTACAAATACATATAGTATATCTCTGCAAATGGTGCATCTAAAATCCCGAAAAGCACATGGGCATTATTTATTTCATTTTTTTACTACATTATAGTAGACATACGTATTTAGTATTCTGAAGAGTATCTTTGAGAAAAAGAAAAGGACATTGATTTCATCAATATTATTGATTTATTTAACAACTAGCGATACCCGGCATGCGTTGCAACGCCGTTTTGGTGTCATAATTTATTTGACACACAATATTTTTTGTTTTTTTTGTCCATATGCGGAGTATAGACTTTCCAAATATAATCTATATTATAGACATTTTTAGCAATTGTCCCCGTGCTTCGTTGATGGACATTGCAAATGCAGGTCGCACCGGAGACTGTAAACGTTTGAAATCGAATGGCATATATTTTGGTATCATTGGCATACGTGACAACAGTACATCGTCTTTTCCTTCAAATTTTCTATTTTAAATTGTAGTTTCGCTAATATTGTTCATAATATTTTTCCCAGTACCGTTGCAAAGTCGTGGTGGATTGATGTTTCGTAAAAGTATGATAGGCACGCCCATTTTCAATGTTACAACGTGCGGCGTTATGTCTGGTAAATGAAACGAATTCAGGAATTCAGTTGGATAATTAACAACTTGTTCTTGATTAATAAAAGCAGGAAACGACTTGTACGTTTTAGTTTCTCATGATATTCTCTTTTGAATCGTGAAATTCATATACTTGACATTGGAGTTTTGCTGCTAATATAGCACGTTCTTTTAACCACATATTTTTTGTAGTTATGTGCAATATTTTCAAAAACTTTGTTAATTAATTCGTCTGTTATTGCTGTTATTTTAAGGAAGTTTGTACGTCGTATTACGTACTCTGACTGTTTCCTGTCTTGCTTCTCGTTGCTCGTCCGTTTCTCAAGCTCGTAATGTACTTTTCATTTGTGACTGACGTGTATATCTTACAATCGTTTTCCGATTTAATGTCACGATTAAGGAAATTTATCCAACCAGCGAATTAAAAAACATATATTGATTAAAAAATCAGAATATAGTTATCAGTATCTATAAAATCATGTTCTTCAAACTTGAAGTCTCGAAGATACCTTGTTCGCGGGATATAAATAAAAACATATTTTTCCTAAATTAACACGTACCTTTATGGGTTTCAGTGGTTTTTCCGTTTACGAACATTAAATTCACAACCATTGACAAACAGTTTTTGACCAAAATTGCAGAATTAATAAAGACAATATCGAAGGAACATTGGATAAACTTCCGTTTAGAACATATACCCGATCGATCTAAAATTTGGTATACTTATGTATTTTGATGCGCTGATTAAGAATATTATACTCAAAATACCCGCAAATTCGATTTTCAAGGTCAAATCGACAAAAAATCAATTTTTTCGAGGTTTTTCGCATATATTCCGATAAATATAGATGTGAGAGAAAAATGTTTCCAACAAAAGTTATAGACCATGAAAAAGTTGATATTTTTTGTTCTATACATTTTTCGTGTACGAGCAGTGGTTACAGAGAAAAATGCTAAAATTATCCCCAATTGGTACTTTATGCCAAAACTCCATTAGTTTCGATATAATAATCTACTCACGCACTTACCACGGGAAGGTTGGAGTTTCTTCTTAGAAGTGCATATTTTTTTGTTTTTTAATTTTTTTTTGTCTTTTAATTTTTTTTTGTTTTTGAAGTGTTTTAAATTTTTTGTATTTTTATTGTTTTACGCACACACACACACACTCACACACGCACACGCACACACACACACATACGCCCACGTACACAGACACACTCACACCGACACACACACGCCCATCCACACACACACACACACACACGCGCCCACGCGCGTTCACACGCCCACGCACACACATACACACACGCCCATGCATACACACACACGCCCACACACCCACACACACACACACACACACACGCACACGCCCCCCCCCCCACACACACACGCCCACGCGCGCACACACACACACACACACACACACACACACACACCCATGCACGCACACACACACACGCACACGTACACGCACACACACAGACACACTCGCACCGACACACACACGCCCATCCACAAACACACCCACACCCACACACACACACACGCGCGTTCACACGCCCACGCACACACATACACACACGCCCATGCATACACACACACGCACACACACACGCCCACACACACACACACACACACACACACACACACACACACACACGCGCGCACACACACACACACACACGCTCACGCACACACACACGCCCACACACACACACGCCCACACACACACACACACGCACACACACACACACATACACACACGCCCACGCACACACACACCCACACACACACACCCACACACACACACGCGCGCACACACACACACACACACACACACACACACACACACACACACACACACACATACACACACGCCCACGCACACACACACACACGCACACGCACAGAGCACTTCAATTATTTTTGCCGGGATAGCAGATCTTTATATCCTCAATCATTTGCGTGAAAGGGTCGACCTTCATCTTCTTAACACGACGGATAATTTTAGCATTTTTCTCTGTAACGACTGGTCGTACACGAAAAATGTATAGAACAAAAAATAACAATTTTTTCATGGTCTATAACTTTTGTTGAAAACATTTTTCTCTAACATTTATATTTATCGCAATATATGCGACAAACCTCGGAAAAATCGATTTTTTGTCAATTTGACCTTAAAAATCGAAATTGCGGGTATTTTGAGTATGATATTCTTAATCAGCGCATTAAAATACATAAGTATACCAAATTTTAGATCGATCGGATATATGTTCTAAACGGAAGTACACCCGGAACATTTGTAGAGCTTCATAAACTCGATTAAGTACTCATGAGATTCATAATAAATTAATTTGTCTCGAATAATAATAATTTTTGCGATGTTAAGCATTCGCGGCACCGTCAAACATGTTGAATTGACTACGCTTGTCACACAAATGTTTCTTTTGACTTACTCGATACCAGATAAACCTCCTTAATTTGACATTCGCTGTCAAATGAATTATGCAACTAATATATAATATCGAGTCGATCGAGTCGTTAAGACAAATGAGAGTCTTTTATTTCGCTTGTCATTTTGGTAGCTAACTTTGACAGCTGTCAAATAATCTCTATATATAGTGTGACGAATAATTTTTCCCTACAACGTCGGGACAAACACCTTCCGCAATTGTCACCTTCGTCCGTCGGTGCCGCGCTCGCGCGTCCGCAATTGCCGACTTGGGCGCCAGTCGAGTTTTGTTTCGCCGGTCTCGACAACCGGCGCAGAACCGGCGATCGCGGGGGGAACTTGCCGCGATCGCACCAACTGGTCATCGGCCAACACGCAACGACACATTAACAGAAGTAACAACGACGACGGGAGACGGGAACGATCTCACCGCAGGCGACAACACGACAAAACTGGCCGATGACCGAAGGGGTTGCTTTTTGTTTCGCCGGAAGCAACGAAACCGGACTGACCTGGACGCGTTGGCGGGCACACGACGGGGACGGAATTGCTCGGCCGCTCAGACTGCTAGGTTTGGCAGAGAGGGTCGGGGTCGGCGGACAATGGATGCGGGAACGTCAACTCGCGCGAGCCATCGGCTCAAGCGCGTTACCAAACGCGAGAATCGGAATCGCAACTAAATCGGGATTTTATTATTATTCGGGAACGGTACGAGATCGAACGCACTCTGGATTTGAGCGATATTATTCTCCGGGAACATCACGTGAACGCAACTTGGCGTCGGACAAGTAAATATCAAACGACTCACCGAGCTGCCGAAGACCTTGGCTCACCTTCCTCATAGATCCCTCCGACGTAGCTTACCTCGCTCGGACAGAGCGGTGCCAGGGGTATCCGATCAGGCCGAGACACGAAAACATGAAGGCAGCGCGATCGCTGGCACAACGCTCGAGAATCCACAGTACGAAACTTATATTATTCCATATAGCACGAGAACACATGACTCGTCCTAGGAGACGAGTACGAACGTAAACAATGCACGCGAGTACACGACGCGAGGACGCGTCGGGCCCTCAGCGAGTGCGAGCGAGAACGAGCTATCCGCACAGGACCGAGAGAGCGCGAGCTACGCGAAGCTCGGCCTCGATCACCGGCACTCGCGAACTTTCATCGGCGAGAACTGTTAATTCGGTAACGCGTAATTCGAACGAGAAACTCTCACACGAACGATCACAGTACGCGACGAGATCGGACCTCTCACTCTAGAGAAAGACGAGAGACCGAGAGGCAATACTAGAGCTCGCGTACGGAGAGAGAGACCGACTCAACTCCGATGCGTAACGCGAGAGCGAGTGAGACACCGAGTGTCCGACACCGAGCGTACGCGAGGACTTGTTATTGTCTCGATCGCGACGCTTCGACGACTCGCGGTAAACTGATTGATTCCCAATCTTCGAAATCGCAAAACCCATCAATAGGATGCCAAATTTTCATTGCCGGTAACTACTGCCCTCTCCCTTCGGTCGAGAGAGAAGCTAACTATAACGAGAGCGATAGCTTGTGACCGTGATTTACCAGGACTCAGAAAATCACGTCACAATAGATATACATAAATGTTAATTTCGTTTTGCCCCGTACGCGTTTATTTTGGCAATTAAAATTATTCTACTAACGCAGAAACCTTCTCGGGAGTGCGGACTACAATTCACCAAATTTTCATCGCAATCGGATGAATGGTATAGGAGCTTACTCGTGACAGACAAACATACAAACATTCTTTCATTTTTATATATAAAGAAAGAAAGAAGATTAGTACAAATATTTTATAAAAATAAAGCTTAAAAATAATGTTTTAAGGTGATAATTTCAACGATATTTATTTATAGTTGTCCGTGTAAAATCGATGCTCTTTTGCATAAATCGCTTATTACTTTTTTATTTTTACTAACACGTGGTTTGCCGCCTACGTCTTGAGCAAGTAAAAAATTTATACCTTTTTCTCCACTAGATTTATAAACTTGAAACAGATGATCTAGTGTTATTCCGGCAGCATCTATTTTTGTAATCATTGCAGATGATACACGCCCGTTTTCTTTATTATTTGACAAGTTAAAAAATTGGAGATCTTGTTTCAAGCAGGATGCTTTCCGGGCAATCATTTTTTTTTCAAAACTAAACTATCGACCGTTCGTGAATTTTCTAATATATCTTGTTTTTTCAATATTGATAGCTGAATGCATTACCAGCTGTTGTAAAACTTTTACATCGTTGACGGCATTGTGTGCATCTACTGTAGCATCGATACCCAAATATTCTTCAGCAAGCATGCTTTGCTTATAACACGCTTTTATATCACGTTTATTTTTTAATTTTACGTTGAAGAGTGGCATAGTATCTGCAAAGGCAACAACGAATTTTCTGAATTTCGTTAACAAATCCAAACGTTGTACGACATCTAACAGTGCTGCACTATCAAAAGAAAAATAATTGTGCGCTACTAAAATGATTTTCTTTTTTCAATTTTAGCCAAAAACTAGAAAAAACCCCTCCATAGCATCGATTTTCGTCAAAGAAATGATCGACTTATTGTGGAAATACAAAATATTTGATTGTTTTTCAAGGCCTGTCGAGACGCTGGCTTCAATTGTGATATCTCTTGTAGGCAGAACATATACGTCAAAAATAGTTGATTCGTGCGCTGCAGCTATCTGAACGACTTGTTTACTTTTACCAAATCCTGTAGTCTCTAAATCGAAATAAACAATTTCGAAATCTTCTGCATTTCACAAAACTGGCACAATTCGTCGGTCAACAAATTCAAATCCAAGATCAAGTCCACAGCCAGGTTGATAGCAAATTCCTTCCTTGGTGCTGCGTTTTGAGTTTTTTCGAATCGATAGGTCAGACAATTGTCGCCGACGTTTTATGAATACCAAAGCTTCAGCTTTTATTTTTCTGTCTTGTGCGATTTCATCTCGTTTTATACGATATCGCAAAGATGATTCGCATAGTGGATTTTTCAATTGGTTTGTTATGTCGACAATTGAAGTATCGCCAACGTTTTTATGAATGATGGCTGCAGCAACTCGAATATCATTCGATGATGATTCTCCATAATGTAGATGTTTGTGAGCGGTAGCGGCGATCGTTCTGTTCATAGATTCATTTGACTTGAACCGCACGGGCTCAATTCTTCGGCGTTATTGGCAAAGGTTTGAAATATAGTAAGTAATTTTTGTCGAAGAGTGTCTCCCGTGAGTCTTTTTCCTCTAGGTAACAGTTTGTGGCGATAGTTTGCAGGATCTTTGGCATACGTGCACCAGTCACCGCATTCCTCGTGGAAATCAAAAGAGTGAGGGACGATGGCAAGCAAACCGGCTTTAGTCGCTTCAACATTATTCTTATTCATGACCAGTACGCATGAGAGACAATTCTTGAAGTATTTTACTAGATTGGTGGGCAATTGTGCAGCATACAAACATTTGCTCAGTCCAGAAACAGCGTGATTTTTATCGCTTAATTTTTTTATATCGTGTCCAGCTTCACGGCGTAAAGTAGCAATTGTGCTCGAGTCGTCGTCTCCAATTAATGTTCCCAACCTGACGTTTGCTTCAGTAAAAAGGGGGTTATCGATAAATAATTCTCAAGCCATGTCCGCTTCCATGAGTTTAGAAGATCCTTCGAAATTCAGTCGACAGTCATGCTTATTTTTGGTTTTTGTCATGACGTTATTATTTTCTTCGCGTCGTTGAACATACTGACAACTCGTGCAACGTTTGTTTCGTGTTATGTAGCCGACGACTTTACTAGAATAAAATCCTATGGCAGTGCCGCGACCTGCAATCAAATCTCAATCTTTATTACTTATGATCTTTTTCTATTATTTATATTATAGTATTTTAATACAAACCCGTTAAACTATTATAACATCGACCCGATCCTCTTTTTTGCCACCCTGCATCGTAGCTTATCGTCAACTCAACTACAGAATCTTGCGACCATTCCCTTGCATTTTTCAGGCTATCAGTAGAATTACAAATTTTACCACATAATTATTACTATTTTTTTTATAAAAGAATGATAATATTCCAAATTAATTCATTAATACTGACAAAGTATATCGGGATAACCAATTGAAGCGCGGGCTATCCAGTCTGAGACGAACTTCTGTTCCTATAAGCATGAATATTATAGTATATAATATTCATGCTTATAGAAATACAAATGTATATAGCTTGTAATAGTTACTCGTTATTCAGGATATATTATATGTACTCAGTAACGCGTAACTATTATACGCTACTATGTATTGTAACGGTACTCGACTTTGCGAGACACCGCGAGCGCACGGGCAACACAAAACCCCTTCCGCGCGCTCTCAAATGTTTCCCCCACCTTCTCCCGACCATCTGGGAGGCTAATGAAGGATTGCTCCTAAATTATCGACAGTCCAACCTCGAAATTCTAAGAAGCGAGATCATCGAAAGTACGAACCGACATAGGAGACGGACAATATCTCGAACGATCATCCTAGCCAGGGACAGTCGAATTTTCTACGACGGGAGTCCCCCAAAAAAGGGCATCCATCGCCCGGCTCCTGCCAGAAGATCGACAGCACGGTTCGACCAATCAACTTCGTCACCGGAAAATACGTCGACCTGGAGGAATATTGTCCGACGCGGGATTGGGTACGACGCCGCACGTATCATGCAACGCTTCGTCAAGCTAAGAATATTACTTTCACGATCATAAAGACTCGAGGCTAGTAAACCACCACTCGCTGTGGTAAAGTTCGATTCAAGAACTGATGTCGAACATTGATCACGAATAGTGTGGAATGTATGATTGTTGTCGGAATGTGTTAGTTAATTTATAAAAATAATTTTGGATATCGTTTAACGTGTGCGTGTGGTTGTGACTTATTCGTTAATTGTTTTCGCGAATTGTTATTGTTGTAAACGTGCGATCGTGGTCGGTCGTTATTCAGAAATAAAAACGGATTAATTGTTGAAGTTAAATATCAATTTTACCAGGGAATCCTAACGGTCATAAATAATCATAAATACCGTTACAGTATGTTACCCTTCTTTTTCAATTGTCAGCTCTTTTACTATCATTAAATTCTCTCGACAACTAGCCTCGCCAAGACTCTCTATCGCTACACCGACTTTTCTTTCGTATCTCTTATACGTTGATGGGTGAAAAATTGGGAGATCAGCTGCCGATAAAATTTTGTTTAAATGTGTCAAGCCAATTCCACTCTCGATGGCACCTAAGTACGAAAAAGCTCGTCAAATTACATGATATATAACCAAAAATTAGATTTCAGCAATTAATTTACCAATGACGAGCCTCGAATTAATATTATAAGTTGGTTTTGTTGTAGTTGATTGTTCCATCGGTGATGTACTGAGTTCGAACAATGCAGAACAAGACCAACACTTCACGGTGATAATACTTGAAACTGCATTTTTTACTTCATTCTGAGTATCTCGGGGTGACAAGGGTACTTTGCAACTGTTGCACCACATATCCTTCGCGAACGATTCCACATTGATTATCCGACAACCTTTTACTATTCGAGCAATACATAAGATAACAATATGAATAACTTGAAGAATAAATACATAAAATAAGCAGTGAAATAATTTTTCAAAATGCGTTTCGACCACAAAATGAGTATATGCAATAAAAGATTTATCCAGGCATACTTTCTTCATTTCCTGCTTTATTCCTCTTGTGGCTCTCAATAACGTTTTCTCGCCACTTCACAACTTTCTTTTTGCAAAATTTGCCTCTACATCGGGTTTGCTCGCTGTTTGCCATGCTTATGGTTCGCACGCATCCATACAACTCTGACAACAACACGCATTACTTCCGATAAGCGATGTTGTCACGTAAGCTTTTTCGCCAAATAACTGCAGGGGTCATCACACGTCTTTTTTCATCAGAATCTTTTTTTTTAGCAATTGAAACGTTCAAAACACGAGTACATTAGTAATAAAAAGATTGAAATGATTATTTCAATCACTATTTTGAAATAAAAATTTACCAGACGTCAAACATTATTTTGACTCTGAAGTTTCGGTACACCCTCCTTAATGCCCGATGATGCCCGAATGCATTCTGAGTATCCCTGAGTGCGGGAGCTTAATCAATTCGGCTTTTTTGTTGTCTTTTAACAATAATTAAATTTTATTGTAGATAAATTATCTTATAATCACTACAATTAGCATTTTGGAGGTTAAGCGGGAGGAGGAGCGGGAAATGCAAATTTTTACATAACAAAGATTCACAAAATATTATTACGAAATATAGTCATTCATTATTATTATTATTCTCACGGTTCTCATAATTTATTACACGTTTAATCTGTAATTAACTTGTCAATAATTTGTTTATTTTTTTGTAATTCGGGGTCCGTTACCGATGTGTTTACTGAGCAATATATAAATACCTTTCGCACTATCTTTCTCAAACGTTCATTGTAATATTAGGTTGTCAAATATCTCCCTTCCGCTTTTTTGCTCTTTATTCAATGCTTTATAAAAAGTGTTACAGTGATCGGATTTAGTTCAAATATGCGCCGTTTTGTTCGATAATCTGTTTCCATCTAGACGGCAACTTCATAATACCCCCCTCGTAGAAGCCCCCCTCCTTATTTGCGAAGAACTCGGACAGCCACTTTTCACAAGCCTCTTTTGAGTTCAACTTTACACCACCAAGGGCGTTCGCCATGGACAGGAACAGGCGGTAATCACTTGGCGCAATGTCCGGGCTATATGGTGGATGCGATAAAACCTCCCATCCGAGCTCCCGTAGCTTCTGACGAGTCATCAACGAAGTGTGTGGTCTGGCGTTGTCCTGGTGGAACACTACACCCTTCCTGTTGGCCAATTCTGGACGCTTCTGGTCGGTCGCCTGCTTCAAGCAGTCCAGTTGTTCGCAGTAGATGGTAGAATTAAGCGGCTGGCCATATGGGAGCAGCTCATAGTGGATGATTCCCTTCCAATCCCACCAAACACACAGTGTCGTTTTCACCGGCTCTGAATCGTCGAAACCATTCCTCCGCGGTTCGAAGTGATAGAGTACCATCCCCCAAAACACCATTAATCTCACGGAACGTTTCTCTAGCGGATTTGCCTTTAATGAAGGAAAACTTTAAAATAGCGCGAATTTCGGCGTTAGTGAACTCCATATTTACACGTCTATAATTGTTGAACGCAATATCCAAACTAATCGTGCATAGCGTCGTTTTGTAGGTTATGTCAAGACCTTTCAAATGATGTATAGTATTGCCAGATACGAGCTCTGTAGCGCTTTGTACATAGCCGCGAAATTCAAAAGACAAAAAGGCGGAAGGGAGATATTTGACAACCTTATATTTCGAAGGAAATACCAGCTTTTGCGAGTTTTGTAATTGTGTTTGCACTAACGCCACTCGGCAAACAATTGAGCGTTTCTTTTCGACGCATAACTATAATCCGTGTTTTTTGTTCATCGACAACTTGTTGAAAACTTTAAAATTCTTTTAAAAAATTTGTTATTCTTTGGTAACTCCTACTTTTGCTACTGATTATTTCAAAATCTGCACATCCTGAACAGCGTTGTGCAAGTTTTCCCATACTCCCGGATGAACAAACGTTTAGGCTAGTGCGGCCAAAGAAAAACTTTCTTTATTTTTCTTTCTACCGGGTGATTTTAGAAAGTTTGCAGAGTATTAGAAAATCCTAACGCGACCGAACTTAATTTGTCGAGAATATAAATTTTCTCTGCATTTGTAACAATGATAGGAGCATCAAATCTACAAAATAAAAATAGGCTATAAAAATTCATTTTCTTTCTTTTCATGAATTAAATGTTGTGCCCACTCAAAAAATTTACATACCTTTTGCCGTTGGGCGCAACCAAAATTACGCCACAGCCCATTGCAACACTCTTCAGAAAATGTACAAATTTCATGAATCCTTCTTCTTGTGATGATGTTTCAATGAGAATGTCGTTCCATGTCAAGATTCCAGTATTTATTTTCAATTTATTCACACCACTTGCTCCCGTAGTGATAGGCTGTGTTGGCATCATATACACGGCAAATTCTTTTTTTTTTTCATATACCGCCGCGATCTAGGCAAACAAAAGAATAGTTTATCAAGCTGTGCCTTCAAAAGTTAGTTGTTGTTAAAGTAGTAGCTGAACAAGGAATTAAAAATTTACCTGACCAATGTCACACGAATTACATCCTTCGGTAGTTTTGATGTAAAAAAAACAATTTGGCATTTTTCTAAACTGGCATCATCTGAAAAGTATTATTTTTTGTTTGCTCCTCCTCCTTACACATCCTGCACCCCACTCTTTCTGTCCTTTTTTCTCCGCTCTTCCCACGTTACTGTATCTTAGACTTGCCCACATTTGTCCTTTCCGCTCACATCCTCTTCCGACCAGTATCTTCACGGCTCCTCCACACTCTCTACTATTTCCTTATACACATTATTGTACGACGACTTCTCTATCGCGACCTTCTCTTTTATCAGTGCTTCTCTTCTCAGGTTGTCCTTCCTTTCTTTTGTCTTTAATTTCCTCTTCCCCCTTTTTTCTCTTATCATTTGGATAACCTCCCCTATTTCCATTTCTCCCAGCACCTTTTCCAAATCTTTCCCCCACTATACCTGATGTTTAACAACGAAATCCCTCTATAATTTTCCACCTTTTCCTTTTCTCCTCCTTTGAATATCGGCGCAATCCTTGCAGTCCTCGCCATCTTTGGATTCTTGGCTTTATTCTCGTCTTTTTCGAAACCGTTTTTTTTCTATATACCAGACCGGGCCATTTTCCGTTTCTTCCACCTCCTGTATAACCATATTCTTTTTCCTTTATTTCTTCTGTGCTTCCTCCTCCCATCCCTGCTGAGTCAAACCTCTTGGTCTTTTACTTTCTTTTTGTTTCCTTCCTACATACACTTCCCGTCTCTTATCTCGCCTTCTAGTAACTTCTCTCCAATCCTCTGCCTCTTTCCGCATTCCTCCTCTTTGTTCTCGTATTATTCCTTCCTCCTCCCTGTACTGATCTTCTGGAATTATTTCGTTCCGGTTCTCATCCCATTCTATTTACTGGCTGCTCTTCCGCTCTCCTTCTCTTCTTATTTCTTCCTGCTGTCTGTTTTGTCTCTGTAGCCTTTGTATTCTTTTGCCCATTTCCTCATTTTCTCGTACGAGTTTTTCCATCCGCTGCTCTTGCTCTTTGAATCTTCGGCTCCACCTTTCTTGTTCCTCTATTAACATCTCTTCTACCTTGCTCTTCGCTATTTTTTCTTCCCGTGCCCCCCTCTTTTCTTGCTGCTCTTGCTTTCTTTCCATTTCCCTTATCGCTTCTCTTACAGCTTCCTTTATCATTATCATCGCTTTCCTCTTCCATTCGTCCTCCCATCTTTGTTCTGCCTTAGCTATCTTCTCTTCGACTCTTTCGATTATCCCTCTCTCTTCTTCCTGACCCATCGTTACCTTCTTCTTTTGCGTCCTCTCCACTCCCTTCTACTTTGGTTCTTTCTCCCCCACCGCCCCTCCCCATCTTCCTTTTTCCCCCTCCTCAATGCTCTATCGACGTTCTTGCCTCCGACATTTTTCTTCTCTTGAATTCCACTGTCCCTGCCGGTCTCCCTCTTCTTCTTTTTCCTGTCATTGTCATTTCTCCAGTTGATTCTTTTTCTTCTTCCTCCACTCTTGAGGTTTTTGGAGTTCTCATCTCTGTACTGCGTACACCACCTCCGCCCGGCTCTCCTTCGTTGCTTTCCCCTCTCCTCTTCCCCTATCCGTGCGTTCTACGTTATCGCCTCTTCTCTTCTGGCTTCGCTCGCCGCCGTTACTGTCGCTTCCTATTTCCATGTCACCTCTCTAAAGTTCGTCCACCGCCGCCTCTCCATCATGCTCGTAGATGTCACTCTTCTCGTGCCCATTCCAGCTGTGAGTGTTGCCTTCTATTGCCTCCATCCTCGCAGGTATTCTCCTCACGCTAACCACGATTTCCCACTTTCATCTCGATTTCTTTTCCGAGTTTTCCCACCTTCTCTCCACTTTTTCTATTATCTTTATGGATGCCACCGTCTCTTTTTTCCTCAATGCCACGGTGTTTTTTACTATGATTTTTTCACTCTTTCACTTCTTACTTTCGAATTTCCGCTTGACCCACACGTGTTGTTGCCATCGGCGCCATCTTCGATCTCCCCAAGTTCAAACTATTTCCATGCACTTGTAACGCAATGAAAAATAATAAACCAAGTTACTTACCGAGAGCAGACAGAATGTTAATGTTGTAGATTTTATGATTGTGTTTGTCGATTTGAAATGCATGAGTATGAACGTCAAAAAGTTGGATACAATTTCATACATCGAACGATGTAAATATGCTCAAGGCCAAATTGTTTTTCGCTTTCTCGGTTTCGAAAAGAAAGTGGTATTTCGCAATGCGAACACCACAACTCCTGACTTAAGCTCTCTATGTCAACGATTAGTTGCATTTCAGCTTGCAAACTTATTTTTCTACTATATTTACCAACACATTTCCGTCGTTCGTTTCCTGCAATAAGTGCAACGCATTTGTTTTTCTTTTCGTCGAAACAAACCTTCCTCGAGATTTACCACTGCCGGCACGGATATTATGTTTTATTATCTTGCCTGACATTTTGATTGAAAAGAGGAGTTGGAATGAAGAGAGGAAACAAGTGAGATGTTCTCACATCTAAACTTGAGAGTACGACTAGAGTCATTACAATAATTGAATCAATAATATCTTATATATTTCTAAATAAAATGTAAAATGTTTTATTTAGAACATTTGTATCAAACCGATCTTTTCATACAATCATAAGTTAGACGTGCTTATCTCAATGACTAGTCTGCAGCGATAGGACTACCTTAATGCCCACTGTCTCCGATGAGTATTTCCATCCTGCCCACGCCCACGCCGGCAATGAGTATTTCCGTCTTAGTGTCTCCCGAGCAACTTCTATTTAACTACTACTAATTGGTTAGATCTTGATAGATGGGTTTGAGAACTTCTTGCACGTCTGCAGCAAGTGGAGGAGCTTATCGTCTGATGTTTTTTTAAAGTTTTTTTGCCAACGTACTCGCGTAACGTTTGTTAAACTTTGATCCTGGACCCCTATGAACAGGGTTGTCCTGGCGATGCGTTTTCTCTGTATTCATTATGAACAGAAAATAAATTGAAATTCACGCACGGAGATGTTAGACTTTTGAATTTCGAAACACGCCTGCTCTTTTAATATTGAAATAGCAGTAGAGTGTCAGTTTCAGTGTATCTTTTCCCTCCAAAAATATCGAGTAAAGATTTAATAGAGAACAATTAAGACTTATGTATAGTCGGGGACAAGCAGGTGTATGACATTTATAAAAGGAAGCAGCTGCTCGAGCGAATAAGGCCAGTCAATAAGCCCGAAATGAACGACTCATGGAAGTACACGCAAAATTTATCTGAGGGTAATTGAATATCGCTGAATTGAATAACGATACAAATTTTGGTACCAATCAACAGGAGCCTGTTTAAAAATCATTTTTAATGTAAAAAAACATTAAAAGGTGAAGTGCACAGATCGTGCTTTAACCAGGTCAGGAACCCATACGCCGGACAACCTGACTAATCCGAGCACTCAAATAATAACAACTAAAGTCGAAATTCTTAATAATAATAAGTCAAGGTCCGAAAACCCGGTCCTAACAGTATCTTTAAAAATAAAGGAGGAACAAGCGAATAAATATTGCATTGACGGGCTAAAACTTCTGAAATAAAAAAAGTAAAACAATATAAAATTCCTATGTACCTCGTATTTTTAAAAAATATTATGTTTTAATAACAGTTAATCTAACTTCCTAGAGTTTTTTTTTAAATTTGTTAAGTATATAAGTATCGAAAAACGATGCTTAAACATTGCCCCAATAAGACAAATTAGCTTATTTTTCGCAATCTCCCATAAGAGTCCGTGTTAAATATCGCAACATTATACAATGAGTATCTCGATTATTTAGTCGATGAAGCCTGTTCAAATTTTGCACACATTTTTATATGACATCAAAGAAGCGTCAATTAGTTTTTATAACAAATCTTAAGGAAAAAAATTCATGATTGTGTTTGTTATATAACAAACAAACTTTATGTAGGATCAACTTGAATTTTTAGTATGTTGTTCTTTAATCGAATTGCAATAACTTTTCTTAATAAATCAATGAATAAATCTTAATAAATTCATATTAAGATTTTTTTCAAAACCATTCAACATTTTTTGACGATTTTTTTAGTTTTGTTCAGAAAGACTTTATTGATAATTCATGTATTAGAGAAAAAATAAGAATAGCTTTGGGTCTAATATACTCGTAATGTCGACAAAAATTGGTTCGAAAAATGCTTATTTTCTTTGCCTTCCTCAGGAACTATACGCTCGATTTTTACAATTTTTGTTGTGTGTGTCCATCAAAGTGTTATAAACATTGATGTCATTTTAAATTGGTTTTTTTTTAAATAATTTTGACCACTTTTTGTACCTTCAAATATATTATGCTCGGATCTGAATCATTTTTTCAAAAAACAGTTCGATATATTCTTCATTTAGATGCACTTGTTACGTCAAAAAAATATGCTGATACGATAAGTAGCACATAAAAATGAAGGATTTGTCGTGCCATGTTTTGGAAAAAACGTTTCAGCCTCGAGAAAAATATATTTGAAGGTAAAAAAACATGGTCAAAAATTTTAACAAAATTTCAAAACGGTGTCAAAAAATTCTGAAACAAAATATCGAAAAAATTGCTCGACACATTGTTTATAACACTTTAATATACACGCACAACGAAAAATGGTCAAAATCGGACGGGTGGTTCCTGAGAAAAGGTACTTTGAAAATAGGAATTTTTTCGAACCAATGTTTTTCGATTTTTAACTGATCCCAAAATTTGTCTGTTTCGGATATGCTCAAAAAACCTACACTGAATTATCAATAAACTTTTTCTGAATAAAACGAAAAAAATCATCGCAAAATATTGAATAGTTTCGAAGAAATCTTAATTGGAAGCTCAGATCGGGGCTCCCGAATATGTCGAATCTCCTTAAGGACCACAGAGAATCAGTTCTGCTATATATCCTCCACTACTAACTGTTTAATATTACTCCCTTTTAACCTTATCGCTAGCTACAGAAATAAAAAAAAATTTTGTTTTTATATACTTAAACAATAATCCTGAGCAAATAAGAATTCTTTAATGAAAAAACCTTCAATTCGCAAAAAGACGGTGTGTGGTTACCAAGCACATTAGAAGTGAAACTTGGGTTAGCTGAATTTGAATGATTTTATTGAAAGGTATAATTATTCCATTTCTTTGAACGAAAAAAATTCGAAAAACGTTGGATGAAACCAACACCTTTCCTGTTTTATAATGACTTACAAATTATCGTTCGATCGTAATCTGCTTTGGAAGAAACGTAATCAGACGGAATTGCTCAATCTACTCGTGTTTAGAGAAAATATAAATTATTTTGGAATCTAAGAATCATATTTTACAAGGGAACGTTGCGAGGCCAAATGTATCGATTTGGATGAAATTTAACATGTTGATAGAGTGGGCGAAAATAGGCGACAGGTATTTTTTTCACGTGCCAAGTCATTTTTTTAATGGGTGAAAATCACCCTCGAAAATAGGGGTCTTTTCGTTCTTCGTCGATAACTTTTGAACGGTACGAGATATGAAAAAATTACAAATTACAACGTGTATTTTTTCGTGTACTATATACCGGAAATGAGAACGATGCAGATAGCAACAAATTTCATATTGTTTATGGCAAAAATACAATTTTTTCATATGTATCTCCGAGAGTTTTTTTCCGATCGGGATGAAAGTTTACATACACGTAGATGATGGAAAAATAGGGGATGCATGTTTTTTGTTTTTCCGATATCTCATAATTATCTGTGGCTGTTATTAATTCGTCAAAATCACTCTGCGATTCTCGCTAATATTGGCACAGAAGTAGGACAGGCTTTTGCCAGTACGGAATAATTTCGTGCTTCGGGAAGTAATTGGATTACTGACGTAGTTTTATGAAGAAATTCTATTCGGCACGTACTGTTTTTGAGGATTACAATATGATCAGAAAACTTTAATAACCACTTTAATAGCACATTTGTTGTGGATCACACGTATTACAATAATGACAGTCGTCATAAAAATGTTTGAAACACAGAGCTCTTTTACACCACGTACAAGTAACAATAGTTAATTTGCCGCATATGTCGCATGTTAGGTCCTATTTACAAAATAAATATTGTACCGACCTTTCGGACTTTGATGGACTTTCTTTTACATATCCACTCTTGTGCCACGCATATTTAAAAAGGTTTGTAAACCGTGGGGAAGAAGACTAGTTGCGTGCAAGAAATTATAAGCGGTAATGTAGAAGAAAGACCACCAAAGTTCGAAAATCCAGTACATTTTTGCTTTTCACAACATGTACTCCCATGCGACATATACGACGAAAGACCTTTTGTTACTTATGCCTGGTGTAAGACAGCTCTTTGCTTCAAACATTTTTATCACGAGTATCATTATTGTAATACGTATAATCCATAAAAAAAAAAAACGTACTGTTAAAATGGTTATTCAAATTTCCCGAACATATTGTATTTAACCTTCAAAAGCAATACGTCCCAAAAAGATTTTTTTCGTAAAGTACGCCAGTAATCCAGTTACTTTCCGAAGCACGAAATTATTCCGTAATAGCAAAACCTTTACCACTTCTCTGTTGATATTGGCGGAAAAGTCAAAAGTGATTTCACCAGTTATTCCCGAATGCTTACAATAAACAATACTTCATTTGTTATTGTACTCATCATTATCATTGTGAAAGTTTAGTGCTCGAAGAATACTACATTTTTGTCCCTTCGAACCTTTTTTTATCTCGGCCCGTTCACGAAAGAACAAAGTTTTTAAATGGGACCTTAAAAAAGGGGTAAGTTACCCCTTAAGAATGTCGTTCCGCTAAAACGAAAAAAATTGTGTCGACTAGTTTCACTGATTATACTTCTATTGCAACCTATTTTTATTTCTCAAAGCTTTCATCCATGCCGCGCGGTGAGAACTTTGCATGTTCCAGAGGAGGATGGTTGGGGGATGGAGGGGCGTGGGGGTGCAATTTACAAATACGTACTTGCGTATTGAAACGAACTTATACTATAACGTGAATTTAACCCGGAATGTGCAAAAGACTAGCTGATCATACGATGCACTCGGCTACAATATGGGAAGGCGGTTTCCCTCCCTTAATTATGAGATTTCGGAAAAACAAAAAATATGTGTTCGCTATTTTTTCATAATTTACGTGTATGCAATTTTTCATCCTAAACGGTTAAAAACTCTGGTACATACGTATGAAATTGCATTTTTGCAATAAACAATATGAAATTTGTTGCTATCAGCACCGTTTTCATTTCCAGTGAACAGTACGTGAGAAAATACACGTTGACATTTGTAATTTTTTCATATCTCGAACCATTCGAAAGTTATCGATAAAGAACGAAAAAAAAACCTGTTTTCGAGGGTGCCTTCCTCCGCTTAAAAAATGACTTGGCACGTAAACAAAATATGTGTCGCCTATTTTCGTCCATCTACCGACATGTCAAATTTCATCCACCATCGGTAAGTTCGACCTCGCAACGTTCCCTTATTAGTGTTTATTTCCTAAGCATTAAGTTTTCATTGATTTTAAACCGTAAACACATATAGCGTGCTACCATGCACGTAAGTAATTCGCAAACAAATATTTAAAGATTTTGCATGTATATCATTGCAGTTTTCTTCTTGATGTTGCAGAAGCTGAGAAATGGGTAAATACGTGCCGAGTTTGTGGAATTCTTGCATTGCAACATTGCGCCAAATGTAAAAAAGCAAGTTACTGTTGTCGACCTCATCAAGTTCTGGACTGGAAAATTGGCCATAAACACCAGTGCGATACCACGTTTCCAGAACAAACAAAAGCAAAGCCTGCGGACCTTAGTAATGTTTTATTTCCAGAATATGAAATCGTAATGGAAACCGAGGAAAAAAGAATGTTGCAAGATGAAAATGATGATTTGGCTACAGAACTTGCAGAAATGGAACGCTTCAAATCGCTAGTAGAATCTGGCAAAGCGGGAACGCTTCAATCAGAAACAGAGATTGATGCCGATCTACAAAATATGTCGAAAACCGAAAACGATGAAATCTTCGCACAGTTCAGTGAAGAGGTAAAGAAGAACCCCGACCAAATATTAAGGTAATGTCACTATTCTTCCACCGCCGATAAATCCGAGAATTACTTGAAATTATATAGCATTATTTTAAATAACGTCGCATTGTCAGCATATAAATTGTATATGAATATCGTATGTTGGGTTATCGAGAAATAACCCAACAGTCGTTGAAAGGCCGTAAATCATTGTTTACACCAATGTATGGCGAAAGTCGTAACTACGGGGCCACTAAAAGAAAGGAGCTATATTTTCTAGTTCCTAACATTATTTTCATCTCTAGGAGTTTTATGGTTTTATGGTCTAATAACTATATTGTGTATTGAACATGCTACTCTTGTATTTACAAAACCAGTTCCCAAGTTTGGATGGTTATTGCATATACATGTATAGTGGTGGCCATATACTTACGTACACTTATTAAAATCATTGGTTTTGCTGTGTATTTGAAAATTTCATAGTTTTACAAAAATCAGTTTCATTTTATACAAGTTCCTAGTATAGCTCATGAAAGAACAAAGCAAGGTTTCGCATTCTTCTTATATATAAAAATGGAAGAATGTTTGTTTCCGATACCATTCATCCTAAACGCGTGCAGAACTAAAGAACGAGAGAAACAAAATTAACATTTATGTATATGAGGGATCCCACGCCAGATCAAACAACATTTTGCCTTACCATCTCCGATTTTTTTGAAAATTTTTTATGCTCTAGTATTGGTTGAAAGAGGCCTCCATGATTTTTTTCAATTTTTTTTGTCGAACCGTTTTCAAGACATCGATTTTTCAAAAATTACGTTACTCTTTTTTTGAACGTCCATAAGTTTGCGAAAAATTGGCCAAACTGGACGTTTTTTTTTTTGAAATTTTTCTTTTTGAACGCACTTTTCATAAAAAAATATCGAATAAAATTTTCAAACCGTATTTCTATAAGATTTTCAAGTTTCAAGTCTAAATTGTTGATTTGCAAAAAACACGTACTGATCGATTTTCTTGAATTTTTTTTGTAAAAAACTGTCAGTTATTCCACACCTTTTAAGACTTGGATAGAGTTGGATAATGGGATAACGATGGGATCTATTGTTTTCGATTTTTCAATTTTCCCATTTTTGTTATTCGTGCTGAAAATAAGTATTAATCGTTTCTTCAGGCTCACCAACAACGGTCATTGTTATTTATGCAATAAAATAGATATATCTTTATCATTTAATGAACGATGGCCGATAATTTTTGTTGTAATAATATCGGTTTGCTTATCTCATGATGCCGTTGCTATTCATGAATTTACAAGAATGACTACTAGTTTTATCAAAGAAGTATCCAATGATGCTGCAAAAGTTCTTTACTTTTCCGATGGAACGCCTCAACAATTTAAAAATTATAAAAATTTTGTAAAACTCAATTATCATGAGCAAGACTTTAGATTAAAAGCTGAATGGCATTATTTTGCAACAGCTCACGGCAAAGGGCCTTTGATGGAGTAGGGGGAACCGTGAAAAGAATAGCAGCACGAGCAAGTCTTCAACTTCCAAGTCACAAACAAATTTCAACTCCTCGGCAATTATATGACTGGGCAATAAAATCGAATTATTTGCCGAATATTCATGCCCAATTCTTCTCTAACGACGATTATAATCTAGCCAAAGAATCATTAGAAAACAGATATATAAGAGCAAAGACAATAACAGGGGCGCAAAAGTATTATTGTGTAATTCCGGACGGAGAAGACACTTTGAGATTTAACCCTTTGAGCCCTAAGGACGCATATATGCATCAGCCTATGCGTCTGCGGACCACATAAGCTCGAAAGTACTCAGGTCTCAAAGGGTTAACGAATTTTCCTCATCTGTTGAATCTCGAACTTGTAAAATATTTAAACGAGTAAGAAAATAACTGCTCTTTGGCGGTTCGCCTGTATCTGTTTCATGAAAGTAATCTGTAAAATAATTAATAATTCCTATATGTCCAATAGTTATTAAGTTCATGTGCATAGTATTTTTTCAGATATTTTTCAATACGGATAACTAAAATCGGAAAATTGAAAAATCGAAAAAAAAAATAGATCCCATCGTTATCCCATTATCCACCTAGTCTTAAAAGGTGTGGAATAACTGACAGTTGTTTACAAAAAAAATTCAAGAAAATCGATCAGTACGTGTTTTTTGCAAATCAACAATTTAGACTTGAAACTTGAAAATTTTATAGAAATACGGTTTGAAAATTTTATTCGATATTTTTTTATAAAAAGTGTGTTCAAAAAGAAAAATTTCAAAAAAAAAAAACGTCCAGGCTGGCCCATTTTTAGCAAAGTTATGGACGTTCAAAAAAAAAGTAACGTAATTTTTGAAAAATCGATATCTTGAAAACGGTTCGACAAAAAAAATTGAAAAAAATCATGGAGGCCTCTTTCAACCAATACTAGAGCATAAAAAATTTTCAAAAAAATCGGAGATGGTAAGGCAAAATGTTGTTTGATCTGGCGTGGAATCCCTCATATTTATATACAAAGATTAATTTGACAGCTGTCAAAGTATGCCACCAAAATGACAAGCGAAATAAAAAACATTCATTCGTTTTGACGACTCGATTGACTCGATATATATTAGTTGCACAATTCATTTGACAACGAGTATCGAATTAATCATGACTCTAAATCGGGAAGCGATTGGAAAATCTACACGTCAATCAAAAAAGAAAAATACATTACGAGTTTCAGAGACGGATGAGCAACGAGAAGCAAGACTGGAAACCGATAGAGTACGTACGGCAGTAGTAAAGTGTGCGTACTATGACGACGCGCTCCTACCTCCTCTTCTCCTCGCGTAACTCAACAGCGCTCCACTATACCGACACGTTCGAAATTTCACACATGGACAGAAAAACAAAAAATATTGTCTGTCAAATGAATTATGACACTAAAACGGACACTTGCAGCGCATGCCGGATACCGGTAGTTCATTATAATTAACAAGTTTCCCGTGTTTTTTTTGTTCAAAAGCCAAATTTCTTGCAGAGACGTACTTACGTACATAGATAAATATTTTAAATTTATAATAATGTTGGCCGACTTGTAATCAATATTTAATGGCTAAATGCTTATTTGTAAGAACATCGGCACACCTACGCGGTATAGATTCTATAAGTCGAACATGTCGATTAATTGGTACCAAACCCCAAGCTTCTTCTACGGTGCCATATAGAATTCGTTAATATTTTTCGTCTTTCGATTTTTCACGTATTCATCGACGTCAATCCATAACATATAGGATTAAAATCTGGGCCACTTCATTACATTAATATTTCATTCCCTTAAAAATGTCTTTACTACGGGCGCAGTGTGTTTGGGATGATTGTCCACTTGATAAATCCAATCTTCCGACATGTATTCTCCAGTGAATGGAATTAATTGATGTTTTACAATATTTAAATATGGAAACTTATCGAGAATCTTTTTGACCCTTTGATCATACCATCACTGATCCACCACCACCCTATATATTTAGTTTTAAACAACGTTTTTGAAATTCTTCGCCTACGTAACGTCTCACATATATTTTTTCATCCGATCTAAGTCTATTAAATTTAGATTCGTCCGTGAACGTAACTGTAGGCCATTGTCCGCGCGTCCAGTTGAGCTATTCCTTCGCAAAGGCGATTCGAGCTCGACAATTCTTTTCAGACATGAGTGTTTTTTTTTTGTTGTGACACGTCTATATAATTGATACTGCTTGAACATTTATTCTTGTATCTAAATTTGCGGATATTTCATTGTGAATATCAACAGCGGACTTGATTCTATCAGCTTTAGATAATCGATGAATTTTTTTTTCTGTCCGCACAGTGTTCCTTCTACGTGTAACAGTCTACATCTTCATAGAAGTAAATCGTTGAACCGGTTGAATATGTTCCAAGGAAAAATACACACATTTTGCAATATGTTACATCCGTGATTAAATAGCAATCTTAATATTATTGAACTTTGAAAACTCAATGCTCTCCTAGTTCGTACAATGTGCAATATCTCGCCTTTGCATAACCTATCCAGCAGGCTCAAATAAATTAGTAATTGGGAGAGAGGTAGAGCGTGCAATTTAATATCGTACCGACTTTGAGAATGAGGAATCCAGTTACTCGATGAATAATTAACGACTTAGCGCATTTTTGAGTTAGTGACTTGGTGTGCTAGTGTCGCAGCAAATTAGCAATCGACGCAACATAGTTAGTCACCCTATCAAGGGGAGGGCACAGGACTCTATATGTCATGTGCTGTGTTAATCTAATTACCACATATCTCACCCTAAACCCGTTCATTCTTAGCCCAGTCGAATTAGGATTTGACCCGGAAAAAATCTTAAGTAGCAATTGTCCTTCGGAATTCGTTAGGGGGGGTCACTGGCAGTCTAAATTTGGTTTTGCGTGGTATTCGATTCGTTGCGTCTTCCGCCATCTTGATTTTAAGGGTTAATTTTTGTTTATTGAATAATTCGTTTATTTTCAGTTTTACACGAAAAATAGTAATAACAAAAGTTGTTTGGAATTTAATTTCCTACGATTTTGGCTCTTATTAATTTTTTCGTCGGATCGATATTTTTCGACTTATACCCGAAAAGAGGGGGGAGTAAAATATTATGATTGCATTATCACGTTTATTTTCAATTTTTCACGAAAATTTGTTACAACCGAAGTTGTTTGAAATTAAATTTCCTCCAATGTTGGTTCTTATCAATTTTTTAGTAGGATCGATATTTTTTAATTTATACCTGAGAAGCGGTGAGGGTGAACCTAAATGTCCCATTATCGCGTTTATTATTGATTTTTTCGTATTATTCTTTGTTTATTTGTTGATTGTTGTTAAAAATTTGATGACAATTTGGTTTGTTGAAAATTTAATTTGATACAATTATGATGTCGATTTTGTTTTTTTGTAAGGTTCATATTCTTGGGACGCGCGCTTACGGTAGAGGAAAAGAGGGGTGTAAATAATCAGTTTTTCGCACAGGATAACTTTTATAATGAAAAAAATGAACTTGACTTCACCCTCACCGCTTCTCAGGTATAAATCGAAAAATATCGATACTACCAAAAAATTGATAAGATCCAACATTGTAGGAAATTTAATTTCAAACAACTTCGGTTGTAACAAATTTTCGTGAAAAATTGAAAATAAACGTGATAATGCAATCATAATATTTTACTCCCCCCTCTTTTCGGGTATAACTCGAAAAATATCGATCCGACGAAAAAATTGACAACAATCAAAATTGTAGAAAATTTACTTTTAAACAACTTTGTTTATAATAATTTTTCATGTAAAATTGAAAATAAACAACTTTTTAATCAAACAACAATTTGCCCCCTCTTTTGGGGTATAAATCGGAAAATATCGATCCTAGGAAAAAATTAATAAGAACCAAAATCGTAGGAAATTAAATTCCAAACAACTTTCGTTATTACTATTTTTCGTGTAAAACTGAAAATAAACGAGTTATTCAATAAACAAAAATTAACACGTAAAATCAAGATGGCGGAAGACGCAACGAATCGAATACCACGCAAAACCAAATTTAGACTGTCAGTGACCCCCTCTAACGAATTCCGAAGGAAAATTACTACTTAAGATTTTTTCCGGGTTTGCCCCTTTTTTGAGCTAATTCGACTGGGCTATCTAGGGTCCCGCATTTAGGAGGAATTGTTAAAAGAAGGTGCACGAAATGAATTTCACCATTATAATAGCATTTATTTTCGAAACGGTGAATTAGCCGAGCGCTCAAGGTACGCGACCATAACACTGTGGGTTGTGACTTTCCATGAACTTTTTGTTATCTTTTCAAAATCTTGTTACAGTCCGATTTTTGATAATACCTGGTAATTACCGTCTCCAGATTTATTAAATAATACATGATAAAGAGAAAAATACAATTTCATTATATTTATTGTGCCATAGGCGCACACGAATTTATTTATTATAACGTAAATTGTAGTTTTTCGAGTCGTCGTAGAAGCATTGAACAAATAGATTTTGTCTTACACAATGACAGAATGGGGGCACCTTACGGTAATTACAATTACTTTATCGTGAAATTCAAAGGGAAGCATATTTCAATCACGTTGCGAAATATTGTTTTTTGTACTATCAATTGTGATTTTTACCAGACATATCTTATGTTACAAAATGCATTCTTATTAAGATGTAATTAACAATTAACTATCTTTTAATTATTTTCTCCCGTATAGACATTTTTAGCTTATTGTGTATTAAGGGGTAATACTACTCTAGCGGTAGAAAATAAGACTTAACTTTGACAATTTACTTTGGAAGTATCAAGAAAGTAATAGGGTTTCTTTTGAGAGGGTTTGTTTGAACACATATTACAGTATCAACAAAAATTAATCTATCATAATTTCAATACAGAATGTACGGCCGTAGAGCCCATCTTGAAAAACATGATTTTTACAAATAGCTTCGCAGCAGGACTTTTTGCCCAACAAAATAAGCAGTAAAATGTTCATAAACAAAAGTTTACATTTAATCAAAAAACGGCTACGTACTCCGGCAAAGAATGTAATTGTAAAGTCACTATGAAAATTTCACATTGACCCATAAAAATCGAGTAATCCGTCGTCCCAGTTTGAAAAAAGTGGTTTCGACAAAAGCATGTTTAAAGTTGTACGTTTTTATGACCTCAAAGTATTATTTAAGAATGTGTATTACATGCGACGTACGCATCGAAAATTTGATCAGTAAACATACAACCACTAAACAACTGATCAGGTTAAAAAGTGGCAGGTACACAGAGCATTATGGCAAAAAGTGGCTCTTGGCGGTTTTTTTCCAAAATGTTTACCACAATTCTCTAGATACACTTAAAACGTTAACGCTCAGTGCCGGAAACAGTACGGATAGTATTTTTGGATCGCTTGTAGCCTGCAACGCTATTTCCAAAATTGTGGTAAAAAATATCAAGAGCTACTTTTGGCCATGATTCTCTGTGTATCTGCCTTTTTTTCATTTGATCGATTGTTCAATGCTTGCTGGAGTACAGATCGAAATTTCGAAGCGCACGCGGCATGTAACACTGACTCTCAATGAGTGAGGTCTAGTTGGAAACGTAAAAAAACGCCTTTTTTTCCGATTTTTTTTTGGCCAAACGATAAAATATTTTATAACAAAAGTTCTTCCGTATAAACGATATATATTTAGTGTAAACATTATAATTTTTTGAAAGAAATATATTTAAAAATAAGCCGTTATATATCAACGGCCGAAGACGCTGCAAAAAAAAAACAGATTTTGCAGTGATCACTCCCGCGCTGCAACGGATTATCTGAAACCAACAAAACGGGGGGGGGGGGGGGGGGGGGGGAGGAGGATCTTTAGTTAATGATATAATGCTCCGGTTTAATGAAGAGTTTTGAAAAATTTCAATTTTTCGCAAAATAGCGGACGTTGAAAGTAAAAAGTGTTATTTTGACCAAAATGTCACTTACATTTTTGAGTATAAAAAAAAAATAATTGTCCAAAAAAAAAATTCTTCGTTCATCCGGAGGACAACTATATATAGAAGAAGTGATATAAATTTCAACCCGATCGGTAAAGCCGTTCTCGAGTTACAGTGATCACCGACTTCGAAAACATGGTTTCGAGAAAAACGAGTTTAAAGTTTTACCTACTTACTTTGTAGGGCTCTAACACGGCTTCTTTCAAAGTTATGTATTTCGACGAATAATGGTCCGATTTAAATGCAATTAGTCGGAAAATACTCGTAAGATATTGTACTTTTAGAAAATGAAAAAAATCGATTTTTTGAAAATTTCAACTAGACCTCCCCCGTTAAGTCAACACACCGATGTTTGCACAATCCGAGAGTGGTGTTACCTCTTAATTCAACTATGCTTTGCAATTTTATTTGCTTAAACAGTTCGTGAAAGCGGTGTGTTGTATCGGCAAAATGTTAGCATTACACGATATAATATTATTTTGGGAAATTAGCCAATAAGGAGTAGAACTTAACTTGGGAGAGCCCGTTGGGAAGTTGAGCAGGACAGCACGTGCTGTGTAAACCGCGACTCTACATAGTAGATTTTAGTGAAAAAAAAAGAATCAAAGAAAGCAAGAGGTGCGGAAGAAGGAAAGAGGAAGTGAAGAGGAAGCAGTGGTGATATTAGGAATTGTGAAGGGAGGTAAGATGAGTGAGGTGGAATATGATAAAGTTAGAGCCGGCCCAAAGGAGGTTAGGAGCGATGGTGATGAGGTGAGGCGAGGAGGCGGGGAGCACGGAAGCCGGACGAGCGAAGCAGTACACAAGCGCCGCGGCATAAAGTGGAACCGCGTGGCTGAATCGGAGGGTAAGGAAGGGCAGGTGGACGGGGTGACCGATAAGGAGGAACGCGAATACAGAGAGATGGCAATAAGAAAGAGAGGGCGACCGAAAAAGAAGGAAATGAACAGGGACGTGAGAGAGTATTTTGGCGTGATCGGATCACCGAGTGGGGGAAGCGTAACGCAGTCGCCACCGGAAAAGAAGAGTAGGAATGAAGAAGGGAATAAAGACGAAGGGATCGAAGAAGCGAATAGCGAGGAAGAGGATGAGAAAGAAGAAAGGGACAAGGAGGATGAAAGCGGAGTGGAGGGAGAAGGGATGCGGGAGGCGGGGCAGCAGAATAATTCAGGAGAAGTTTACACGTGGATGAGAGGAATACACGAAGCTGAGATGAGGATGAGAAGGGTGAGAATAGTTTGGAAGGATCGGAAAGGCGACTCAAGGATTGGTGGTGGGGAGAAATAAATAAAATAAAAGAGGAATGTGAAGCTGAGGGGGTGGACAAGTGCGAGGAGTGCAAAAAAAGATGGAAGGAAATCGAGGAGTATAAAGGAATAATAAAGGAAATGAGAGAAAGCGCAGAAAAGGAGAGGCGGGAGTGGAGGGAGGAGAAAAGGCAGCTCCTAGACACAATCGTCAGGATGGAGCTGAGGAGGGAGGAAAAAGAAAGGGTGGATAAGAAGAGGAGCAGATTGGAATCGAAGGCGAGCAGGCGAGAGGAGAGAGCGCTGGTGGTGTCAAGGTCACTAGCAGAAAAGCAGAGAAGACACGGAAATGGAGCGCCAGCAGGACGTGGCGCAGAAGGTGTAAGATACGAGGAGGAGAATGGAGGGCGCGGCAAGGAAAAATCTGACTGGAGAATAGCGAGAGGAGAGAAAGGAAGGACAGAGGAAATAGATGAGAACAACAACAGAGCGAAGAACGATGAGGCGGAGAATCAATGGAAAATTCTGAAGGGAAAGCCGATGGCGCTGAATGAGCAGGAGTGGAGAGAGGAAAGAGGTAAAAGGCAGAGCCGTCGGAATAATGTCCAAATTAAGGCAAAGGAGTGGGAGGGGATGAAGAAGGGCGAAGTGGTGAGGTTGGTAGAAGAAAAATTAAGGCAGGAAATAAGAAAGCAGGCAACAACAAGGCATGAGAGAGGAGGGGTAGTGGTCCTAAAATTCAACAACTGGAGCGAAAAAATGGAGACGCTGAAGAAAAGAAGGGACTTAAGGGGCACAGGGCTGTGGATCGACGACGATCTAACAAGAAGGCAGGTCGAGGTACAGAGGTGGCTATGGGCAGTGGCGGAGCATGAAAGGAGATACGGGAGGCAGGCCGAGACGAAATATATGAAGATATGGCTAGAAGGAGAATGGTGGGGATGGAGCGAGAGGAGAGGGGACATTGAAAAACTGAGGACGGAGCAGATATGGATGCAGCCCTTTCGGACGGAGAGAAGGGGTTGGTGTACAGGATGAGGACCGAAATCAAGTGGAAGGAAGAGAGAAGAGGAACGACGCAGAGTGGAGCAGAGCAGAAGAATGTGACCAGCTCGGGGAAAGGAGAGGGAACTCTGAATTTAAAATAATAGAGTAGAACTTAAATTGAAAAGTAAAAAAATAACGGTGTATTGTAAAGTTGAAAGTTAACAAATCACAAGTGTCTCGTAAAGGTGTAGGAAGCGAGCTTAGATCAGACTAACCGATTAGTTCCGCTCGTCAATTAAGACTGATTGATTGTCGTCGCGATCGCGGGTCGCTCTCGCGATTTGCTATGCAAAAGTGTTTGTTCGACATCTAAACTTTTCAGACCCCCCCCCCCCCCCCCCCCCCCCCATTGCTTTCGGTTTAAATTTGATTTTCCGATAAATATATAAAAGCTCTGTTTTGTCGTGACTTATTCGTAACAACTTCAAACTTTCATGAACCATTCAAAAGTTTCCGAGTCTATGATGCTTGTCGTACTTTAGTCCTCTCTCGACGTCTTCTTTCCATTCCATCAAATTCGCCTGTAAGGTATTTTCGGCATAATTTATTGAAGTTAGAATCCAAACCCCTGAGATCTCGGGACAATTCCTAAGAAAAACTGCAGATGTGTTCTACAGACAGTAAGTCACTGCGTTCCCCATCTGCACTTATTGCATTATTCATTTAAAATAATAGTCACATTTAATCGAAACAAATGTCTACGGTTGATTGGATCGGTCCAATACATGGACCACCTTTGTATCTTGGTGAAGCATGATTCAATTATGAAGGAGTAGGCCCAATTTGCATTTCGCGGTCAGAAATCAGTAACTGATGATATTGTATTTACAAAGGGAACACTAGGGTTGTCCCCCACGGATTTTGATGGGTCGTATATTATGTTATAGAAGGACATTCCTTAAGTACCTAGCATGCGCCTATTGTGCCTTTTACACTGTTAATTTTAAGTAGTTTTTTTTGGTTTTATAAAGGTAGTTTATTCTGCAGATTATCTGTAGATGGTTTGTTATCTTTTGATGCGTCTAACCAAATAGCTCTTTTCATAAATATCAATTTATTTGTGCATATTCCGCATACTGTTTGTGTTTCGTATAAAGCATTTAATGCTCTCATTATTACATAGGAACTATGGTAAACAAATAAAGAAAACACCATTGTAACGATAATTTGCCTCAGCTTTTCTGTTATCTATTTTAATCGAGCTGTGTTCTCCCCATTTTATGTGTCTAGCGTTTAAGGGGTTCGTCTAGTGTGAAGGCGGCCGTTTTTTAATGCGTGTTTGGGGATTTTTTTTTGACAAACCATTAAAAGAGAATAATTTATGAATTGTATATTATTTTCATTAACATTTAGACGAATTTTCTGAATTTTTTGAAGTCATTATATACAATATAGTTGGAGATACACCATCCAATAGGAACACGTATATAAAAAGAGGTGGTTTATTTCTGCCATGATTCCGGCTTTTCTGCTTATCTGAAATTAACAAAACAAACGCAATTTTAATCGTGAGACTTGAGGCTTTACATGGAACTAAAATAAAATAAGAATTCCAAAAAATCATTTTCTTTTACGCTTTAGAAACAAAATTTAATTTTCCGTTTTTTTCGGGGTCTATAATATAGCTGATAAAAAGAAAACTAACGAAGCAATCTTAATTATTTTAGTTCAACTCCCAGTTATATATGTAATTATTTTAGTTCAACTTCCAGTCATACATACGTGTACTAAAGATTCTGTATAAATTTGAGCGGAATTAATCAAATAGTTTTTAAGATACCATGGCAGCAGTTTGAGGGGGGGAAACCGGTTTATGAGGTCGAAATTTTGCTGTTTTTCATGATTTTTTTAAACCAGGAAGGAATAATCACAAATTGTTTAAACTTGGAGGATATTTTATTTGTGTTTTCAAGTACACTTTAAAATTTTTTCAAACGATTTCCGCTGGAAATAGTGGAGTTACCGCGTGCAGTCCATGGGCGATTGCCATCCGAGCATTTGGCTGGCGTACATCCCTGACGTCGCAATTTTTATCTGTAATCATCAGGATATTTTTTTTTCATTAAAAACATATTTTCTAAGAATATGAACCTAATTTTGATCAAACAAATTGAAAATTGCATGTTTTTGAGGTGTTTGAACACAATGTCATGTTTTTATACTATATTTTTTCATCTTTCTTGCATAAAAAAATATATTTTTAATAACAATATAATCCCCGAATTTGGTTCATGTTACGTGGAATTGAATAAAGAATATCTACACCAAATTTCAGAACGATTGATCAATAACTTTTTGAGCTAGAATGTACGCAAGTCGAAAAAAAGTCGTTTCGAGAAAAACGCGTTTGAAATAAAATGTAGCGAAAACGAGAAATTCAAGGCAGTAATTAATTATAAAAAATGCTCACCGATTAATCAGCTATTCCAGCACCATATAGCAATCCCTCTTCTTGCTCATATGCGTCATTTTTAGCTTGCAACTCCACTTGACGAGCTATACGAGCTTCCTTCGTCTCCAATGAGCTGCGCCTATTCGGTCTCGTCACGCGCTTTCTGTCCATGCTCTCGGCATAATTGAAGCTCTGTGAGCCAACGACGAGATTTAATTCATTCATCAGCATTAGAAGGGCTGAATTTCCTTCATTGAATAATGCAGTAGCCAAGAATGTTGCAATCTCGACTATTTTTAAACCAGCATGTAGATGCTTTGGAGCCAGTCGCCAAACGGTTGAATTGAAACTTTCGTTCGCATTCTGCGTATGACCGCCTTAAGCATCTCGTCAGCAGATCGTCTCTCGATAAATCTTCGTATATCGGAAGAATTTCTTTTTGAACGTCGGGGTGTAATGGGGCAGGGTGCGGTTCTTCACAGAACCGACGGGCGGTCACTTAAGTGCTCATTGCATTCGACCTAATGGGAATTTTGCTTTGAAATTTTGACCACATATTCTTGAATAGTTATACTAACGATTCATGCAATAAAAAAAAAGACGATTTTTCGATCGGTCTAAACTGGTTTTCCCCCTTGAGAAAAAAAGTGTTTGAAAGTTCTATATGATTCACAATAAAAAAATGATCTCACTATCAATTTGCTATGCCTGGACCATAGAGTACACCTCCCTCTTCTTCAAAGAAGTAATGTTTTAGATGTGATTTATATTTAAAAAAATCGATTTTTTTATCTGACACACTAGACGACCCCCTTAAATTTCTCGCCATAACAAAGTATCAAAGTACCTTATTTTTATTTAATTTATGCTTTTGGTTGATTTTGTTTAGTTCTGTGATAAATGTTTTCTTATGGTTACATGCTGCGTAAACACTAAATGTGTATAGAGTATTATTATGATTGACATTTATTTCGATAAGGGTATATGATATAACTTTGTTATATTTTGAGCTTAGGTGAGTTACGCGTGTGTAGGTAATTCTATTATTTATCAATATGGCAGTTCCGCATCCATTTTTGGTGTTCGACATGGCAGTCCTTATAAATGAATCGTTATAAAAACTTAATTTGTGTTTGTTGTTGAGTTTTGTTTCTGATATTAATGCAATGTCAATCTTGTTTTTATTGTTTTTAATGAAATCTTCGAGATCTATTCTTCATTTGTTTGAGGCTAGCGAGTTGACGTTTATTACACAGGGTTTGATTTTACAGTCTGGAGCCCTACTATGGGTATGGTTTTCGTTTTGTGGTAATGTTTTATTTGGTATTTTTAATAAACATTTTGAGCAAATAGAAATTTGATTTTTCTGGAATTCTGTGTGATTTTCTTGTTTATTTCTGAACGATGATTTCCAAGAAGTTCCATCATGCTATCTTTAAATTGATTTAGCATACTTTTGAATTGAGCACAGTTGTTATTACTGATAGTGTTGCTGCAATTGTTACCACTATAACTGTTACAGTTTTCGTCGAAAGAGCGTGGTACGTTGTGGCCGATGGTCGAGGTATGTTCCTTTCGGTTTTCGTGTTGGTTCGTTGTTGCGTTAGCCTTGATTTTCGGTAGCGGGGGGAAGTTTGTCCTATAGTTACCGGCTGACGCCCCATATGTTACTTCTGGGTTGATGTGCCGATCGATTTTTCGGAACGTTTCAGTCTTCAGAGCTTTTCTCATTTGGCTAGCTTGTGTTCTGAGATCCTGATGCATTGTCAGGTATTGAAATCCTTGGTAGGAGGCAGGGTGACCGGCCTTTCCGCAGTTGACGCATGTTACTTCCTTTTGTTCTGTTTTATTGTCGACTTGGCATTTGCCACCGTTTATTGCAGAACCGTAATCCTTTCCGCATTTTACACATCTGGACTGCAGATGGTAATTTTTACTGACGTGCCCAATTGCGCTGGCATCTTTTGCATTGGAATATTGTTTTTTTTCGGATCATCTCCCATCTTACTGGCTGGTGGAGTATGAACTTTAGTTTTGTAGGGGTCAATGCCTTGCTGCCTGGAGTTAGTTGTGTTATGAAGTGGTATTTGCATTTATCAGTTTTATCGCTGTTCAGTTTGATAATTTCTACCACTGTGAGAATTGGGGACTTGTTTGGCAGTCATATAATATTTGACTTCAGATTCGGAGTAACCTGCTCTGATACCTTTTAATACAACAGATTTGTATTCCTCTTCTCTCGGTGTGAATGTATGGTATTGAACATTGTCAATGTCCAGTGTATTTGTATTGTAAGGAATATCTTACTTTTGTGTGACATTATACGGAGGTAGCCGGTATGGTTTTGTTTGATTCAAAAGTCTTTCCCCGCGATTTTGGTGTCAGTGATAAGTTTAATTAGACCTCTAATGTTGGCGTTGTATATGTGAATGGGTGGTGGTTTTGTTTTAGCTCTCGGGGTTCGTGTCTATTTATCTTTGCTTTTGTTTGGACTGTTTATCCTTTTGTAATTCGAGCTTTCGGATTGTGAACGTGAATTCTCGGTCTCTCCGTCTGCGGTGTCCATGCAGTCGGCGAGGGTTTCGTATTTGTTCGTGGTGGGTATGTTAGTGTTGCCCTCCAATATATGAACTTTATATGTGCGCTTTGGCTTTGTGCAGCCTGATGTTCCTAGCATCACATTTTCTTTGTTTTCACTGTTTGATTCAGTCGAAGTCAATCATCATCTTGTCTTAGGGAGACTTGGTAGAGCTCTCGGTTTGTCATTACGGAATATATTTTGATAATTGTTGGTTTCAGTTAACCTGTCAATTTATTTCCTGAGAGTTGCTGGGGAAAGGTTCTCAGAAGATTTACGACTCACCGCTATATAACTCGGACTACCATTGTATGTACAGGCTTGTAGTAACCTAATAGAATCACTCTATGTTACATTTAAACGTCAATTACGAAGTATGATTTTACGGGTTAGCTTGTTAACTATAGTAAATTGTAGAAAATGAATGATCTACGATGCGTACACTTCGAGAGATTATTTGCGGCTGGATCAAAGCGACCGTAACGTAGTGGATAAGATCTACGGCTACACGCGCTGGGGGACAACTGTTCAAATCCGGCCCGTGAACTTTTTTTTAATCTCATTGCTCATAATCAGCTTTATGTTTTCGTTGTTTTTACGTCGAGTGCCATCCGGAATTATATACTGGCGTAGCGAGTGAAAAAATTGATACCGTACAAACATGTTTCATTATAATATTCCGTTGTGAAATTCAAAATACGCACCATATCGCAAATGTGTTTCCAATTTATTTATTAATACGATTAGCATGGCATCAAATATTATTTTTGAATAACTTTGCATTGAATGGAATATATTTTCTAACATTATGGACAATAGAGATTGAAAAAATTTCACGGGCAGTATTTGAACCGTTGTCCTTCAACATTGTGGCCGTCAACCTTATCCATTAGGCTACACTCGCTTTGATGAATACTGCTTAAAATTAGCAGTATAAAACGTGCAATAAGAACCTTCAACATCTATTTTCTCAAAAACTAGAGAGCGTTAGGATAAAAGTTCACACCTATGTACTCAAGGAACGTCCCTCTATAACATGTATACGACCCTTCAAAAACCGTTTGGGACAACCCTGGCGTTCCCCTTGTAAGGCTGAGTAGGATGAAAGGTCATAGGGTTTTTTACAGGGGTAGGAATCTATAAGCTCACCAAATCCTATAAAAATCGGTGACGATACTACGACGGGCGGACATTTCCTAAATAGGGATATCCCATCCACGGTTAATATATAGCAAAAACTGTTCAGAAGTGATTACTTTTAAGGGATGATAATTTTGATTAGCATAAAAATCCGCGATCTCAGGATGGCGAGCTCTCCTTGTGAGAAAATGTATGAATGCACTTGGGGTATTGTAAGTCTTGCAATATAGTACAAACATTGAATATTGTCAGATTACCTCACTGATATACATTCTGAGCTATACAACTGAGCCTTTGCTCTTCACTCTTATTGTCATCAACCTGGTAAACCCGTTTATTATATTTTGTGCAGTTCTATTTATGTGTCAAATTTATCTACGGCGATTGTAATCGTTGTAATGTTATATTGTTTTTATTTTGTCTTAGCTAGATATTATTTAGACACATGTTCAGAGATATAAATTACTTTTAAAATTTGTTGTGGATTATGTACAAATTTATAAAAATGATATACTAGGAGTATTGCTGTTATGAACAACAATCACAATGTTATCTAGGACATCTATGAAAAATGGCATTTTCTAAATGTACGAGTATGTGTGCTATACAGTCTCAATACCATGAAGCCTTTTGCTCCCCCAGAAAAGATGCATTATGAATTTATAATAGACCGCACATGCATGTGCTTGATTTTAAAAACATATTCATATTGCGATACAACCTTACTGTGTTAGCTCCATGGCCTTAATGCCAGTGACTATGTTTCTACCGAATTCCACGCTCAATGGTTTTATTTTGGAGTTCAACATAATAATAAAAATTTCAAGAGATGGGGAAATCTCTTGAACAATATTTTGAATGAACAGGTTGAACGTCCAGCCATTAAAAATTCGGAAAAAGCCTTTTCAAAATATTGGTTGTCCTCTAATACATTAACAGCAGAAATTCATGTCTCAGTTTGTTTACTTTTTAAGGGAAGTGAGTTGGCCAAAAAAACTTGCAACAAAATACTTAGCTCCACAATAATTGAAAATTTGAATACAATTTTCGAAACAATTCCGATTCTCGAACATAATTCACAAAACATTCACATATCTTCTGTAGTTATTATCATTTTATTTGGTTTATTAAATAAGACGATGAGATCCCTCAAATATCATTGGCCTATGTAAAAAAAAAAGACTAAAAAATAATAAACATTTCGATAGTCTTTCACGCATGTACGTTTTCTAGATGTATAAAACATCAGAAGAAATACATTAAATCGTAGCGTTGATCTGTTCCATATTGTAATATCTTAAGAGCACGTGGACTGATCGGGATGAAACTAAAAAATCATTCGGAGGATGCAATACCATTATGTTAATCAATTAACCTCGCAGTTTTATTTGTAAAATGAACTTTGTGTTCAGTGGGACAACTTGTAGACGGAAAAAGTAGCGACATTATTCTACACAACATGACCAAATTTAAGTAATGGGAATAAAGACTTTGTAACTTTTTTCTAATTACCTCGCATCGCGATACTACCGTGTTGTTTTGATAGGAAGGTCAAGGTCATAAAGTCACTGTTCCAAATAACAACCTTTATAAATGCAGCAACCTACTATATACAGAAGTTTCAGAAATGTGAAATGTGAATCTATGAACTATTTCGTCACAATCTTTGCTCCATAACCCTATTTTTTACGGTGAAAGTATCATACATAATGATAAACTTCAGAATACAGACTCTGAAGATTCTTATAAGTTAACTCCTTGAAAAATCCTATAAGTATCAGATATTCAGTTTCAATTATATGTGAATTTTGTTGTCACTTCTCAATGAATGATTTCTATGTTCACATGTGGTTAAATAGTTATTTATTATTGTTACAACGAAGTATATATTTCTGTTAAGGTATGATCGTGGCGGAACACCATTATATATATCTTCAGGCGGTCAGCCCCAACACATTCCAAAGTGTAAGGAGTGTAATGCTGAAAGACAATTTGAATTTCAGGTATGTGTGTACGAATGACAGATGAAAAGTAGCATGCCAATTACCAATATACGGTTGTAATATGATCCAATTATATTCCAGATAATGCCTCAGCTGCTCAATTACCTTCAGTTCCATGATGTTCTGAATAGTCTTGATTGGGGAACACTGATGATTTTTACTTGCAAAAATTCATGCATAGGTAAATCGGGATATACCGTCGAATATATATGGAAACAAGATATCGTTGAAGTTGTATCCGATTCCATATCAATTAATGAATGATTCATTTGTTTCCATCAATGAATAAATAAAAGTATGAAATTTAACTAACTACACATAATCTTAATTAAAACAACTCTGAAAGGTCGCTGAGGGTTTATACCACCTTTGCGCTCGCAAAAATAGGTATACAAATAATTTCTTTTTCAGGGTCATCATGTAAAAAAATTGAAAAATAAATTGAAAACATTCCTTAGTCGTCCTTAAGTCTGATAGTGATTAAAGTGCCCTCTCATATTCAGGTATTTGAAGTGTACCAGTTCAAAACCCCAGTACTCCTTGTATTTCAGGCCACCTTGGTTCTGCGCATAGTGCACCAGTATTCTGCCTTTCTCCGGTCTAGTGACAAAACCATAAAAATCAAATTCTGGTGAAACTTTAATTTCTAGTGCCGTTTTCAGCCATTTCAGTTGATTGTTCTCACCTAATGGGTAATTGTTGATTATGTCCATCAATGGGACACTTAACATCGTTGTTCTTCGTAACGCATCCACTAGTCTTGATTGATCACCACCACTCCTCATCATGGGTATAGCACACTCGACTAGATGGTTCATTAACTGAGAAGTCTCTCTCATGGATGAGGTCTTCTGAAGCTTTACGCCTGTAACTACTAGATTGTTATGAACAAGAGCATGCTTCATGGGTGCTAAAGTGTCAGCCGATCCTGGAATTACTGGGAGAACTCTAACTCTTTGGTCCATGTTTGTCAATAGCACCCTGATTTGTGTCGATAATGCCAACTTTGATGATTTGGTGAATTGTAGTCCGCACTCCCGAGAAGGTTTCTGCGTTAGTAGAATAATTTTATTTGCCAAAATAAGCGCGTACGGGGCAAAACAAAATTAACATTTATGTATATATATATTGTAACGGGAGATGGCACATCGGCACCGAGCAGAAACGGAACAACAAATTAAACATACAGTTCACGGAGCTCCCGGCAGAGGGACAATAAATAAAATCCGCTCTCGCCAACAATATAGCAACGAGCAACAAATATAAGGCCAACGAAATGAACAACCGCTACCAATCTTTCGGTCAAAGCTCGATAAAGAGTACTCGTCATCCGATCGATACAATAGTACGAAGGTGGGTGACTGTTTGAGGCCCGACATTATCACGCAAGTGATAAGTCGGAGAGGCTCGTGTGTTATTAAGCCCTAGGAAATTGTAGACGAGAAGAAGTCTAGGAAATTTAAAAGGCAAGAGAACTGACCAGTACACTGTACCGTCAGCTGTCTCACAGACGGCCATCATCGCGCCGATAGAGAGAGATAGAGAGACGACAACATTAAGAGGCGTCAGAGACGCCAGACACCGACACACCAACACTGTCTCGACGAGACACAACACACCGACACACACACAGGAGCGGCTTCGATCATCGAGGAGAGATCGAAACCATATGAGAGAGAAAGGACTCACATAAGCGGGAGGAAGAGAGAGACGGCCGACGAACGAGCAGCACGGCAGCGACTCGGCCACGAATACAACACACACACATACAAACATCCCAAAATCAAAACAATACACATACACAGCTGATGAGCTGCAGTCACATTTAAATAGAACACTGTATTAAATTTAGAATTATAATAAAGTCCGTCGATTTTACGAGTGCGTTTTTCAAATTTTCTTCAGCTCCTGCTCGAGTCTCGAACAAAAATAAAAAGACTGAAACCACAATTCGTTTCAATATATAGAGATTATTTGACAGCTTTCAAAGCGTGCTACTAAAATGACGATCGAAATAAAAGACACTCATTTGTTTTAACGACTCGATCGACTCGATATTATATATTAGCTGCATAATTCATTTGACAGCGAATGTCAAATTAATCGTGACTCGAAATCGGGAAGCGGTTGAAAGATCTGCACCTCAATCAAAAAGGAAACATAAATTACCAGTTTCACAAACGGACGAGCACCGAGAAGAAAGACTGAAAACCATTAGAGTATGTATGACGAAGTACAAACTTTCGTAAAATAACAGCAACAACAGACGAATTGATTCACACAGTTTTTGAAAATATTGTACACAACTGCAAAAAACATAAGTGGTTAAGGGAACGTGCTATATTAGCAGCAAAAACACCAATGTCAATTATATAAATTTCATGATTTAAAAGAGAATTTCATGAGAAGCTAAAACGTACAAGTCGATTGCTGCTTTTATTAATCAAGAACAAGTTGTTAATTATTCAACTGAATTCCTGAATAAACGAATTCAGGTGGCGCTATGCCTGGCAAATGTCGTTTCATTTGCCAGGCATAGCGCCACACGTTGTAACATTAAAAATGGACGTGCATATCATACTTTTACGGAACATCAATCCACCACGACTTTGCGACGGTACTGGGGTTCCAGGGAAAAATATGATGAACAATATCAGCGAAACTACAATTTATAATAGAAAATTTGAAGGAAAAGACGATGTACTGTTGTCACGTATCCCAATGATACCAAAATATATGCCATTCGATTTCAAGCGTTTGCAGTTTCCAGTGCAACTCGCATTTGCAATGTCCATCAACGAAGCACGGGGACAATCGCTAAAAATGTGTATAGTATAGATTATACTTTGAAAGTTCATGCTTCACACATGGAGAGAAATACAAAAAATATTGTGTGTCTTTGAGGTTAGTTCCGAAAAGCGTCAAACGTTTATAAATTATACATCGGGAACATTGTGCAGGGAACTTATTATTTGTCTATATGTATATTTTATGTATTTTGACAGACTTATTTATTGTATATTCATACAAATCGAGCTGGATACTCACTCAGTTATCGTTGCCGTCGGGTGTACTGTGCTTTTCCTCCTCTATCTGTCTTGCCGGTCACGTGTGACGTCACAAATTCCCGCGGCTTCTAGGCGGCGTAATAAGCTCGCACACCACAACCATACACACGCGCACAGAGGGTTTATATCCCGGCTGTTTTTATTTTTCAAATTCAAGGATTTTTATTTTACTAAAAAAATATTTAATTCATTCCTACGCTTAATAAGAACAAAATTGGAAATTTCAGGCAACTTGGACAAATCAAGTCCATCATATCTTTAATTCTTTTTTTTTTGTCAAACATTCAATATTGTCACAATATTGTGGCATTCTTGGTCAGAAAATATTGTAGGCTAATATTGTCACAATATTGTGACAGACGAAGATTCTATCAACATTGCAGCAATATTGCATGGCAACATGCAATATTGAAAGATTCTAGCAACATTGCTGCAATATTTTGTGCTGTGCGGGAAGATATGAATATAATACAAAAAAGAGCGCAACAAAGAATGGATGTGTGGCGGACTCGCCAGCATTACCCGGCAGTGACATACGGCGCCAGCGGCGCAAACAAATACTAATTCCACGTTCCGAATAAGGGAGTGGAAAAACTTCTGGCGATATAGTCTATGAGAGGACACAAAAAGGAAGTCTGTCATAATAACCGCCAAAGCTATAGCAGCGTCGTTTTCCTCAAAATAACTTTGTTAAATCTAATTGTGTTAACTTGTCTGAAATAAATAAAAGTCTTTTTGTGAGCCAAGTCCATACCTACCCGACTGCACGAGGTTAATTAGCCTATAGATGATAAAACATGATGACTGTATGATGAGCATGAGTGGTGAGTGTGAAAGTGGTGGTGAAGAGGGCTGGGGTGAGTTTGAATTTTAATATTTACAAAGACCAATGAGAGGGAGATATGGTACAAAAGGAAAACAGCGACAAAAGAATAAGTAACGAGAGAGAGTGTTCGAGCGTGGATCTGGTTTGCGGGATAACGGTTACAAGATGACAAAAAAAGGAACACCATACTGTCTTGTTCAGAATCTGTATTTGTCGTCCTTAACGCGTCTTCTCACTTTGGAAATTTAAAAAAATCGATTTTTTTTTTTTTTTAATTTTGAAAGTACATATCTTCAAAAATGTCATCTCGAAATTTCATAAAGATCGGACGAGTCTAACTACATTTTTTGGCGACCGTTAGGTGACTACCTGAGAGTACCCGGCGATCCCTATTGTTCAGACTAATGGTGCAAGTACAAGAAAGCAGTGAAAAACAATCAGATAGAAACTTTTAAACATCCTCCTGCTCTAGCTGATGATGTTCAAGAGGTTTTGAAACCGATCTATGAAGAACTGACGAAGGACGAGTTACTGGAACGATGCCTCGGAGGAAATACCCAAAATAACAACGAGTGTTTCAACAGCTGTGTCTGGGCAATGGCGCCGAAACACGTTTTTACGGGAAGAAAAACCGTGGAAATTGCTTGCCAAACAGCGGCATGCATTTATAACGAAGGGCTACAACCTGTTTTAAAAATTTTGGAGGTGATGGGTGTCAAACTAGGCCCTATCGCCGTTCAATACGCCGAGAAACGCGACAGTGATCGCGTACGCGTAGGGAACCGCCGCAGCTCTAACGCTTCAAAAGAGACTAGGTCGAGACGAAGGGAAGCTATTTTGGACGAACACACCTTCTACGAAGAATCGGAAGGTCCATTGTATGGAGCAGGCATCGCTGATTAACCCGAGGTAAGGTTTTTTCATGATTTTTCTGCAACCAAAACTTTAAACGCAGTTATCTCAAAACAAGGTTTTTCGGTGCTTTGTTGATGAAATTTCGGAAACTATCCGGCCGATTGTCATGAAATTTGAATGACATATGCTTCATAGTTATGGCTATAGCGCATATCATCAGATTTTTGAAATTTTGATTTTAAGAATTTTTTTTTTACAAAAAACTGCAAAAAAATCGTGGTTTTTTTTTACTTTTTCGAAAAACGTGCGCCATTTTGTTATTTTCGCGAATATCAAAAATCTGATGATATGCGCTATAGCCACTGACATACTGAATCTAAAACAGTTTTATTTTTTTGTTTCAGACGACCCGTCTCGGAGATACCATCAACAAGCCACGACCATAACATTTTTACACGGGTTTTTCGATGCTACTGATGTATTATAATAATTGTTTAAAAAAATTTAAAAAAAATTTTTTCATGTACTTGAAAGATGTGTTTATTACATAGGATCCGTTTTATCCCATAATTTTAAGCAAAAATCCTCGAAAAAAAATCGCAAAAACAGCCTATTTTTGAGGCGCTTAAAGTGAGAAGATGCCTTAAGTTAAGAATAAATGTTGAGCCGTCACGAGCTGTTCTATAGAAAGCGCGTGAAGCTATAAGATGGCTGCCGTTCCGAGCGCACTTGGTGGAACGGTTATTACCACGAGCTGACCACGATTAATTCTGAATTCAATGGCCGTTTTCGAGCTGAGTCAATATATTTTCCACAGTACGATAGAACGCGAGTCAGGGAGGTTACCAAAGTCGAAATATCAATAATTAACACGATGTTTTGTAATCGAAATCACAGAGCGCTATTTCGTCACCGATCGTTGCTTAATACTGGTCATTAGAAGCCGGCATCCGATCATCGTCGAGCCGGTGCCGGAGAGAGATGGAGGGGGAAGCGTCGCTCGGACATTGAGCAACGTTGCCGCCTCCATCGATCGAGTCGCTGACAATCTCGTTAACCCTTATGCGCGCATTCCGTTTTCGCCAGAACAGAGAGAATGATGGCGAGGGATGAGATGGGTGCGAATGAATTAATGAATTAATGAATAGGGATAGGTACTTATGATGAAGTTAAAGGTCGAGCCACCATATCGTTTTTTGTTCTGTGTGTGTTCGTCATGTTCCTCTCGTAGCGGTATTGCCCTCGAGTATCTGCAAGGTGCGGCAGGCGCCCCAATACCGATGTTGGGTGATTAGGTGATTTTTGTATTATCCGCTGATCGACAATAATGATAAATAATCAGCACCCCGGCGTGATCCTGCAAATATCCGTGGAAGTCTAACAGGAAACGTTGCGAGGTCGAACTCACCGAATGGAATGGAATTTGGCATGCTGATAGAATGGACGAAAATAGGTGACACATATTTTGTTTTACGTGCCAAGTCATCTCTGAAGGGGAGAAAATTATCCTAAAAAATAAGGTTTTTTTTCGTTCTTCGTCGATAACTTTTGAATGGTACGATATATAAAAAAGTTACAAATTGCTATAACATTAATTTTTTCGCGTACTATACCTTGACATGAGAATGATGCAGATAGCAATAAATTTTATATTGTTTATTACAAGAATGCAATTATTTCATAAGTATCTGTGAGAGGCTCTCGTCCCGGAGGTCCCTGGTTCTTTTTTAATTTTTAATTTCAAATTATTGTTAAAATTTATAATTTATGGTTAAAAAATTGCCGGAAATTAAAAAGAAAAATTACGCGTCTTTATTGATAAAAACTTACGAATTAAATGAGACTTTCGTTTCCGGCGTGGTAGAGAATGGACGTGTGAGAAGTGTGCGTGCGGGAAAGTGAACAAAACTGACGAAAAAAGCAGGAGAGGTGGGAAAGAAGGTGGTCGGGCTAGAGGGCAGAGTGACAGCAACAAAGGGAAGAGTAGGCAGAAAAGTAAAAGAAGGGATAAAGGTGAGGATTAAGGAGGAAAGGAAAGACAGGAGAAAGAGGTTAGGAAATTGCGGGAGATAGAGAAAGACGTTAGAGATAGAGGGAAAACACGTCGCGACAGGTGGGAAAGAGAAGAACGCTGAACAACGGCAAGAAAGGTGCTGCCATCGGACAGGTAGAGAGGTAAACGGTAGAGCACAGGAATTAGAAAAAGAAAGTGACAAGTGATAAGGCAGGTAGGAAAGAAAGAGAAGGCAAGAGAGGTAGGGGAACCGAGACAGTGATCGTAGAGAGAAAGAGAAGAAGATACCGGGGCAGTAGGAGGGACAAAGACGAAGAAGAGCGAGGTAGCGATGGAAAGCGGGGAGGACGCAGCGAAGAGAGGAAGGAAAACAAACGCGGAACGGCTAGGAAGAGAGAGAAGTGACACTACGAGCAGCACAGGCAGCATAGGAGATTTAGCAGAATTACGGAAAAGGAAAAGAGAGGAAGGGGAGGAAAGGGACAAAGAGGAGAGGGCAAGAGAGGTAGGAAATAAGAATAGAAGAACAGAGAAAGCGAAAGGAGAGGAGGAACAGGAAGAAGGAATGGTGCAAGAAATGATAAGGGGGATGAGAGAGGAGTTGAGGAAAGGGAGAGAAGAAGCGAAGAGACAAGGAGACAGAGTAGAGGGAGAAATAAGAAGAATAAAGACAACAAACGAACAAATAAGGGCTCAACTAGAGAAAGGAGAAGAGAGATGGAAGATAGAAAAAGCAGAGATCTGGGAGGAAATAATGAAAATAAATGAAGGAATGAAAGAAAATGAGAGGGAGAAGGAGGAGTTAAAAAAGAAGATAAAGAAAATAGAAGCAAGAGGAGGGAAAGGAGAGCAGGGAGAGCAGAGAGGACAAGAGAAGACAAACGGGATGGAAGAGAGGATAAAGGAGATAGAAAGAAAAATAGAGGCAAACGAAAAAAAAGCGATAAAGAAGGACATAGTAATGAAAAGAATAAAGGTGGAGAGAGAGGAACCAGGAGAAACAGCAAGGAAGCTGATAGGAGAGTTGGGGATAAAAGCAAGAATAGAAAAGGCAACAGCAATAGGGAAATGGGAACAAGGAAGGGAGGGGATGATAAAGGTAGAAATGAAAGACATGGAAGGGAAGAGAGAAGTAATGCAAAAAAAGAAGAGACTAAGAGGACGAAAGGAAAGGATAGAAAGCGAAATGACAAGGGAGGAATTAAAAAAGCAATGGAAACTAAGAGAAATAGGGGCAGAGGAGCTGCGAAAAGGAGAAAGCGTCAGGGTAAAACAAGGATGGATTATGTTGCAGGGGATATGGTGGAGATGGGATGAGGAAAGCAAGGACCTGAGAGATGAAAGAGGAAGGGCAAGGTGGAGACCAAAGGACACGAGAAGAGAGATAAGGGAAAAGGAGGGAGGAGAAGGAAGGCAGGAGGAGGAGAGGAGAGGACAAAGAAACGAGGTGAAGGGGGAAGGAGGGAGGAAGAAAGGATAAGGTCAGAGAAAGGAGGAAAGAAGAAGAAAGCCACAAAAAAAGGCAAGGGGAGAGAGACAGGAGACAAGGAAGAACATGGAAAGGGAAAAGCGAAGAAGGACGAAAAGAACGAGGAAAAGGAATTGAAGATGGTATTCTGGAATGTGGCCGGATTAACGAATAAAGACAAAGAATTTTGGGAAACGATAGGAAAGTGGGACGTGGTAACATTAATAGAGACGTGGGTAGAGGAAAAAGGATGGGAAAGGATAAGAGAAAGGCTACCGAAAGGATACACGTGGGAAAAACAATGGGCGAAAAAGAAAAACAAGAGAGGGAGAGCCATGGGGGGTATGATAATGGGAATAAGAGAAGGGATAAAAGTAGAAGAAAGGGAGAAAGAAAAGGAGACTGAAGGGATAATAACGAAACGAATAGAAGTAGAGAGAGAAGTGTGGGAAGTAGTAGGAATATATATAAACGGAGGCATAGACAACAAACTAGAGGAAGTCAGAGGATGGATGGAAAAACAAGGGAAAGAAGAAAGAGTGATAATAGGGGGGGGGGGGGGGATTTCAACGCGACGACGGACAGGAAAGGAGGAAGAGTAAAGGGATCGGAGGAAGAGGAGGAAGAGGAAAGGAACTCAAAGGATAAGAAGGTAAATGCAGAGAGGAGAGGAAAACGGAGGAATAGAAAAAACAAGGAAAATGCGTGGATGGTGGGACGTCGAGGAAGGGAGAAAGAAAAAAGAAGAGGTGAGAAGGGAACTAAGAAAGTGGAGGAAAGAAAAGGGAACAAAAGAGACGTACAGGGAGAAAAAGAGACGATATAAGGAATGGTGTGAAAAGAAAAAAACAGGAAGAAAGAGAGAGGATAATAAGAGAGATAGTGGAGGCAATGAGAGAAAACAAGGTATGGGAGATAGTGAACAGGGGAAGGAAAATCAGGAAAAGAGTAAACGACAGTATAGGAAAGGAGGAGTGGAAGGAACACTTCATGAGACTACTGGGAGGAACAGAAGTCGGAGGGCATAAGCGGGAAGAAATAGAAAGAAAGGAAGACAGCGAAGAATAATTGCGTAAGGAGGAAGTAAGGGAGACGATTAACAAGCTAAGAGAAGGAAAAGCGACGGGAAACGACGAAATATCGAACGAGGCATGGAAGTGCGGAGGAGAGATGGCAGTAGAAATGGTGTGGGAAGTCTGCAAGAGAGTGTGGAGAGGAGAAGGAGGGGATAATAGTGCCGATAGTAAAGAAAAGAGAAGGAAAAAAGGCAGAAGATTACAGGGGAGTGACACTGATGCCATCATTGTACAAAATTTACACAACGATGCTAGGGAAGAGATTAGAGGAAGAGGTGGAAAGGAAAGAGATAGTACCGATGAATCAAACAGGATTCAGGAGGGGAGTAGGGACGATAGATAATATATACACACTAAACTATATAATAGGGAAGCAGATTAACAGGAAACAAGGGAAACTGATTGCGACATTCATCGAGCTAAAGGCAGCATTCGATAGAGTAGACAGAAAGACGTTATGGAAAGCACTGCAGGAGAGAGGGGTGAGAGGAGGACTAAGGAGAAACATAGAATGAATGAATGAATGAATGAATGAATTTATTATGCCTTAGCTAGCTGTGAGGCAATTACATTGAGTAGTGAAATGACAACAACATGTTACAATTTGGAATACAAATTAATATAATACTTAAAATAATAAAATAATAATAATAATAGAACATAGAAGAGGTGTACAGGGAGACGACGAGCAGGATAAAGATGGGAGAAGAAACTGGAGAGAAATTGTGGATAGAAAAAGGGGTAAGGCAGGGGTGTCCATTGAGCCCAGCCTTATTCAACTTCCTAATCGCGGATATGGAGGAAAACATGCAGCAAGGGTGGCGAGGGGGAATCAAGGTGGCAGGGAGAAGAATCTGCACGCTGGCATACGCGGACGACGTAATCATGCTGGCAGAGGATGAGGAGAGGATGCAAGGCATGATACGGAGGATGGAGAAATACATGGAAGAAAAGAAGCTAGAAGTAAACGTGGGAAAGACGAAAGTGATGAGATTTAGGAAAGGAGGAGGGAGAAAGAAGAAAATAGAATGGACATGGAGAGGAGAAAGGCTGGAGGAAGTAAAAGAGTTTAAATACTTAGGGTATATATTTAAAAGAAACGGGGGGCACGAAGCACAGATAAGGGATAGGGTAAAAAAGGCAGGAGCGGTAATGAGGCAGGTATGGGGAACAGGGAAAAGGAAATTTGAAAGGAACTGGAGAAGAAGAATGTGGCTGTTCGACACGTTGGTTTGGACGGTGATGGGGTACGGCGCCGAAATATGGGGGTGGAAGGAGAGAAAAGAAATGGAGAAAACCCAAGAAAGGTACATAAGATGGACGATGGGAGTAGCTTGAAGAACACCAGGGTACATGATAAGGGAAGAATCGAAAATGGAAAAGGTAGAAGGGGCGGAGAAGAAAGCAAAGGGGCATACGAGGAAATAGAAAAGAGAGACAAAGAAAGACAAGCGCAGGAGAGAGGAGAAAGAATATCAAACTCCAGATACAATAGATGGTACAGAGAAGTCGTAACAAAAGAGGTACCAAAATACTTAGCAGCAGGATGGCAGGAGGAAAGATGCAAGAGGATAGCGAGGTTTAGACTAGGGAATGAAATGAGAGGAGGACAGTATTGGGGAACAGAAGAAGAGAAAACGTGCAGGATATGCGGGGAAGAGGAGGAAACGTGGGAGCACATGCTAGACAGATGCGGAGGAGAAGGGGAGGAGGAGAGAGGAATAGGAGAAAGAATAAGGGAAATTCTAGACGAGAAAGGAGGAGGGGAAGGGTGGATGAAGGAAGTGGAGGAGAAGAGGAAAAAAATAGTGGTAGAAAAAAGCGAGAGAGGAGTAGGAAGGAATGAAAGAAGGATTGGAATGAATGAAGCGGAAACGGAAGTCGACGAAGGCGGGAGAAAGGAATAGAAAAAAAACTGTTAAGAGGCGAGCGATAAATGTAATGTAATGTAAGAGTGTCAGAATAATGAGAGAGAGAGGGAAGAGAGAGAAAAGGAGGCTAAGAAGGCACACAGAAAGAACAAAGAAACAAGAAAGCGGCAAAGACATAAACAAATAAAGACGAGAGCAAGAGCAGGGGCGGGAGAAACTAGAAAATAAGGTAGAATGAAATAAAATAAGATAGAATAAGGACAATGTAAAAAGTAGAATAAGGAAAAACCTGTAAATACGAAACAAAGACTGTAAGAAGAGTAAGAGAATGTACAAACGAGAAAGGAAACGAAAGTCACTGTAACCCTGAGGGGAACCAATAAACCATTATACAATATACAATACTTATGAATTAAATGTAATTTTTTTTTAAGTCTCTTACAATTTTATTTTTTAAATAAGTTAGCCGTAACTTAATAAAAAAAATTTTTTTTTTGAGTATTTGATATTTTTTGCAATTTTTTGATATCTCTGTCGATGGGGCCCGGAGTATTTAAATAAATACCAAGGAATATAGGAATAAAATATCTGTTTTGTTAATTAAAAATTTCTGCAAGCAATATTTTTTGAATGTTCACGAGTACAGTGTGACGGGTGATAATCATTATAAAAACAATCAAAACATTTATATTGTTGACACTGTGACGGATGATCTTTTAGCGGTTAATAGAATTCTACACATAAATAGGACTTAATGAATTTATTAATTTGATGGAGTGATATACGTTTCGTCTAGGTTGAGTGTTGGTGGAGGACTGATTAATTATGATGGATGGTGAAGGGAAAGGGTAAGAAAGAAAGAGTTTAGGAGTGGAGGGGATGTCGCGTGAGGGTGATAAGGGACCGTGGGATTGGGGGCTCAGCAAAGTTGGGAGTTAGCGGGAAAAGAGATTAGGAGTAGGTGAGAGCGGTGGGAAAGGAATGTGGGATCGTTACAACACCACGAACATTGTACGAACGCTAACTTGTTTTCTTCGCAATCGCAGGTATAATTTGTATGACCCTGTCAAGAAATTTTCATGAAGTGTTTCTGACTATTTTCACAAAAATATTTCATCAGATTTAAAATTTTTTATGTAGGTAGGCAGGTTATTGTATGGAAAAGTTTAAAGTAGGCCTAATTTATTTTTAAAAATTACAAAAATTGTAAGAGATTTGAAAAATCCCATTTAATTCGTAAATTTTGATAATACAGGCGCCTAAATTTTCTTTTTTTTACCTTCTTGCAATTTTTTAATCATAAATTATAAATTTCAACAAGGTCGCAACGTGGCGTGCTGTGAGAGAGTACGCGTTGGCAATACCGGGACAGTGGATAGCCGGAATTGTTGGAGGAAAGGATTAAAGAACTCAGTGGTGAGGGAAAAAGAAAGAAGAAGAGAAGAGGGTCAAGTGGCGATAAGAGAGATAGTGAAAGAAAGTGTGATAAGGGAGGCCGAAGGGGGCAAAGGGCGAGTGAGTGGAAAGAAGGTTAGGAACGATAATGGGGACGAGGGGCGGGGAGGCGCGGAGCACAGAAGCCGGATGAGTGAAGGGGAGCAGAAGCGCCTGTAGCCTAACGAAGAATTTCGTGAGAGGGGTGGATGGTAAAGAACAGGTGGAAGTCGGAGTGGCGGCGTCCGCGAGAAGGAAAAGAGGGAGACCGAAGAAGATCGAAACGATGAAAATGGTAACGAACAGGGATGTAAGAGAGTTTTTCGAGGTGATTGGATCACCGGGTGGAGGAAGTGCGACACAATCGCCGCCGGTACAGAGGAACAGGAATGAAGAAGGAAACAAGGTCGAGGCGGCCGATGAGACGATGTTTTTAGCAATACCTCGGGCTTAGAGTTAAGGACTTTGGTCAGGTCGTCGTAAACTAAACAGCAGTAGTCGAAATGAGGCAGAACGAGCGATTTGACTAACAGAATTCTAACTTCAACACTAAGCGATCGTTTATGAAATTTCAATTTGTGAACAACTTTGTGGACTTTTTGAGCGATATTAGCTACGTGTATGTTCCACGACAGGTCAGTAGACGGGACGACATCCAGATTTCTCGTATCTGATACGAACGGCAGCACAGAGGACCCAAGGTGATCGGGAGAACAGACGATAAATTAATCTACCTGACATAAGGCCTGCTGCCAGTGATGAGCACCTTAGACTTGGTGATGTTGAGTGTTGAGCCGTTCGCGGGCGCAAACCTAGCGATGACGTCGACATCATGAGAAATTTTGGCGATTCCGTCATTTAATTCAGCAGGACGACAGTACAGATAGATCTGCGTGTCGTCAGTGAAGATAATGTGATTACAACAGCTAAGGTTTGCGGCAATATTATTGATGTACAACGAGAATAGCAGGGGGCCAAGGACGGAGCCCTGCTGAACACCCACAGACAATTTAATAAAATCAGAGCAGCATCCTTGGCCATCTGTAACCACTTGGGATCTGCCTGTCAAGTACGAGTAGAACCACTTTAAGGCAAGGTCAGAAAAACCTAGCAGCCACAATTTATTGAGGAGGTTTAGGTAAGGCACAGTGTCGAAAGCCTTACTAAAATCGGATTGATCGCCTCTCCCAGGACCAAAAAAATCTGACACATCTTGTAGAACAGCAGATGGACATCACGTGATCGTAGATGTAGCATTTACACCAGCAGCATCTGGAACAGGTGACGCGCGTCGATAATGTGCTGAAATACGTGGTTACCCTACAGGACGATATGCTCACCCTGAGTCACCAGTCCACCTTAAACCATTACAACAGCACACTGGTCAACTACGCGCAGAGAGTACTCGATAAGGTGAATCATTACGTCACCACGCTGGAGCAGTACCTTCGTAACCCTGGCCGCCAGGGAAGGGCGCTTCGACCTCGTGGTCCTCACGTCCGAACAGCTGGGCGCAATCGCTCGACAGGCACAACTTCGCGCCGTCGGCTTGGAGTTCCCCCTCCCCATCGAGCATCTGCGGCCGGAATATATAGCTTCCCTAGCCTGGACCGATCTCGTGTACCACCAGGACCGAGTGATGATAATTATACACCTACCTATACTCGGACGAACCAAGTACGATCTATACCGGATACATCCATGGCCGGTCCCGCAGACGTTTTACAACGACACCGGCTCGGCTTACATCAAGCCAGCCGTATCGTATATCGCCTTATCATCGGACCAGCGAAATTTCTTCGTCGCCGACTCCGACTACGTGCATGCCTGTCGATCTTCCGAGAAGCGGCTGCTGTGTGCAGGAGGCGTGCCTGTGTACGAGGCGGCTATCTCGAGCTCGTGTGAGTTACAAATGCTGACACACCCGTCCCCCGAAGTAATGTGACGCTGCGACGTCCGCGTTCGGCCGTATCATGAACCCCAATGGACGCATTTACCCGTACAGGGAGGGTGGCTCTACTCACTCTCGGGGGAAGAAAACGTACAAACAATTTGTTCCAATCTCCCGATCCGGCAAGTTACCATCAACAACGTCGGAATCCTGCGCGTGAGTCCCAACTGCGTCGGCGTCATGAGAAACGCAACGCTTACAGGGGTACGAACGTACGAAAGCGACACGAGCTATCAATACCGCCCTTGGATCTCGCTCAATGTCTCCGTCATCGCGCCAACGCTACATGAAGTCTCCATCACAGGCACGGACGCGCTCAGATCCATCATGGGAAGAGAATCTGATCCTCGCCGATTCAATTCCCCGAACTCTGAAGAACGGGACTCTCTCGCAGATATTGAGGCTCAGATTCATGCTATCGGGCAGCATGCTCGAGAAAAGCAAGAACAGCACTTCCTCGCCATTGCCGGGTTTGCCGGACAAAGCCTCATCGTGCTTGGATTCATGTGTTACTTATTCCGACGACTTATGCTACGCACACTTTGTCGCATAGGCTCGGCTCTCTTATGCAAAAGACCCAAGCCATCGTCGGAATCGAATTCTACACCGGCAATAAAACTCGAGCCGCTATCCGCTGCGTTAACACCGACCGAAGTCGAGTACGCCGAGATAGCTCAATCGTTGACGACAACAAAGATGCCCGTTGCCCCCTCTACACCCTTGCCCCGCGCCGTGCCGCACCAAGAGTCCCTTGTTCCCTAATCTTCCAGCTAATATTTCCTTCTTCCCAGAACAAGAGGAGAGGAAAAACGAAGTGGCGGGGAAGACCGAACAACCGCTCTCAAGAACGCACCACCATCAGTAACGCTTCAGCAGCGAACGAGCAATCAACTTCACCTTTTGAACGACTAATACCGCTGCCATGAATTCGATCGTCGAACAGTACGTCCAGAAGGGGATCTGCCCCTTCTGTACCGATCAAGAACCCCAGTGTTCCGGGATTCTCACGTGCGCGGATCGATATCGGCGTTACGCGCAACGAGCCGCGGCTACAATCAATTGTTGTCTCTGTGCACAGAAAGAAGAGGGATCCAAGTATCCGGATCACTTCCTAAAGTGCGGCGACAAATTCTTCCGGCGAGCTCGCGAGTTGGGGACAGCCAATAAACCGACTTCGACCCGCGGGCGAGCCCGATCGCGCTCCCGATCACGATCTCGGTCCGCCGCAACGGTCACGACCTGCCGTCTGTGCCATCATAAACCACCAGAGTGCCCGGGGTTCGCCCAATGTGTGGAAAAGGCAAAGTTGAAACGCGCGCATTCAACGCGCAACCCGCGTTGCCCCGTCTGCGAGGTGCCACAGACCAAAGACGGGTACTACGCTCACGTGGGAGGGTGTCTCGTCACCTGCCCACCGACGAAGCAGGCGCCCGCGGGCAAACGCCCTCCCAAAACTGCAGTGGTGGCGTTCACCCAGACGCCGAGATTGGAGCTCGACCCCTCGGCGTCGTACTTATTCGTACGCTGGACGAGCGCGCCCGTGAAGCGCGTCCACTTCGCCAGTCCACTCATCCAACCACAGGCGGAACCAAAGCTCGAGTCCAACACCGAGGAAATCAACACCGATGACCCCCCGCCAGCCAATGCGGAGACCGATGGATCCCAGTCCTCGACCACCGAGGTGAAGAAAGAAGAGGACATCTTCGACGGAACCGAAGACATCTTCGATTGGGGAAACCCTCTGCCGGAGCCCCTCCCCCCATGACACCGAGCACGGCCTTCCGAGGAAGAGGTTCCCTACGCGGGCACCGAGTGATCCAGCAGGACCGTCGCTTCTTCCGCTAGGAGAAGACCAACGAGAGCGTCGGCTCAAATTCAAGAAGGACCAAGTGTTGTGGCCATGCGACGGCTCTCGCGAGAGCTTCGCATGGTAACAACGACGACGCTGGCCACGGAGTCACACGTTACCGCCTCCGAGGAGTCAAGTTCCGGGTCAGCGAAAACGCTGCACGCGCTGCTGACGCAGGACCAACGCGTCGAAGACTCCCTGAAATCACGCCATATTTTTGAATATGGCGTGATTAGTGGAAAATTCCGTGTTCCCACTGCCGAGGTGCCGCGGAACCTCGGCGTCCGATACGAAATCGATGCAAGATCAGTTCTGATAAAAGTTTCGATCAGTGAAGCTCCGCTGCGTGCCCAACGTCGGGAAGTTAGACCGGGAACAAATGTGATCCTTAATACTTAACCAACACGTTTGGTGGACCTTGGCTCTCCGCGGCTACCCGAAAACGGGTTAAATCGTCAAGCGTTAAACATTCCTATATTACCCTTCGTGAATCAAGTTATTTCAAATATCGGTTTTATATACTATTCGTTATCTATATTAATTGGTTATTATATTACTCGTTTAATACTATCCGCATTATATATTATTCATTTCATATTACCGCCTTATCATTTAGTTTCATTATAACGATCCTCCGTATTAGTATTGTGAGTTTTAAGTTTCGCGAAACGATTCACCAATACCGCGGTGAATAGGGACAATAAGTGTATTATTAAGTCGATCGACGATAGTGCGCCGCCTTGCAGGGAACATCTAACTAGTAAGCCGACGACGATATTTCTAATATGTACTGAAACCATTCTTAACGCATCTGGACGAGGTGCAATAAAACTGTATTAACCTGGGAATAGTGTCATAACCAATTTCTCGACACCCCCTCTCTTTCCAAGTCCTAACGAATAACGGGCCCGTAAGGGACGAGCGGCAACCCAAGACCTTCCGACGCTTCCGCACGATACACTTAAATTCATCTCTCTCAGAAATCTCTATATTACAGGGCGCCTTCTGCGCTCTGTTAGTGGCAGCGAATTACCCCTTTGTTTGATCTAGCACTAGCTGATCCATAACAGAGCTGACCCTTGGGCCTCCTATACGTGACCGTGAATATAATCGATTCCCCACGAGGAGGAGATATATATGTAATATGATGAACTCAGGTGTATTAGCAAATATACTAGGAGAAGCATCCAAAATTTTAGCAGTCAGCGATTCGTGGACGTAACAGGCTACGCCGCCACCTTCCTTTTCCTCCCGATAATTGCGTATCAGGAAGTAATTTGCGATGCTCAGTAAGTCATTCTGGATGCGCATAAAACCATGTCTCAGTAACAAAACTAACAGAAATAATGACACGGATTTTCGTCGAAGTGAATCCGAATAAGGTCGATGTGACCGAGTAGCGAATTCGCATTAAAGTGCGCCACAGTTAGTTTTGAGTTTGAGTTCGCTGTTAAGTTTGCCGAGATCGGCATGCGGGTGACGCCCTTTAAAGAGCCACATGGCGGGTTTGGGAGTCAAACCATATTCAATAGATCTTCCGCAGAGTTAATGGTAATCCGACGCTGAATATTGTCCTTCCTCGCGATAATCTGTGCATGATTCACCCATACGTATTTGTACAACATGCTGGTCGCGTGCGCTTTCGCTTGTCGCAACAATCTATAGCGCTTTGATGATAACATCTCGTGTACGAAGAGTTTACCGTTTAAATTGCAGCCAAAAGCCTCTTTAACCGTGAGGTCACGCTTTACTTTCTTCGCGTTGATAATGATATTGCGAACGCCACCTGACGTGAGGGTGACTGCAATTGAAAAAGCACGACGCGAGAGAACATCATCGTCGGTTGAATTCGTGGTTACGTCGCCACCGCGGATTTTCCTCATTGCACGAGTTGCCAGTACGTGACAATCGAGTTGACTAAGCCCCAGAGCAGCTAAAACCTTAGCCACCAAGATTCGCGGTGATTCACTGAGTACGGGTGGAATGCCCGCAACCACTACCTCACTTCAAATCATATTACGATTCGGATTTTAATTTTCATTTAGATTTTGATCACGGTTTTCGCTCAACGCAAGTGGCTTTCAATTGAGCAATTTCCTTCACCATTACCGCGTTCTGAGTCACAAGGGAGGCATTTTTTTCTTCAAGTGTCGCATTTTTTTCGTAGTGAGTATTAACGGCTGGCACCAGTCTCGGGATTTCGCTAAGGGTCGAATTAATGCTGGCTAACCCCATGCGGATCTCTGCGGCGAGACTAGCAGTGTTAGCGCTGATATCGCGAATCATTGCCGCGAGCGATGCAAGCGAACCCGTCGCGTCCTCGCCAGAATGTATTTACTGAGAAGAAGTGCACGGATCTACAGACTCACCGTCCACAGTCGATCTGTACTGCTAAACATTTGATAAAATTGTGTCCGTGGGACAAAATTCTCGGCAGTAATTAATTCCCCACTTGTACCCTGTCGAGAAATAGTAAGCTTGAATCTTTTGTCCGGGATACTGTATTGCGCTTGTGGATTATCACGCGTGTCTTGATTTTCGCAATGTCTTTGTTGCGAGTTATATCGTAATCGTGTTTCTTCGTGACCTGAATTCAGAAGGTGGTTATTGGTTGTGCGACTATTTTTGCAGAAACGTACCCTTCGCGATTGCACATCATTATTTTAAAAACTATTTGACCGTAAATTTTCCGTTTCAGAAAAGCACGTGAACTCGTTATTTCGTTCATTAACAAACCGCGGCCTGAATCCAGACGTTCCAGGCTCGTTATGCATAAATTGTTCGGCTTGATTTAGACTTCTACAATTATTAACGTTTTCTCCCATTGCATTAGCGCATTCTGGGTCTACAAAAGCATTTGTGTTGCTGCGGGTCTCGACAGACGGAGCATCCCTAGCAACTCGGTTTTCTTCAAAAATTCTGACAATCTCTTCCTCCACGTTCGGCGATGGATTGTCCGGTAAATTTAATCTTTCTCCCCCTCCGGGCCTTTCCACGGCACGGGGAGCGCCTTCAAAAGCTTTATTAATTTTCAACTTATTTAGTACTTTTAGTACTTCATCAAACTTACTTTCTAGTAGATTTATTTTCCATAGGCATATTTCCAAATTATCTGAATTATCTATTTTATTTCGAGACGGGTTTCTCAACTGTGTTTATTAACCTATATGTTTCGTTCGGGAGGGGTGTCGGTCCGCTTGACCACCTGCCTCTCCCTGTTGTATCGTTACCCCAGACAGACGTTGTAGGTCCGTACGTTGGTGGTATAAAGTTTGCCGGGTCTAGTCTTGTGGAGAGGGAAATTTCCCCTCCTGCCGAGTTGTCAGCTCTATTTCACTGTACGGACTCGGCCGATAACCCACTATTTTGCGGGCCTCCCCCCTCAGACGGGGATGGGAGCGTCTCATTTCGGCACGTACCGCTCGTTTTGACATTCGACGCGCGCGGCATTTCTTTTTCTTTTTTATTAATTTTTGTTCCCGCGCGAGTCGTTCTTTTCGGTGGGGAATAAAACATAGAAGTCATTCTATTTCATGACAAAATTACAAGGTATATCTTGATTTATTTTATTTTATTTTTTCGTCAAATCCAATTTGACAATTATTTATCTCATTTCGAGCTTACTGGCAAAGAAAATTCATTCGCCTTTGAATTCAATATTTCGAAAACCCAATAATGAAGGAATATTTTATTAATTTCGCTTTCCTTTTCCAATTTCTATTACTGTATACAATAAATAATACTGCGGACCAGCTATAATAATTACAAAATAAACAGTCACCAAATTCTCCAGAAAAACTGTTTACTTCAATTGCCTTTGTCGTTAATATTCTCATCCAATAATTTCGGTACTCGATTTTGTCGCGTTAGCTTCAATAATTGTTTGCTATATACCAAAAGAAATAACAGTTAGGATTTCGTATTATAATAGCCTGAACAGAATATCTGATTGTGAGACAAAGCAAGTAAGAAAGAAAGGTATAGGCGACCTTCAACCAGAGAAATTTACACATACACGCTAGATTCTCTAGATCACTTTCTCACATATATCGTTGCCTTGTTTACATCGAGCTTGGTTGTTTAATGTTGAATGCTTGCGGCCATGCCGCCGATGGCATAAACTGCTGTGTTCTTTATTCTTTTTACGATTTGACTGGTTCGATTGGGAGGTTTGAAATAACTGCCACGATTTATGGGAAAAAGCCAGCACGGCATAAAAAACCCAGATTTATTATTTTACACTTTCGACTGGCGTCGCACACATTACACCCTTGATAATCCGCAGCTGCACGAAGACAATCGCCTAACCGTTCCGACCACGTAGTGGTTACCTTTCGCGCGCTTATTTCGCACCATTAGCACGGTTGTAATCGCACAACCTTACTTCAATACTATTCTCGGTTTTCTACCAGTTAAATGATCTGAATTCGATGGCCGTCGTTGGTTTCTCACTACGTTTGGTAGGGTGAATATGGTCCCCACTAAGTAACGAGGGATCAGTTGATCCCGGTTTCTCACTTCTGCCGTTGTTAACCGTCTCGTATGACGTCCCAAAACCCACTGCCCTTTCTTTCTTTCCCTTGACAGTGGCCGGAAGCCAACCCCCCCCCCCCCCCCTCTTTCCTTCAACGCGGATTCGCACGGTTTCGGGAAAAGCTAGCGTGATCAGCGCCGCCACATCCGCCGCGGCCATGCGAACCCGCCCTGTTCTCATTTCTTTCATGCAAACGTTCATACACACCACACACAAATGTTACGACGGAACATTGGTTGAAGATATCGCTGTTTACGAAATGTGCGACGCTCGCTTTGATGTTACAATAGAGAAGATTCTCGTCGAAATGTTTTTTCAAACACCTTACGTTGCCTCTATTACGGAATATTCTCGGAATTCAACATATTGTTACGTCCCGAGAGGGAGGCACAGATCGAAGCCGTGTGGCGGAGTCGACACCGACATTACCGACGCCACCGACACCGGACACCAGAGATGCGACACGGCGGCGGAAGCAAGTGATAAAGCCGCGCGAGTATTACGAGTGAAGAGACTACTCTAGGTCAGAACATTCGACGGCTACGGAAGAAGTATCTCAAAAAAGACAGAAATAAAAAATAAGAAGAATGTGCGACTTACCACGACTTACCTGCGATTCTACAGTAACCTGTAAAGGATAAAAAAACCGATTAATAAAGATTCTAATACTTACCGTACGGTTCAACCGTGCCTTCTCCACTCTGTAACTCCATAAATTGGTGACCCCAACGTGATATACAGTCGCAAAAGAACTGAAAATAAAAATTAACCTAAAATAGCAACGTAGGGAGCAGAGTAATGGTGCTACATTCGCCAAAGCACACCCGAAGACAGGGGGAAAGTAGCCCCGAAACGGCAGGAGGCAGCAATGAGCGAGAGAGCCAGTTTAAAGAGTGCTTCGAGGGACAAAGCGCAAGTTCCTTAGGGCGTCGAGATGGGCCCGGAGATACGGGACAGACGCGAGACGCGAGCGGCGCAATACCGGGAACGACGCGCGAGAACATGATCTCTATGGTTAACAAGATCCAACTTGCACCATTCCGATCCGAAAGGACGGACGTATGGTTTTTCATCGTGGAGTCAGATTTCTCAGCATCGAGAATCACAAATGACGAGAGCAAATATATCGCGGTCCTGAAAGCGCTTGACTCGCGAACTCTGGACGAGATATCGGATGTGATACTCAACCCTCCTACATGAGATAAGTATAATCATTTAAAAAAAATAATTATACAGAGATTTTCAAAATCAAAGGAACGACAGTTGTCGAAATAGCTGAATGACCTGACGCTGGAAAACAAAAAGCCATCGCAACTACTGAGAGAAATGAGAGAATTGGCGGCGGGTGGCTTCAGTGATGAAGTCCGGCATTCGTTGTGGTCGATGCGGATGCCCCCGGACCTCATCCCAATGTTGGCGATGTCACAACAACTGGAGCTCGACGGGTTAGCCGAAATGGCCGACAGAGTAATGGACTCAATGAGATTCCCCAGAGTCATGGCCACGAGCGCAGCCCCGCAGAGGGATGAACGGACGTGCAAGGATTGTGCAGCGCTGGTGGAAGAGGTGAGAGAAATGCGGCAAATGTTTACACAATTTCTAAAGGTGTCACAGTCCTCGGGACACGAAAATAGCTACAACCGAAATAACGACTGGCAATCGAGACGGTCCAGAGCCAGATCCAGGTCTAGGTCGAAATCAGGCACAGTGAAGAAACCTGGGGTCTGTTACTATCACCAGAGGTTTGGGGATGCCTTGTTCAAGTGCGAGCCAAACTGCACCTATAAAACAAAACAGCAGGCAAATTAGCGCAGCTGTCGCCAGTACAGGCTCTCGGGGACAGCGACAACCACTGCAACAGCAGTCCACCGCCTCAATTTCGCTTAACCATTGTGACGAATTTTTCGTCTCACCGGAGATGACAGCCTGCAGGGGGTCGCAGGTGCGACCCTGGGCGCCGATGAGGCGTCAAATCAACATCACCGCGTGCAATTCGGTTTGTCGGCTACATATTTCAGAAACGGGGTTTCTCGGTGGTACACCGCGCGTCGAAGTCCTCGCGAAACGGCGCCTCGACGTAAGGAGTTCGGCGGGTGCGGCGAGGGAAGCGGTGCTGCATTTTTTTTTCGTGCCTGGTGGCAAATCATGTGAGCCAACCGCCGAGAACAGGGACGCCTGTCCGGCGAGGTGAGCTTCCCCCTTCCCCGTCGCCCGTTCCGAGCCCCAGGGGGAAGGCGCGCGGTGAGGGGGGTGCGTCGTAGGGTTCGGGAGCACTCGGCTCCTAGGTGAGTTGTGCACGGCCCTCGTCGCGCTCCCCCCTCCCCCGCTCGCGCCACTCGACAGCCAGCGAGGGGCATGCGGCGCGGGAGGACCGGCGAGAATCTTCAAAGAAGGGAGCCGACTACGCTGCCGTGTGACATAATTGGTCAACCGGCGGTAATAAGAAAAGTAGGGGGAGAGTGCCTAGGCTAAGTACGCTGGTCGGACAACGAGGTAGACAGTTGTTCGAAGATCGATCAGAGCGTGAGCAGCGACGAGAAATTAACACGTGAATATAGTAAACGGGTGAAAAGTACGAAGGAGTGTGAGTGGCAACGGATCCAGCGAGAATAAGTAAGTCGATCCGATTTTTCCTAAAATAAAGAGAGAGTAGGCAGGGACGAGGAGCTAGGTCCTTAAGTCCGGCAAGAATAATTAAGAAGAAATTGAAGATTATTTGCGGTAGCCCCGCGTAGAGGAAATGAAGTAATCAAAAGCCGATGCTCGATTTAGAGAAGCTACTCGCCCCTGGCCGACTCTCTACTTTCGTAAAATTCTCGTCGCTGTCAGCATAATTATTCGAAGATTCGGTATACCCGTGCGTACACCGTCGGCTACCTCATGGTCGAGACGCCGGCGTCGAGTACCACGTGCGACCGTCCTCTACCGCGGTCGCACCGTGTTGTTTACTTCTTTTGTATTGAGTCGCCGTGCCAAGTTGTATGTCGTTTAGAAAATATGTAAAATTATCATAGAATAGTCCGTCTTCTCCCGTCGCGTCGAAGCTACCTAAATGAATTATCCGGCGTATTGGTTATCTACAGGGTGTTACCTAAAATGATTATTTATCTTCAGGGGGGTTACCTACCACTATTTGCTATCTACAGGGTGCTGCATAAAATGATTATTTATCTTCAGGGGGGTTACCTACCACTATTTGCTATCTACAGGGTGCTACATAAAATGATTATTTATCTTCAGGGGGGGTTACCTACCACTATTTGCTATCTACAGGGTGCTACATAAAATGATTATTTATCTTCACGGGGGTTACCTACCACTATTTGCTATCTACAGGGTGCTACATAAAATGATTATTTATCTATCTTCACGGGGGTTACCTACCGCTAGTGGCTATCTACCGGGTGTTATATAAATTACCGATCTTCGAGGGGGCTACCTGGCGTTATCGGTTATCTATAAGGTGCTCCGTGAAATAAGGCGTTAGATTTGAAGGGAATTCCTGCGCCTGCATGATCTATAAGGTGTTACATAAAGTTAGTCCTTCTCTCGGACGCGGCTACCTTCCGACCAAGGGGGATAGTATAACAGCGGGACAAGGCTATCTAGCGCGAGCGAGCGGCAGCCGAGAAATGGATGTCACTCGATTTCATGTACATTCGATGTCGTAAAATTACCACCGTGCAATAAACCTGTTGCCCCGCTGATTGTGAGAATAATTGATTGTCCTACCCGATTGCCCCAAAATCCTTCACGTCCACCCCCTGTACCTTAACGACCCGCAGGCGGGCTGGGCCAGCCGACTTGAAGCCCGAGACCCCTGTGCTCGCCCTCGGGGAGGAGCGGGGACGCGTGGGGGGGGGGGGGGGGGCGGTGGCGGCGAATCTAAACAAAGCCGGCCTAGGTCGGTGGTACGCGAGTGTACCTGGCGCCCGTTCGCCCCCGGTCGCCCCTGCTACGTCAGCAGGTCCCGATTCCACCTCGCCGGAGCGGTGGAAGCCGGCGCGGACCAACGCGCGCTCCTCGTCGGGCGGGGGGGACAGGCGGTTCTCGGTAGGTGCGGAGAAAACCCGTTACACCATATACGACACCTCGACCAAACTCAGATTCTTCATTGACTCAGGGTCATCAGTATCAGTAATCCCCAGTAGGATGACAGTAAAGAGACCGAGCATTGGCGGTAACAACCTATACGCAGCCAACAATACAGTGATTAAAACGTACGGAGAAAAGGTAATGAATATCAACCTGGGACTGCGACGGGAATTTCGACGGCCATTCGTCATCGCAGACGTGCAATCGGCTATTGTAGGTGCGGATCTCATTGGAAATTACGGCATACTGATCGACCTGAAAAACCGGAGATTGTTGGACTCGACAACAAAAATAGCGTCACAAGGAAACATAGCCGCAACCACAATTTACAACATTTCAACAATAAACAAACACGGCGAGTATACCGATTTATTAATCAAATACCAACATAATAAAAATAATACAAAAACAAAAAAAAAACAAAAATCAAGTAAAGCATTACATTCAAACCACCGGAGCACCAGTCTTTCAACGACTAAGACGAGTCGTGGGAGAAAAACTGAAAGCTTTGAAAGAGGAAATCGCTTACCTTATCAAAAATAACATGATTAGACCATACAGTAGTGCGTGGGCGAATCCGGTACACCTGCAATCAAAGCCGTCAGGAGAGTGGAGAATATGTGCGGATTTCCGAGGATTAAATGCAATCACAGTCCCAGATCGATACCTTACGGGTCATAGCCACGACCTATTTCAAGCATTGCATGGGAAAAAAGTAGTCTCAAAGTTGGATCTCAAAAAGGCGTACCATCAAATACCGATGGCCAGCGAGTACATCGAGAAAACCGCCATAACAACGCCAGTGGGATCATACGAATTTTTGGTAATGCCATTTGGATTGCGAAATGCATCACAGACGTTCCAACGACACATGGATAGTATCTTCAGAGGAGTCGATTTCGTAATCGTATACATAGACGACGTTCTCGTATACTCTGAAAGTGTAGAAGAGCACCGCAGACACTTAGATATCGTGTTTGAAAAATTAAATAATAATGGCTTATCGTTAAACCATGATAAATGTATTTTAGAAGAACCCCCGAAGGAACGAATGGATGCAATTGCAGAGTACCCAAAGCCTAAGACAATCTCAGAGTTAAGGAGATTTTTGGGTCTCATAAACTACTTTCGCCGATGCATTCCGAACGCAGCAAAGATACAAGCGCCACTCAACGATTTTTTGAAACAGTCGAAGAAAAACGACAAGCGGAAGATCCCATGGAACGAGGCAGCGGAAAAAGCATTTACGGAGTGCAAACAGAGCGTAGTAAAAGCGACTGCGACTCGATTCGTAATACAAGACTCACCTAACAAGGCTCTCGCTAACAACGGACGACACCGACACAGCGATAGGCGCATCCCTGGAGCAGAAAGACAAGGACAAATGGGTGCCGTTCGGATTGTTCTCCAAGAAATTAAACACAGCTCAGAGGAACTACAGCACCTACGACAGAGAACGACTGGCCATATATGAAGCGATACGATTCTTTCATCACATCCTCGATGGCAGACAGATCGTGGTGCGAACTGATCACAAACCACTCACCTTCGCGTTCAAACAAAAAGTAGAAAAAACGTCACGACGATTGCTCCGACAACTGGACTACATATCCCAATTTACGACAGAGATCACATACGTAAAAGGAGAAGAAAATGTTGTCGCGGACGCATTGTCAAGGATAGAGCAAATTAACAGCATCAATATGCCCAAGGTTTTATCGGCCCAAACAATTTGGGAGGCGCAATCGGCAGACGAGGAATTAAAGAATTGTTGGAAAAGCAATCGTCTCTGAATTTGCAACTGCTATCAGTGGAACCGGAGATAAAAATTTACTGCAATATCCTCAAAGGAGTCGTTCGTCCATACATCCCGAAAGCCCTACGACAAGAAGCGTTCGAGTCAATCCACGGGCTGTCTCATCCGAGTGGACGAAGCACCTGTCGAATCAAGTCAAGGACTTGTGACGCGTGCCAAAGATCGAACATTCACTGGCACAACAGACTTACGCCGAATCATATAGAAATAGCGGAAGGGCGATTCACGCGCATAAACATGGACCTGATTGAACTCCCAGCGGTTAACGGATACCGATACTGCCTCACAATTATCGACCGCTTTTCGCGGTGGCCGGAGGCAATACCGTTAAAAGGTATCACGGCGGATGTGATAGCGAACGCATTCTTTAATAATTGGATATGTCGATACGGAACTCCACTATCCAGTACTACTAATCAGGGGAAACAATTCGAGTGCTCGCTATTCGCATCACTGGCAAAATTGGTAGGGGCAAAGAAAATTAAGACGACCCCTTACCACCGAGCGTCCAACGGGATCGTCGAACGATGGCATAGAACGTTAAAAGGAGCGCTCACTTGCAACCGTCAAATTCTCTGGACAGAACTTCTACCTACGGTGTTATTGAATCTTCGAACGGCATTCAAAGAGGACATCGGCGCGTCCCGTGCAGAAATGTTGTACGGCACCACGCTACGAGTACCAGGCGAGTTTTACATAAATAACGACATGCCTACCGACCCTCAGATATTTGTAGAGAAATTCCGGACATTCACCGCATGCCGTGAATGTCCGTCAAGTTTTACAAAAGAACGCGGAATACATTAATTTGTCTTATCACAAGACAAATTATCCAATACAATGTGAAATTGACAAATTTGACTTTTACATAAGAAATTTTCTAACACAATATACTGTGGCCAAAGTTCACTTGATGCAAAATAAATTATTTACCGCAATGTAGGCTGAACAAAATCTATCTTATTACGAAGTTTTATCTCCGATCTTCGTAATTTTCCCAATTATTTTTCAACGTTTGTCCCACGTTGGGCGCCAAATAAGACAGTGTATTTTCTTTTGTCGCAAGCCGACATACACTTCACCTGGCTGCCAGGGCTCTAAATATTTAATTTTTATAAATTGTTGGGCGCCAGCTAGTTCAGCGAAGAACTAGCAATTAATTTAATTTGTTTAATGAAAATTGAGAAAATACTGAGGGTGGGAACACGCTTCGACCCGAAAGAGAGGAATTTAGCAGGAAGACCTCATAAAAGAAAGACTCTCAAGTACTTACGTGAAATCTGCTTTATTCTCCTTTATTTGACAAATTTTGTATTCTTTCGCTTCCTCGAACCCACTATGGTTCATTTTGGTCACTCAGCCTAACAATTGACAAATTAAATGATCGAGCTAGGCTAGTTAGATTATAATATAGAAACGTTCATTATTTGCCTAGATTTCGACACGGTCTGTCCCTACGAGTGTTCAGATTGAACTGTCTTATTACGGTTTGTTACAATTTGGTCACGACTTGTCCGTACAACGGTTCAGATCGAAGTCCCGTCAGTGTGTCGTTAATGCTCTCTTTCATGTTCATCGCTACCTGAACGTTACCGAGGCTATCAATCGGGGGGCCAATCCGCAACTTTGTCAATTGCGGTTCTTATGTTAATGCGCCATCTCCTTTCTAATGACTTGGGTATGCGCGGGTAATACATTCGAGTGACGACGGCGAGAGTTTCGACAATTTCCTGTCACAAAGTATAAAAGAACGATATGTATTTTTATCATAATGATTTGAGAAGATACAGTAGGAAAATCATAATATTGGGAAATTGATAAAATTTGGTGATAACGTTCTTCAACATCAAGTGCGAAAAAACCCAAATTTTTTCAAGTTTTGTTTCTATCTAGTTATCGAGCAAATCAGCATTAAAGCAGAATTCTTATGGCTGGAATATATACTTATATATATGAAAACGTTATGATTATACACGTGAACTTTAGCGTTCAATTACTCGATAACTGTGTAGAAGAAAAATGTGAACAAATTTGTATCTTCGAATTTAGTACTAAAGAATATGGTCACTAAATTTTATAAAATTGTAATTACATATTTTGAAATTGTATATTTTTTTAATATGGTTCAGCTAGCAAATATTGTATCGAAGGTATCGACCCTCATAACTACTGCCATTGAATTATTAAACTTAATTTCACTAGCCTCTATTGTGTTCAGTAATATTAATCAATTATTTTATTAAATTAATTAATGGAAAAAAATCTTGTATTATTCTATAAATATTTTTATTGAATTTTTTTATATTTTCACTTGTCCTAAACAGTTTCTAATTGTTCAGCGATTATAAAAAATCATTTTCGAATAAAATATTGTTTATTCGATGTTTTTTCTGAAATTTTTGTAAATTTTAATATTTCTATATATTCAAATAATTTATAAAATAATTAAAAAAAAAAGTATTTTTTTCAACCATTTCGACCACGATTGTTTCTTAACGCGATTACGCGGTCCCGGATCGAAGTGAAGGAGCAAAAAACGTGGGGAGTGGACATAGAACCGCCGTAGCAGAGGAGAAAATGAATATATGAAAGATTATTACAAAAAGCGTAACCGTGTGTGATCTCGGAGCATCGAGTCGTGTCCCGCCGCAACCCAACCTCATAAAGCAACTCGGGCAATAAACACTCTCGACGAAAATGTATCACACTCGAGAGAAGAAGAGAGAGATTCGGATGCGACGAAAACGCAAGTTGTGAGCCTCCCGCGGGAGAAGAAAATAAGAAAGATACAATAAGTTGGGAGTAGAAGACGAGCTGGGGCTGTTGATGAGGGAGGCGGAATTCTTTCGGGTCTCTAGTCAAATTGCGAATGTAATTTAACTAACAGGGTACGGGTCGTCCCCGCCGACTTCAATTCAAATGACTTTGCACCAATAAATAAAAAATTTAAGTTTTATATGAACGCTGTCGTGAGGTCAAAATGACAATGTAAAAAATTGAGAATAATTGACAATAAAAATATAATAATAACAAAATTATTATTAAATTAAAGTAATTAATATTTTCCATTACAATTTTTTTTAAGCGGATCAGCGACCAAGTTTTTTTTCACAATTTTTCAAAACCTCTTGCCTGAAAAATAGAGCCTTGAACTTTCACGGTGCTGTGAATTTTATATGAGATGACATTTTTCTTTGAAAGAGGGCCTAATATAGAAGCGTCAGATCTGCCGCTAGTTGCGCAGAGCGATTCAGGAGGTTCGCCAACTTCAACGATGGGGGTCGATGGATCAATCGAGTCCAGAATTAGCAAAAGTGTCAGGAAAACCCTCCGACTAAGCTTTTGTGTAAGGAATAAACCAAGTGTGTGAATCTGTAATAAAAGGTGAATTTGGAAACAAAAATAATGCATAATTATCTGTATTTAACATTTATTTATAATCCCTTATGTTCGCATAAGTTTTAATCCATACAACTAATAAATAATATTGCAATTATTGCATTATTGGAAGTTCACCGGATATGGCAATTTTCTATTCAAAATTGCCTCATACATGAGTAATTTTGCTTTTGCGACTTCCAACTCGCAACGCTCTTTCTCCAATTTCACTTTTAAAATTTTAATTTCCAAACTCGATTTTGAACGCTCTTCTTGTTTCAGTATATCGACTAGCTCTTTTTTCGATTCAGCCAACTTAATAAATTGGTTATTTCGATAAGTGACACTCGATTTTCGATGTGACTCAGACAAGCGTCTCCGCTTATCTATGGAATGCGCATGCTTTACATTAACATTTGTTGGCGAAGGGGCGGAATTTTCTTTGTCTTCCTCTTCTTCCGTTCTCTCTTTTGTCATTTGAACTTTTTTTCTTGAGCTGTTTGCAGCGATTGGCTTGTTGGGTGACGTAACTGCCAATATTCATTCTCATCTCCAGAATTTTCATCATTAGGATTTTCGTCGAGTATATATGAGGTTCCCGCAGTCACCATTTCCTCATTGTCAAAAGGATTTTCTAATCCTGTCATCGTCAAATCAATCATGCTTTTTATACGGTCACACATTGGATCTTCTGATACCTGAGATTACCCTCCACCTACAAGAATATCTCACTATTAATATGAAGTTCAATTATTTGCAACAATTAAAACTGCATGCTGTTAAGATTACTGATTGGCTTCAATATTCAACGGAAATAAGTGATTACAAATAAGTTTCATTAAAAAATAATGGTTAGATTTTTTGAATAGTTTTTTTACACTTGTTCTGAGGTTCTGAGGTTACCTGTAGCGAAACGGTCTCGGTGCAAATCAGCATAGTGCTTCCTCGTTTTTTTTTTAAGATTGTCCCAGCAAGTCTTGAGAGAATTGACTGACCAGTGGTTTGAAATGTTGTTATAATTGAAACCATTGCAGATTTGATTCCAGCACTCTTCTTTTTGTTTCACACTGACACTGTCAGTTTTTTTTATTTTCTATTATATCCTTATATGTTGTCACCAATTTAATTAATTCTTCTTTTTCCACCGTAAAAAAATTAGGACCTCGTTTGGAAGTCATTTTTCGTTTTTTAGGCGCAAATGTATTTGGTAGGGACGCCAAAACCACTGCATTTCTTTATTTTGTTGATAGAGGTATGTATGTGCAATAACATCCCTTCCACTACCCCATTCCGGAAAGCCAATCACAGACGACATTTGATAAGAAATAAGCACTCGGTTGAAGTTATCAGTAACGGGCTATAGGTTTCCGGAAACCTCGGTTAAAATGCATTGTGGAACGCAAGTGCGATAAACCGCTCGTTAAAGCAGCGGTTAGATTTAACACTTGGTTAACAAATCTCGCGTTTAACCTCGAGTTGTGGAACCGGGCCTAAACTGTTTTTCCGCTCGGCGGTTGGAGGACAACATTCATTCCTCCGCAACCCCGACAGGTTTCGGTTCGCCTTAAAGCCCTGGTGAACTTCGACAACTGTTGTCCCTCCTGGGGCGCGATCTAAAAGCGTGCCACCATCACGAACCTGATGCTGATCGGGTGGCGAACCGTCCTCAGTACGCCGCCCACAGATCCGCGCCTAGAGTGGCTGGAGATCGTCAAGAGCCCTTCTGCGCGCCCCCAGACGTCTGAGGTGTCCCCTCCGGCTGACTTGGGCAGACGCCCGCTGCCTTTCTCTCTCCGCCGCCTCCTTTGCGGACGTCACCCCCTCGCAGAAGGAGGCGACGGCATCCCATGCGCTCTCCCTCTCGACCATGGACTGAATGAAGGGCGGAAGCGATCGCGTCGCTGCACCGCCCATTCTGGACACATCGGCAATGTGTGCTGCGTCGAGTCCTCCGGACTGGCGTAGTAACGACATGCGGGCGTCTCAATCTTCCCTATGCGCGACACCAACGTACCGAAGTAGCCATCCCGTAATGATCTGTGCTATTCGGAAAGAGAGTGCGCCGTGACGTCTCTATAGCCACTCGGCCATGACACGCCTGACTGCCTCCACCCCGCGGAGACCCGCTGTGGGTTGCGCTAATCGCCGACCAAATTCCATCGTGATATCCTGTCCGAGTTCCAACCGCCATTCCTGGATTTGGCTCGGTAGCGGCCATTCGCCCCGACGGAGGGCCTCGGTATGTCGCTTGTATACCGACGCTAAGGTCGCACCTAGATCACACGGCAGCGATCCGACAAAAAGGCTCGCCGCCTCGAAGAAGACCGTGTGGTACCCTCTTACGATCCTGCAGGCCACCGCATGCTCTGCCGTCTGCGCAGCAAGGCGAAGTTGGTGGCCAGGAGATTCTCCGTCTAAACAGATGTCCCATATAGGGCTATGGACCGCACGATCCCCGCGTAGAACTTCTGGCAGGAGGAGTTTGGCCCCCTCAAATTGGGCAGCAACCGAACAAGGGCGCCGGCTGCGCCTATCATTTTAGGGGCCAACTTCTTGAAGTGCTCCCTGAAGCTCCACCGGCGGTCAGGGACGAGTCCTAGGTACTTCATCGGTCTCTTAGCACCGATGGAGACTCCCCCTGCTACAATGTTGGATCCGGGTGGCGGTCCACGCCGATGCCCATGGAAACACATGGCCTCGGACTTGTGGAGCGCCACCTCGAGACCCAGCTGCCGGATCCTATCAACGACCAGCTCAACCCTAGCCGTCGCCTTTGCCGCCGCCAACTGGTGCAAGCCGCCCCACGCCAACACTAGTGTATCGTCAGCGTAACAAACAACTCGCTGCGCAGCACCCAGTCGTAACCGATGTGCCACAGGAGTGGCCTCAATACGGAATCCTGCGAAACACTGCACGACATCTCCCATCGTTCCACTCGATTGTACTCGAGTGCCTCCCTGATGCAGCCCCACGGCAACGAGTTGAGGCGTTGGTGATGTCGAGCGACACCGCAAGTGACTCCACCCTCCGCCAGAGACCTTACGCGCATAATCGCGTCCACCGTGGAATACCCCCGACGGAAACCGAACTGGCTGTTCGCGAGGTCCTGCTCAATATTTGACAGATGCCCGATGAGGCGGTTCACAATGATCCGTTCAAACAGCTTCCCCTGCTCGTCAAGCAACACGATGAACCGATACGCGGACGGAGTGTCCGCAGGGCGTCCAGGCTTCCGTACCAGGACCAATTTCCCCGTCTTCCAGCGAAATCGGAACTAGCCCCACTCGAAGTATACGCTAAGGAGCTCCACCAATCGAGGCCTGAGAGCCCCTAAGGCAAGAACCAATGCGTGGCCAAGTGTGCCGTCGGGCCCTGGGGCGGTTCTCTTGGACTTCATTTTATCCACCGTCTCTCTCAATTCTACCCGGGTCATCTCAGGTACTTCGTCGTCGCCGTCGTCGTCTGCGCTGGGTGCCGTAGACGGCAGAGCCATCTGCGGAACCATGAGCTCCACCCGCGAAGGGAACAAGGAGCTCACTACATCCTCCAGTAGTTCCGGCCGGAGGCTCCGAGCTGGCGGGGGGACCCATGCGCGGAGTTTGTTCCGCACCAAGCGGTAAAGATGCCCCTAGGCATCCAGATCCACAGCCTTAAGGAGATTTATGCGGGACGAGATTTACGCGCAGGTCCACTTCCTGAAGGGCAGGAAAATACGTTAGTTGTATAGCTACTAAGGCGACCTCCACTCCGGGGTCGCCGAGTTCACCGAAAGTTCGGGCGGCCCTGGTTGCAGGGGAAGATGTGCGGGGGGGGGGGCGTATCGGCATACTGGCGCACTGTTTTTTCCCTTTTTGTATTACGTTTCATAACTTTATAATTATAAATATATTTTGCAATCAATATTTCAACTCGGTTATATATATTCTGAGTGTTTGTATTAAATCTTACGTTATAAAGTTTTTCGTGTCGATACTATATACATTTTACAATAAATATTCAGCGGTAGTGCATATTTTGCAATAATCACTAGTACGGTAAATAATGAATATTAGCTTCCTCTTTGGCTCCCATAGTTGCCATAGCTCCCAGTCCTTGTCCCTGTCCCTCTCACCCTTTCTCCCGTTTTCCCATTCTCCCATCTTGTTCGCTGTCTCCCCCTCTCTCTTTCTACCTCTCTCCCTCTGTCTGTCTGTCTGTCTCTCTTTTTGTTGGGAGGGCGGGAAATTTTCTATCAGACACCCTGATGTTCAGGTAGTGTCGGATTCTTGCGGACTAAAAAGTCTCTCGCTCTACACACTCCACTGGACTCACTGTCGCATTACTACGGAGCCCTCTTCTGGCTTTTTCTGCTTTTCCTTGTACCCTTTTCTTCTTCTTCCCTTCCTTGAGTGACGGGTTCGGGGCTACCTCAGGTTCTTCTAGTTCTTTCGACCTCTTCTTTTTTCTTCATAATACCCGTTATGAAGGTTTTCGCCGCCTTCCAGGCACGCTCGTTCGCTAGCATTACCTGCATGCAATTCCAGGTACTAGTGGTTGCTCAAAGTGGCATCCTCCAGAATTCTCCATCGTTCTGTTCTTGAAGCAAGTTCGGATGTTGCGAGTGTGATGTCCACCACTGATCCCGTTTGTCCGCGTCGAAAAGTAAACGCATTTTCTTTATTTAAGATCAATAGGTCCAATCTGGCTATGAGTTCACACATGGCTTCTCCTCTGTTAGCCAGTCTCCTAGATCCTGATCGCGGAGTTTTGCTGTTACAATCGCCCGCTACTAATACTTCGCCGTTAGCTATTCTGATGCTCTTCTCGGGATGTTCGAATTTTTTCAGAGCCTTCGTAGTCAAGGTTTGCTGATAAGTAACAGCTGTAAACTCTCCTTCCTTCTCTGATGTTTTCGAACTACAGCCCAGCGGTTTTCGGTGCGGTTTTCGGTGTGTTCGTTGACTATCAGTACGTCCACTCTTTTTTCTATGGCTGCTTGCCTTAGTAAGTCTTGGGCATCTCGACCTCTGCCTGGATTAATCTGCAGGTACTTAGCCATTTCGATCCTTTCTGTTCTTTATAGCCTTCTGAAAGCTGGGGTACCTAGCACTTCCAAGAATATGCCTTGCAGTGACCTGCTCTTGGTTCTCATTGCATATTACATAGAGAGCCTCTTCTTAGCAACCCTTCGAGAGGGGATCGTCCTTTCTACATACTGAACAAGATTTCGACCTGCCCGGCCCTTTGCACTCCATCGCGATGTTACCGAAGCGTTGGCATCGGAAACACTGCAGGACTTGCACCTTCAGTCTGATACGGCACCGTACCCAACATATTTTCGCCTTACCTGTTCCCAGAAGCTGTTTGGCGGCTTTTTCCGGTTCTGTAACCAAAACCGTTTGCGTACGTCCGAAACGCTTTCGTCAACTTCGTCTAAGTCCTGAATTTCTAATGCAAAATTTCTTGCCACTGTACGCATCGATGCGTCGTCACCCAACATGTCCGCTGTGGCATTTCGCAGCTTCTCCGCACCTTCGCTTCCTTTTATTATCTCGACCAGGAGCTCGCCTCCACGGGTTCGCCGTATTCCCTTGGTCTTGATTTCTTGAAGGATGTCCGCGTATGAGATTTCACCGTTTGCTTTTACTACAACTGGTTCCGGTCGTCTTCGGCGGATTTATTTCTATTGTAATTCCTGGAAAACTTCGGACTCTTCATTCTCTCTGGCTTCTCGGTCTACCGAGCACGGCTTCCTACGCATGCGCTGGGCTTTATCCAACACTCGATCAACGATACATGGCTACCAGCGACTCTCTCTCTCTTAACGGTGTCTCCTATACCACGCACCTGTGCTTCAAGGACAGACGGTATTGTGCTGTATTGTGTTGCTCTCTACCGCACCAATCGTGAACTGCTATCGATATCTGTATCGGTAATTTTCGCATATCGGATGGGTGTTGAAATATCGACGGTTAGTAGTTGACGAGAAATTTAAATGCGTACAGTACACTTGGTGTTAGTACAGTTCTTACTTGAACTGCGATGGCGCCTTCGAATGTCACTCTCAATGCTATCTTGGCGGCGCGAAAAAAAACTAAGAGACACTCTCGGAGTTCAGAAATCACCAAAACGAGTACAATAAAAATTTAGCAGCTAAGATTCATACCATCGAAAAAATTGTGTAAACTGTAAATGAACACCGCGAGAGAATCGCGCAGCTAGAAGCTAGCAATGTAGCACTTGCTAATAAGATCGACTCTCTAAATGCGTCGATAGCCCATACATCGATTACCTCGTCAACGGAAATAACTATTGCTGGAATACCGGCAAGCGTCACAGATAGCATGCAGACAACTGTGAAAAAAGTTTTGAATGCATTAGGGGTCCCTGAACTTGTATCAGATATTCTGAACATACGCGTCATTCCCGCGTAGGACTCAGGAACCTCGTGAGTGTGAGCTGGGCGGCGCACGAGGGCTACCAAAATCGCTCATTGTTCAATTTAAATTCACACAGATCGCCGCTCACATTATTCGCAAGATCCGCAGTTACGGTGTGTTGAGGATTAAGGTTACTAGAGAGAAAGGAGAGACGGATTCTTGCGCGAATCCGTCGAGCCGCACGTACAGGTTAAAGATTACTTAAAGACTGTTTAAATGTTGGCTAGCTGGTCCGTTTATACAGTTATAAATTGGAACAGCTTGACCAGCTTTGTTTTGTTATTGTGTACTCCAAATCTGGTTTACATTATTTCTCAGATTTGCAAGTTAACCTTTTTTCGTAGAATTTTGTCTGAGTCGGCGTTCACATAGCCTAATATCGAATGCGGCTTCAATCGCGCAATGCCGATTCAGCGTATTGTTGGCCTACTCGGTTGTATGTGTTACTTACATCAAGGTAGCAACTTTTACGTAGAATTTGTTCTGGGTTGGCGTTCTCATAGCCGAAATTCGAAGTCGGCTGTAATTGCGTAATGCAATCAAAGTGGATCGTTGGCCTACTCGGTTATACGTACTACTTACATCATTGTAGTAACGCTCGATTATCGGGGCACAACATCCTGTATGCGAGTGTGTATAACTTGCTGCGGAAAACAAAAATTGCAGCTAGAGAGCGAGGTTGGAAATATGTATGGTCCAGAGACGATCAGATTTATGTACGCAAACTAGAAGGCTCAGAGCCCATTAAAATTATGAGTAACGCTGATATTGGTCGAGTCGACTGACTAGCTGATAATAGGAAAAATTCGTAAAAAGAAATGCAAGGAAAACATGGTCCGTCCTTTCTAAAAATTTGTCAATTTAATGCGAACTCGCTGTTGGGCTATATGGAATACATTAAGGCTGTGATTGAGAACTGGCTGACTGTACTGCTAATACTGACGCCGGTTTGACTGGAAAATGCGCGGTCTGTTTTGCTGATAGTGCTGGCATGGCTGACAAAACCGACTGCGTCTTACAGTATTTTCAGCACGGTAGTGGCAGCCATATTTGTTCGACGTGACCTGATTTGTTTGCAATAAGTGAACATTGGAGCAGCAAAATAAATCCGATTGTTGAGAGGGCGGGAGTAAGGGTTTGAATATTCGTCAGTCAATGCTATCGAGTTCTCTACCTTACATATAACTTAATTAACCATTGAGATAATAAGAATATTTATATTAATTAAATTATATATAGGGAAACACTTATTGTAAATAGCAATATATAAAATATTTAAAAACCATTCTTATTTATACATCTTTCAATCAAATACAAAACTTTGAACGAAACATAACAAAAACATAGTAACTAAACTTAAAACTGGCAATATACTGTTACGGACCGATCAACCTGGCAACGACCATGTTTAGCAATCCGTATTCGACGCAACGCGATCAGCGCATTTCACATTGGCGCGTAGCCCTCATGTGTGGAAACCGCCAGCACGCTGCGTCAGCAACATACTCCGACTTCACGGAAGACACCTTTCCGCAATGCCGGCCCCGAAAACACTTCTCAAAATGCAACGGCCCCGTGAACCCTTCTCAAAATGCAACTGCCGATTGGGAAGTTGACCCGATTACGACAAATCAACTTCACAATCGACGACCGAAATATTGTTCTTGGTAACCCCCACGAGACCTTCGAACACCTTCGCCCCAGGATAACGAGGATCCGGATCGACCAAACTACCATCAGTCTTAATTGATTTCTCTGTCTCGACAGACGTATCCCTCGATATACCGGTACTCATGCCCTAGTGGAGTGTACATTGCACGGATTTCGAGATTCGTGGGTGTTACCGGAGTGTCGCGGAACCGTTGAAGTATAATTAAGAACTCTCGCGATTATCCGATCCTTAGTGGGGACCAAATCGCAACTCGATATCCTTCTGTACGGCGTACATTATCGTTACGACTTTACGCGTCGGACATATCGAGTCCATTGTCAATCAACCAAAATACAAATAAGTAGATCGCGCAGCGTGTGCGTCTAGACCTTTATTCCGCCGACTCAGCTACCCCGAGCGTAGCCGTCGTCACACATGTATACACGTATCGTAGTGTGATTCAGTTTTATAATTGCGTAAAACCAATAAAAGACCGCTATACACCTGAGCTGGCGTGTAGAAAGAACACCGAGGCATCTCCGATTTCATTCTCCCGACCCACACAGGCATCCAGCGGTGACAACACGAATACGCATACGCGGACTGGAATACCAGGTGAGGTGAACACCCCCTTTAAACATGACAGGGGTCCACGAGCCGGAATCCTGACAAATCCGAGCGCAATAATAAAATAACAATAAATTCGGCCGTAAATACGGTCCTAACAATACTATATATCACAATGTTTGGAATAAAATATGTAAAAACCGTTCTTGTTTTTGTGTCCAAAAAATTACTGGGAAACTGCATCACTTCTTGAGGCAAATGTCTCGCCTTTTCCTTCGCTTAGTAGCATATTTGCACATTATGGATCTGCAATTTGTTTATATTTACACGATAAAGGTATTTTGTTTACTTATTAAAGAGACGAAAAAGAGATTAACTTGCCCGTCATTGCTTTTTCATAATTTCTGGATGTTAAATTCACGGCATAATTAATACCCGTGGTATTGTCAATTATTTCTATATTGTAATATTTTATAATTCATTTGAAACTGAATTTAATATAAATGTTAAAAGAAATATATTTAAACGCAAACAAAATTCAAATTAAGGTCGCGGGCGACGCCATATGCAATACTCATGCTGTACTATCTCCCTGCTGTCAGTCAAGATAGCCGGAAGTCAGCAATTCTCTAGGACCTATATGTGATAAAATGGTGGTACGTTTTAGTCACGTCAGCAGTGCTGGAAAGCATTTTTGATTGGACTCTCAGTACTGACAATACTGTCAGCTAGTTTCCGACCACGGCCTAAATCTTTTCTTGATAACCGTTTCTTTCATATTCAGATCGCGTACCATCTCGTTAATATTTTTGGTTATTTCTTTATTCGAAATGACAGAATTGGCAAAAAAAAAAGGTGGAGGCGTAGCGTATTATATCCACGAGTCTCTTAATGCTGAGTTCTAGTTGCTTCGCCTAGCAATTATTCTAAAACTATTGCCAAATTTCTATTGCTCGACGCACACTACGCTAACATGGACTCTCTATTACTCACGTCCATATACAGGTCCCCAAAAGGCCGACTGTTTAATGACTTTGTAAAAGTTCTTTTTACATTCTCCCATGCTTAGTTAGTCCCAGTTATTATGTACAAGAATATCATAATAACTGGTGATTTAAATTGCGATCTTCTGACAAATTCCTTCGAATCGAAGTACCTTAAGGAAATGATCGCGCCTCTTTCATTTCACTTAATTAGTTGATTCTCAAGCCACACATTATACGGCAACTTCTGATACGCTGATTGACGTAGATGATCACAGATAGTGGTTGTTACGTTCGAAGAGAGTGACGGGAAATTCGAGTCGAGCGTCGAGCGGTTAATGCTGACTCTTTTTATTGTCCGTCGAGGAAGGAGTCAATGGGGTAGTACGTTCGTTGCCAAGAGACCTCGAGAAGTCTCGCTAGTTTCGGTAGTGCAATTTGCGTTAGTGAAATAATAATAAGGCGATTTATCCCAATTATACGCGTACAATGCATTTATTGTATCGAGTTTCGATTTTTAGTAAATGCTTAACCTACTGACACAAGTTTACAGCACAATTCTTTCAATTAACTTATTGGAGAGGCGTCATGCCCTTGTTCTTAATCGGTAAGATGTGTTTGCGTTGGAGCGTGCTTGTTTTGACGATCGATTCGAATTGTTTTCTTTGACGCTAACTTCCACCTTAATACGTATTCGCTTTGGTTGCCGGATAAAATAATCGCGTACACTACACTTTGATTACTACGATTACTACTTCGAGAAGCCCAATTATCACGACTGATTATAATCTTTTGATTCACTCTCTTCTATGGAAAACACGAGATCAAAGATACAGCGATACGGTTAAAAGTTCAGAGTAAAACTACGTGTACGAAGGGTATCTATAAACTGAGCGCTTTTGGTAGGAAAGGTAGGGTTTACATAGAAAAATTAATCTTGGCAGAAGATGAGTTTTCGATATTTGGGGTGGATGCGTTATGCGAATTTCGTCGATGGTTTCTAGGCCTGACGCTAATGAAGATTAAATTTTATAGCCTGTCAACGGGGTTGCATTTGGGCTTCTTGTCTTAGAATTTTTATTACCGTTCGCACCAAGAGGTCCGCTGTTTTATTGCATGTACACATGTCTATGATGTCTGCGCCGTGATGTGGGCCACGCGAGAGAGAGGTAGTTCCCTCTGCGGGTGCACATGCGGATTACCTAGTTCGGGTATTTTTGACATTTGGGCGATAACTATTTCGTTTTACGATGATGTGGTTTTTTCATATTTCGGGGAAAATACATTACATTCAACTCCGCTGTGATCTTTTTACGACCTTAAATACGAAAAAAAACACGGAGAAGAAAAAAAAAAGATAAAAATAGATAGATTTCTAGTTACGTTGCACGTGACATGGTGATGAAAGTATTACTTTCGCTAAAGCTGAAAGTCCGTTTATAGCTGGACATGATCGACTTGACCTCTCCTATTCCTTTATTACATCGCCCAACATACAACGTACAATTGTCCGACGTGCTTTTCGTAGCTTTAATCTTCAAGAATTTAGCTGCATGTTTAATCACGTTTGGAATGCAATGTTGATCTAACAAACACATATCTTGTAATCCCTGAATCGACGGACTCTTTCCTGCTTGAGTTGTGGAATATGCTATTGGAACAGCTCGATTCTCAGGCTCCTTTGAAGAATTTTTTAGTTCGCAGGCCTATGGCACCGTGGCTTACTCCACAATTAAACACTCGTATCAAAAGACGCAGCGGTCTTTATAAACATGCAAGAAGAGCGAACAGTTTGTTAGGGTACGCCATTTACCGTAAATTCAAGGATGAACTGACAAATGATCTACAACGTGCAAAGAGGGAGTACAATTCTGGGAGACTGGCAGATATCAGAAATCTGGTTTGGCTATGGAGAGAATTGTCTACACTAAGATTCATAAAACTATGACTTGCTTTACCACTTCATTTTTTCACGCTTGATCAGCTGAATTCACATTATAGTAGCATGTCGAGTGTGATACCATCCTGCTCGAATGGAGAATATCTTGCCCTTCAAAACGCCGCACCAGTGGTGCCATATAGGTTCCAGTTTCAACAAGTAGTAGAAAATGAAATTCTCCGGTGGATAACTGTCACAAGTGCTAACTCTTATGCGTCCGGCCCGAACCGTGTTTCACCCTTTATAGTAAGAAAAGCAGCGCCGGCTCTCACCCCGTTGCTCGCCAAATTATTTAACTCACGCTTTGTTAATTCCCATTTTCCAGCAGAATGGAAACGAGCGTTCATAAGGTCACTCTCTAAAATAAATTCCTCAAAGTCTCTGGCCGATACTCGCCCGATTGCAAATCTGAGTGAATTTTCTAAGATCTACGAGAGGATTACGTAGAAGCAGATTAGCCAGTATCTCGAAGATAATAATATTTTGGATGTGCACCATTCGAGTTATCGGACATCTCACAGCACTCAGACTGCACTACTTCGTCTCTGCCACGATGTTAGAAAGTCCGCTGATGCAGGACGGGTTATAATTATAGTTCTTTTTGACTTTAGTAAGGTCTTTGACTCCGTTTCTCACCCCCCTCCTACTGGAAAAACTTCGCGATATTGGTTTCCGCGAATCGTCATTGAGCTGGGTTCATTCGTATCTTACGGGTAGAACTCAGGCTGTCATTGACAAGGCGTATCTATTGGCGTGGCTTCCGATCACATCTGGGGTGCCTCAATGCTGTATCCTTGGACCCCTACTTTTCTCCATTTTTATCAATGACATTGTCGTACGCCGCTACTCGGCACCCGCGTTTTTCCGTCGACTATTTTATCAGAAACACATAGCTTTCTTAGCCTAAATAATACTTACCGAAAATTTATCCACTATACCAACTGGCGCGCCAATCAGCGCTCGCTCTCGGTCCCAGTGCACCGAGTATACCTATATCGTGCCTGCCGCACCAACCGGCGCGCCAATCAGCGCTCGCTCTCGGTCCCCGTGCACCGAGTATACCTATATCGTGCCCGACGCTCGATCGAGGAGCGAGCCATGCGCTGATTGGTGCGCTGGTGGGTCGCCTGGGGGTATATAAGTAGCTCCGCCGCGGGACCGAGCACCACTCGTCACGAGGAGAGCGCCGAACTAGGTGCCTCACTCTCTCAGACCTAGTACTCACAATTCCTATCTTGAACAGTTTACTTGAAAATAAAGTTCCATTTTTTAACAAAAACAAAATTCGATTCGTCTCCGAGTGGCTAATTATCCTCTCCGACTCATCCACTTCCCATCGATGTCCAAGAAGCGACATCGCACCGCGTCCTATTACCGCCGCCTGGACTACCGTGCCGAAGTTCGGAAGGCGTCCCAGAATAATTCTGTGGCGCATAAACCCAACGGACCTTGTCAGGTCCACACTAACGTCGCAACTCGCTCGTTCCCGAGCGACGCAAAGGCCCAGCCTGGAGGCGCTCATCCGGCTAAACCCCGAGTTCCTCCCCCACCGGTCGGCCGACCGCGGGCCACCGCACGGACAGACGCGATTGTCATCCAGGCACTCGAGAGAAGAGCCACACGGCCCGCCAAGCCAGCGGCTGTCACCTCCGGGATCTCAACGGTACAAGGGTTCCGACTTACGTCCAAAAAACCCGTACACACAGCAGGCACAGTCGATCCTGCGGTCCTGAAGGAGGTGGTAAAGCGGATCGGGACACCCACGGACTCACGACACCGGATCTGCCTGCTCACGGCTCCACCTCGCAACAGGCCAACCTAAACTCCGGCGTGAGTCCAGGGAACAACCCGCTCTTTTCAGAGCGACCAAGCACCGCCAGAAACGTTCTCGATTGCCTCCCCCCGCGCCATATCCGTTGTCTCTGACTCAGGGGTTGCTAGAGGGTTGGCAGTAGGAACCTGAAAAGGCCACCCGACTCTCCCCCCTAGGGACCGAGTTCCCCCCTCTCCATAGCCTTGGGCTCCAACCTAGGGGTTGTTAGGGAGTGAGTAGTAGGAACCTGAAAAGGCCACCTGACTCTCCCCTCTAGGTCCGAGGTCCCCCCCCCCCTTCTCCCTTGTTAATCATCCGAATTACGCATTGACCATTGTCGCTACCTTTTGACAACATAGGAGCCAACCTCAAACACTCGAATCATATTAGCTTTGTGGATGACATGTAAATCGACATGGATTGCCATCCATGCGAATTGAGAGCGGGACTAGCAAAAATAAACTCGGATGTCAACCAAATTTCGGAAGACGCCACTAGAAACAAACTGAAGCTGAATCAAAGCCAATGTGGGTTCCATGGATCTAGATCAACTTCCAGAGGGCAAGGTCGATCAAAGCACTGGACCGTATGTCCGTGAAGCACGAAATCTCGGAGTGATTATCAAAGCCAACCTCTCTTGGTCTGCTCACGTATCTTCCAGTTAAAAAAAAAGGTCAACTTCATCCTGCACAGGTTGAAGTACCATACAAATTCTCTATAGACAGAGCTCCGTACAGAGTTAGTGTCTGCTCATATACTACCCATACTAGATTACTGCTGGGTAGTTTACAATGACCTCACAAAGGAATTAGATGTGAAATTTTAACGACTTGTAAATGGCGCTATTCGTTTACCTATAATCAACGAATTCAGACGACCACAGAAGGAATATGCCTATCCTTAATTTGAAACTCGAAATGGTGTACCCTGACGAAGTTGTGCACCCCAATGACTGCCGTCGCTAGTGTCGCTATAAGCATGTGTTATGTCACACGGACACGCTCTCGCATACCTCACACAACCTCATGGCGTAACTCCGCCTCCTCTCTCACCAATTACGTACGAGAAAGCACTTCTTGCAGCCTATCTCGCTTTTTCTAATACGAGGTATACGGTTGGGGGACACATGCCGTCTCTCTCTTTTTCTGTGCTGTTTATCTCGCTTTTTCTAATGCGAGGTATAGGCTGGTGTACACGTGCCGTCTCTCTTTTTCTGCAGTGCTATTGCCGTACTCCAATGAGTTGACATATGAGGCATTTCGCATGAAGTCATCCAGCCTAAAACATAAAAGTTTTTTAATCGTCTTGAAATTTTTATGGTCGATAGTCCTATTGATAGTGAAGCTTCAGCAAAAACTTTAAGGCTCTAGCTCAAATAGTTGCCTAGCAATAGGGGCTCAAATTTGTACCATATTGGCCGTCGTGGCAACATTCCCAGGTTTGTATCTTCCCGAAAAATATAGCGATTTTAAAAAGTCACGAGTGATTTTTAAAGCATTTTCTGCGTACTTTAAGAATATATTTTTTATTTTTAATAAATTAATAAGTTCATAACAATTTTTTAAGGTTAATTTTAAAAATGACTTTTTCTCAAAGATCGACATCTTCGATTTTTATAAAAAAAAAATTATAAAATAGTAGGGTTCTTTCTGAACAAAAAAGTATATAATGCCTAAGATGGGCCGGACCTTAGTTTCGGAGATACAGTAGGATTTACCAGCGAGCGGCGCTTCACGTAGTGTCGCGCGGCGACCCTCCAGGCCACGTTCGGGCTTGAGTTCGAATGTAACCCAGAAATATTCCAATTTAAAAAATTCAGGACTGATTTTTAAAGCATTTTCTGCGTACTTTAAGAATATATTTTTTATTTTTAATAAAATTAATAAGTTCATAACAATTTTTTAAGGTTAATGTTAAAAATAACTTTTTCTCAAAGATCGACACCTTCGATTTTTATAAAAAAAAAATTATAAAATAGTAGGGTTCTTTCTGAACAAAAATGTATATAATGTTCAAATGGGCCGGACCTTAGTTTCGGAGATACAGTAGGATTTACCAGCGAGCGGGCGCTTCACGTAGTGTCGCGCGGCGACC